>CM052342.1:6596691-6782766 GCA_028455595.1 Lasioglossum vierecki
AGAAGCCGATGAGTCTAAAGCAGTACCTCCAGAGAGGAAACGAGGGCGAAACGACGGACGAGATACAGTCTGCCAGCCTTATGGGAGATCCTGTCACTCGAAAATTCGGTATTTTCTTACGTCCTCTAGAATGTATTCTGACTGGAGTAAAAACCAGAAGGCCATCGACGTGATCTCGTCGCTACAGAAGGCTACTGAAGAGATTCTTGTCGATGAGAAAGTGAAAAGGTAAACTATCATGCAACCATCTTGACACCAATCAGAGACTGTTAGTATCTCCTCCGTGAAATCGATTATTATGAATTATTACATTCTACACTGAACGTATTCCTGATGTTTTAGTGTTGGTTATTACAGATTTACAATATTAAAAGAAAAACTCGAGGACAAAAGATTACTAGAAATATTAAGAAAGTATTGAGGCATAGTTTTAGGAAATTTACCGATTCCGACTTTAAATTTTATATGAGATACCTCAATTTGTACTTTCAAAGTATTTCATAAACGAGAATTGTTACTAGATTATTAGAGCAGAGACACAGACCAGAGAATGTATGAGAGTGCTCACTCTCGGTTTTTGGCCGTGTCCATTATAGTGCTGCCCCCTAATCGAATCAATAAAGAGTATTTCATCGCCACGACCCGTTACCGACCGGTTTTGGGCCCGCTGGGCCCACTTGTCAATGTCGCTGAATAGCACAGGGGCTGACATCTTTTAGTGACAGTAGAGACAGTATCTCGTCGGTGTTTTAAGTCTGTGACAATGATAACACAGATTTAAAATTAAGTCTGTGATGATAACGTCGTTACACGTAAACTTGTGTTTGTTTCAACGAGTGTGTTATAGATGTCGCTAGAATTTGTCTGAATGCTGCTGCCCCCTTTCATCGATATTATCAACTACTGTAGATTCAAAGGCAGCGAAGATAAGCCGATGTAACATTCACAAGAATATTTATTGAAACGCATTTTACATTTTATCTGACTGGAAAATAGTGTGTAACATTCATAAACAGATGTGATCGGTATTATAAATTATTTGCAACAATAACATTATTTATTTGAATACAGTCGAAAACATAAAAAGTATATTCAAAATCAATACAACGATAAGTCAAATGCTTGTAAGTAATGAACTTGAGCCATCAAGCCACACATTCGTTCTCACATACACAACATAGCTTAATTTTGGAAATTCATTCATATCATGTAATTCTTCCTTCCAGGTGGTTTTTTCTAGCTGGCATTTCTGAATTTTCCCCCAATACTGTTAAACTGAAAAAAAAACGCAAAATATAAGCGTCCCTGCAGGATATCTGTTGGCGGGGCCACGCCTGGTCGCCAATCATAGCTAGTACCAAGGTTCGACGTGTATCCTTTGTGTCCTCCGAACCCTTTTAGTCCCTCTTTCTGGCTCTCGGGAGCCCAGAGACTCGGTGGCCATCTCTGGGCGTCCATTAAATACAGAAATGAGCCTTCCAAGAGCGTCTCGAACGGGTTGGACCAGATCCTTCGGTCGGGCCCAACCATGGTGGAAGAGGGTAGACCAACTGTGAACGAGAGCGAAGGAGAGAAAGATAGAGGCCGGGTCAGACCGGGCCACGTTTAGCTGAGGTCGCCCCGGGCCCCCAGACCATTAACAAGGAGCGGAGCAATTTATGGACCGGCTCGCTCATTTCCACTTTATTATTATTTTCTCATCTCATAGATGGTCTTCTGCATCGTTTTGTTCTCCTTGTACCTCCTCGCCTCCCGCCCCTCTACGGTCGAACGCGGCCGCGCCGCGTCGCTCCTTGTTCGCTTTCTGTTTTTCTCTTTCTCTCCCGGAATTAATACCCACGGCGCACCACGAGTCGCCGATGAGCCCCGAATGGAACTCTTCGTCGGGCAAAAAATTGCGGAACGCGAAATATTATTGCCCGGCACCGCCTTCTTCCCTTCGGCCCGGCCAACCGTCGATAATACTTCCAGCGTGCCCTTCCTCTCCCTAATTTCGCCAGCTTACGGCCCGGAAGTCGTCCATTCTGGCTCTGGCCAGACGTGATTCTACTTTCACATGAACACCGTACCATTTCGGAAAGCTTGCAAAAATTCCGAATCGTTATCTGCTTTCTAGCACATCTTTTTTTAGTATCATGACCATTGATAGACGTTCGAAATGGCGTGATCAGCGTATACACCAGCTTCATTCACTAGCTGGAGTCATTCTGTAAGAGTTGAGGTCATCGGGCTCTCATTAAAGATTCGTCGATATAAATGATTCTCCACTGTATTAAAGTATTAACGTTACAGCAGAGATCTAGCGTGAAGGACTCGGTCCATCGAAACCGTCGAACATCTATCAACCCCGGGAACGGTTGATCGACGGTCGTATAAGTGATTAAGCGTTTTCATTTCTGTCGAGCAGGTTCGAGAATAGATGAAACAACGGGGGTCGATCCACGGGCTGGCGTGCACGATTGTCGAACACCGTGGTTGGCGAGGAACACTTGAGCTGTGCGGACTCGTAAGTAACATTTCTCCCTGATATAAGCTCGCGTGATGATGGGGACCGGGGACCGGCCCGATAAATCCTTGGTACGCGAGTTAATTTTAAACGTTCACGACTTCCAGCCGCGATGACAACGCGTACCCTAACCGGCGAGCTTACCCTAACCGAGCAGCCTCGCCACCCTCGCTGGCGGCCGTCTAACGATCGGGTACCACCTCGAGATGAGCTCTCCATTTTACGACTCGCCTACATACACACGCGTGGACGCTCCACGGCTGCCGAACAGAATAGGCGGCTTTCATTGCCTCTTCACCGTGGCCGTGGCCGGGTAGGTGGACCCTTTTTCGTTTCTTTTTATTTGGTCGTTCGAGTCCCTCGCGGCTGGCCAAGCCAGCCTGGCTGGCTGTCGTTTTCGCTCTTTTCTAAGCCCGGCTCGCCCATTGGCGCAAGGGTAGTTGTTATGAAATTAGCATGAGCGATCGGGACCCAGGCTACGTAGGTAATCGCTTCGAGGGCACCACGCCGGGATTGGACAAGCTGCTCGGAGCCGGATGCTTTGCCCGGTGCCGCCAATCGTGAACGCGAGACGGTACCATCGCCACGTCCCATTGGCCTGCTACGATTTACGAGCCTTTTGCCCCGAATGTCTTTGCCCCGTCGATGAAGAAGATCTTCCACTATACTCGCTCGCCACCCTGACTACACCCTCGGCCGGAGCCCGTGCGGCTTGCAATTAAGAGTTCCGATGTCTCAATGGAAGCTGCAGCGAGATTGCGCGGACACGGCCGAGCTATGCATCTTTGAACGGTCAACTCGCCCGTGGAACTAATTGCGTTCATTAGGGGATGTCACGGGGAGATCGATTCTTTCGATCTACGAGGGCCCGGACTTTGCGCCGAGCGCCGGTAATCGAAGTAGATCCGATCGATTTGTCGTTTGTCGGCCCGCTCGCCTTTTCGGGAATCAGATCCGCAGGAATTTCGAGAGACAAGCTTCCTCCGAGAACATATCTTTTTTTATCATTTTGTAGATAATGTACGGCGAAAACGTTGCTCATGATGATTTTCGTAATCGTTTACTTTTCGAATCAGAACACTTCTGATTATCCTGAATAATATTAAATTTTCCATATAAACTTCTTATACAAATAATTTTTATAAGAAAATTCAATCTAGACCAAATAATATTCAATTTTCCATATAAGCTTCATTTACAAAGAATTTTTATATGGAAACTTGGACAGAGAAGCATTTTTAGAATTTTATAATTGACGATATGTATAGCAAGCTTTATTAGCCAGTTTTTTAAACATATTTTTGGTGGTACTTGTTGACCTCTTCACTTAATTTAATCGCTAACAGCTGAGTAATTATATTTTGATCGTGTAACTTTCAAACAAAAATTTCACGTTTCATGCCGTTTAATCTTCATCATTAATTACTGATCCGGTTGTGTTGTATGGCCGCGCGGTTGCTGAGAATTTCGCAGCTAATGCAGTCGTGTTAAAATGAACTCACAAGTATATCTGTTTTCGTCGATCTACCAGGCATCAAGGACCATGGAGCCAGGCATCAACCCGCGCTCCTATCGACGCTTCGCATTGTTCGCGAATAACGAACGGTTAATCACGGGCAGTCTTAACCGCGTCTATTCTGCCCGCGCCGTCCGTATTTAATTACACATATCAATAATTACAGGGCCCGCGAGCTCCGCGACGCTGGGTATCGGCCGCGGATCGCCCCCATCGTCCGATATTATCGTTCAACGAAACTAATTACACTCGCCGCGGCTCGCAATTAATACGTGTCGCGGGGACTCGCGGATCCTCCCGTCGGATTGAGTCGTCGGCTGTGTTGTGGATTCGTTCCAGCGGTCTCGCTGGAATCTTTCGCCGTTCGTTACAGCTGCGGGGCGGTCTTTTTTGCGTGGAACCCGGCGGGGGTAGGGAGAGGGGTCAGTAGAAGATGGCCCGGGGGACTGGGAGGCGGGAGGGGACTGGTGAAATTCGTCTGGAGGCCCGCCGATGGAATCCAGGCCCTCGAATCCGGGCGACGACGGTAGCGACGGAGCGACAGAGACCTTAGCCTCGGATCCAGGCGAAAGTCGTTTGACGTTTGACATGACTCGAATTGACAGCCGTCCTGTGTAAGACAGGAATCGTGCGTCGTGAGGCGACCGAACACTCCTCTTCGGGCCCTCCTCTGGCTCTGGGTCCGTCAAGCGTACCTCCGATACGATTTCGGGTCCGTCAGGGATGATGGATTCGCGTCACGTGTCCTTGCCTCTTCGATCGAGCGGAAAGTCCTCTCTCGATCCTCGCGTTCAGGTGTCTACGAATCCGTTTCGATCTTTTATCCTTCGTTTAGCTTGTTTCGTTCTTCTTCGTTCCTTTTTTTGTTTTGTTCTGCAACAGGAGCACGATTCGCTGCGAAACCGGGATTCTGCATCGCGTGACCGTGCTATCTGAGCCGTAGATCGATTAATTTCATGGTGCGAGTGCTACGTTTGACAGGTGACACGAGTAGAAGTGACACAGACCCGTAGCCCCGTGTACACGATACGCGTGTAGGAAACCGGGGAACGTTTTTTTTCGGTCTGTTTGGGGCCCGACCGTCGTACGGGCCCCGCCGTGGATGATAGATTCCTGTCACGTAGCGAGATCGCTAAACGTTTCGGACGTCCCCCGAGAAATTCCCTCGGCTACATGTGTACGTGCCGGTGTAAACGATGCTATTATCGATAATCGCCGGTGTAACTTCGTGACGAGTTATTGAACAGTGTTGCGTCTACCTCCGACACCTTTTACAATATTTTTTTGGAACAGTTTGAAAATAACACCGAGCGGAACTGCAATTGAGACGCTCGCGAACTCAGTTGTATAGATCCGTAATATTAAAAAATATACTCGAAGTATCTTTCAATAAGAGCGATACATCTCTCAATTGTCACTGTCGCCATGTTTCTTGTTCAACTGTCAAAGTCACGTGACATTGGTATTCCGTATTGCTTGACAAGCCATCATCTTTAACAAGAAGCCACACCGCTGTTGAAGCTATCGTTTTATCGAGATCAAAGTTTAACCATAAGATTATTTCGAGAAATGTAGCTGTCAACTGGCCATCAAGATCTTGTGATTTGACGCCATTAGACTTTTTCTTCTGGGGACGTGGTAAGTCTCACGTTTATTCCAACAAACCACAAACTGTTGACGGTCTCGAAGTAAACGTTACTCGTGTTATCGATGAGATATGATCTGATTTATGTGGCAGAGTTATCGAAAAAAGAATTTGTCGTGTTCACTCCACCAAACGCAATCGTGGTGGTCGTTTGAATGATATTGTATTTCATATGTATTGTCATCGAACGTAGTGGTCTTAGAAAATGGACATCAAAAATGCAACAGCTCAATGAGTATAATTAATATTAACTTTTATCGAGTTGGCAAATGAATACCGATTATTTTACTATGCAGCGGTGCAGTAATAAAAGTATATATTTAAATCGTTAAATATTTAAGTCAACACTAAGTGAATAATTATGAGAACAATTCTACTTTCGATGTATCATCTAAACAAAACTGTGTTTGTTTTCCAAAAGACGTGCTAATACGTCAAAAAATTAAATCTGAAAGAGGATTAGCTGGGCGAGTAACAGCATAAAATCTTAAGTAACTACAAAAATGAATTCGAAAGAAGCTCTCGAATGGGCTAGTCAAAACTTATCGTTAGGATAAAATTCAACGTTCGAACGTCAGCGACGGTCCTAGTGTCAGCAGAAACGCGCGAAAGGGCGAGTCAGCAGGGAGGTTGTAGGTAGAGGAAATATCTCGATCGGTCGTGTCGGCGATGAAAAACCATGTCGTTCGCGTGTAATGCGCATTGCGACCACCCGTGGCGCGACGTTGCGCCGATCGTTTTGCCGGTTTTTCTCGGTTATTAAGAAACCATCAATCTTGCTCGTCGATTGGATCGAGCGCCGCTGCACCGCGGGGTTCTGATCGTATTCCTCCGTCCGTTGCCCTTTCCGCTTGGTTCCGAGCATTATACTTGCGCGTACAGAGACGCCGTCGGTAGCCGTCGAGGATTTGGTCTGGCCGCGTTTTATCTTTCCAAAAGAGGCAGTCCGTTGCCCCCGTTCAGCCCCTCTTTCTCTATCCTCTCCATCCCTCCTTCCTCGCCGATCTTCCATTCCCTTTTTACCAACCGGATCTTCATCCGAAAGCGATCAGCTCGTCGATCGGATCACGAGAGAGACCGGTTAATCATTCCGGGGGAAGGTTATGGGCTTGTAACCGTGTCTGACAGATCGACAACGAAACTGTAACGTCATCATTGTGGCCGAGCTTTTTGTCCCCTGTGTAAACATCGGATCCTACGGGGCCGTGTCCTGTCCGAGGATCAACGGGGATCCTCGGGCGGATCTGTCGACTGGTGTCGAGATAGATGTTCGTGCTCGACTTCCGGAAACAGGGCGGGGAACGGTTCGTCGAGGTGGTCTTGTAGAATTCTTGAAAATAAACCTCGTCCTCTAGGTGCGTCGTAACGATACGAAATGCTTCCGATCATGGGCAAGTTCGTGAGTTTTATATAGTACAAAATTGATCTGAAAATGGTGAGGTGGTGGGTGCCCCCTTTGGGTCTACACACTACTTTCGAAAGAGAAGCCCAAATTAGGGTTAGATCAAGTATTAGAGAATCGAAATTTTAAAAAAATAATAAAACTAAGGCATTAGGACACTATTGTAAGGCGCGAGAGAGAGATATTGGATAGTGATTGACGAGATCGGATAATTGTATATAGAAATTAGACGTAGGTTACTTTAATAAAGATCAAAAAATGGTGGTGGGGGTGAGCGTACATCTGACTTAAAATCCCAGAATATATCTAACCTGCTACACCTCGGTAGGTAGGTGACCCCTAGCATATGTCTTCAAGGAGAAAGCAAAAGAGCAACGGAGGAAAAGTCTCCGTGCATTATAATAAATCGATTCGTATCGTTGAAATTAAGTGTCGATGCTGTCGATTCCCCGGAGGATCAGATACGCGACACACGGGAGACTGTCTCGATCTTTTCTTGGGCCGGTAGCGAGGGGACTAAGAAGAACAGGCAATTTCGGCACGAAAGCCGCCTACATCGGTACACGGGACGAGCGGGACAGCGAAGTCAGTTTAGTTCTTGTCACATTCTTGTCAACTGGGACAACGTGCCACGTCAATCTCCCGAGCTCGCTACGCTCCGCCGAGCTGTGTCTCCCTTCTACGTCCACGGCCAGTGTCGCTGAAGAGAGAGGCTGCCGGACCACGAAGACGTTGGACGGATGGATGGACGGACAGTTGGACAAGCGCTCGATGCGTCAAAGAAAAATATAACCGAGGCCCCTAACGCAGCCAAACTGCCTCATTAGCCCGGTTTACCCGCAAAAGCGTAACCCGGGCCGCAGCTGGACGCCGCACCCCCGGGTCCACTCGTTTCTTTCGCAGGCTCCCGAAAACGGCGATGCTAATTCTCCTCACTGCGTTGGAGGGGACAAAAAGCTTTAGGTGATGTTTCGAAATAGTAACCTTAATTTTATTAGATGCGCGTGGAGCTACATCTTCTTATCCGAGCTCTTCAGCGACGTTTAACACGCGCACAAGATGAAGCGAACATTTAGATTCGTTTATGTTGTATTCGTAATCCTACATTTTAAATAGATTCATAAGGAATCTGAAAATTAAATAGTAGGATAATTGTTCATTTAAATGTATAATAATTTGTTAGAAGATCCATGTTTAAAAAACTTGTTTCAAGGAAGACTGTTGGATCGGGGCGGGTCGATAATTTGACTCGCGATCTGCATGGTTTCTCCAATAATCGTAATTCCCTAGAATATTCGAGATTCTTGAAATCTTCAAGAACTCGACTAAACCTGTCTTCGCCATCGGGTACCCGACATTTTCGGGTTCTCGCACACTTCTGGAAGGGCCGCGTCCAGCTAGCAGTCGAGCGGGACAACGTTCATCGTGTGGAACGGTCTGCGGAGAAGAGGTCGCCGAAAAATACGGCGGCGACGGGGCCCAATTCATCGCGGGGTCCGCGGCCATCGATCAATCTACGGGGGCCAGGAAAGGGGGTCTGGAAGGCGGCACAAGAGGCAAGCGACGCGGCGAAGAAGGTAGCCGCGCAACGTTGTACGCGGAGGGACATTAATTGACACGAGCCGAAGGCGGGGGCCGGGAGAACAGGGCCCCAAATGCTGTTCGAGCGAAGGGGGGACCAGCCTGTTGAAGAGGGGAAAGGTAAGAAGAACGGAAACAACGGGTGGCGGCTGTCGGATCGTGCTGCCGTCTCCGGTCAACAGTATGCGGGAACAGCTAGCAGCAGCAGCGGTAGGAACAACAACAACAGCAACAACGAGAGAAGGCAGGGAAACGGGAAGGATGAGCAACGGGGGCCACGTAGGCGGAGCTCGAGCTTTGTGGATCGGTTTCGCCGCTCCCGTTCGCATTGGTCGACAAAAAGGACTTCCGAGACCGAGATCGTCTTCCGTCAGCCACGTGATCGTCGATTGTTTCCTCTTCGATCCTCTTCTCCTCGTGATTCCCCTTGTTGCCTCATGTGAAATCCTCGGCTGTCGTAGCCGCCGCCACCGCCACACCGTCTCTCCCTCTCTCTCTCTCTCTCTGGCCACGAACCCGCTCGATGTTCCTTTTCGTTCATCCTCCTCCTCGTCGTCGTTGTCGTCGTTCTCCTCCTCGTTCTCGTCCTCGTCGCCGTCGTCTTCCTACCCGCTGCTTCTCCGACCTCAGCTCCTTCACCGCGGAACCAAGATTTATGCCTGCCGCCAGTTGAGACGTTTGCGCGAAGAGATTGGACGAGATACAGGGGAGGGCTGCTACGCCGTGTGCACAGGAGAGACACCGCCAGTAACTGGACGATGATAGTGAAATATGTACGGGCTCTCTCCGCCGGGGAATCGCTCCTGTACACCTGTAACGCTTTGTAATCGAAGCAGAAGCTGAGTTTTCGTGTCGTATCCTACCGCTGATGAAGGGCCTGCAGTAGGGGAGAGGTGGCATCAAAGAGCATCAATGAATAAAATGTAAAGAAAGGAGACAAAGAAGGTTGCTCGCGTGAATTCAACTGCTGGCTTCAAATCTGATGTCAATTTAACCGAACACTACTGTAAATGCATCATGACAGATCTTATGGATTGTCACATGGAAAATTCAAAATTGATTAAGTTCGATAAAATAATTTTTTATCGTCTTAAAAAGTTGATAGCGAGCAGCAATTAATAATAGGATGATTTTGAAAAAGTTTAGCTCTGAGAAGTGCGAGGCACGTCGGGAAACGACAGCTGAAAAAGATTGATGATTAATTTGTAGATTTACATGGTGGTCCAGCCTCTTCCCAGCGTAGATCGTTATTAATTTACGTATCAGATGTGCAATCGCGTTAATGGCATCATTACTACAGAAAATTGTGTCAGGAACGATTAAAGTAAAGGCGAATTTAATCCGATGCCGGAACGATACCCCGATACCTTAGCTCTGTCTTTCTCGGGTTGCCGTCATCTTCTGACGCGAGGGCTACTAGAAAATATTAAAGGATTATGTATGATCGGCCTCGGGCGACGCGTTTCCGTTTAATTTCACTTTACTACTGTAAAATTGCCTGGCAATAACGAAAATGAAACCGTTCCGGCGAACCCACTAATAACGGTGATTTGTCTCGTTTCTTTGCGGCACTGCGAAACCTTTCTGACCGGTTGTTGGTTTCTGGATTCCATCCTTCGGTAGGAACTGTTTCCTCCTCGATAAATGCCTTCCAGCGAAGAGCCCTTTATTAAAAGCCATGTCTACGAGTGACTTTTACTGAACGTCATTGATTCATCAATAGAATTGAATTTTTCAATGTTTGAAATCGCGTCGTAATTTTCCAATTACTTTCCAATTACATTTGCAACCCAACCATTAACAGCCAAGAATCTCGTGATTAAGTAAATTCATGAAATTTTAATCGTGAACCAACGAGTGTCAAGTAACAATTTCTTCACGAATTATTACACTCTTATGTATGTGTATAATCACTAACATAGATCTACAATTATTTCTCATTATTTCATGTAATTCCTGTCAATTTTTTACATGTCATTTAGTAAACCAAAGCTTCTAATTGCTAAAAAAGTCGTTTCGTTGAATATAACGTAACTGTACTTACACCACTTCTGTATAAAGTAAAATGTAGGTATTAAACGTTCCCGATCGAAGACTCGCTTGAAACGTTCTTGTACGTTCTGAAACGCTTTTAAAAACGCTGGAATGTAACGTTAAACGTGTCAGCAACAATGGCGCTCGATGAAAAGCGAGCAGGGCCGATGTATAACGAGTTTGCGGCGCGGAGACCGGCGAAGATCCATCAGCGTTCGCCTCTCGTCACACGAAACGGACACCATTTTCATTAAGATCGGCCCCCCGGTTACCACTTTTCCTCTCTGTGCTCGCGTAACGAGCTGCCCGTTACTCGAGAGCGGATATTAAATCAGTTTCGCGGTAAATAACGCGCGTCCTCCACCCTTCGTTTTCCTTTTCCCGTCCGCTCTGCCAGTCTCTCTATCCGTTCATCGATCTCTTTCTCTTTCCGTATCTGTATCTATAATCGGCCCGGTAAGCTCGGTCTCGTTCGTTTCGTCGCTAATTATTTTAATTGGCCGGCGCACATTCAAAAGAGATACCCAGAACGAAGGTGGAAGGTTCCCCAGCGGCGAGTCCGCTTCGATTACCGATCGACTCTCTTCTTTCCGTTCGGTCTCCCCTGTTTTATTCCTACGCTGTCCTCTCTTCTTCTCTTCTTTTTATCTCTCTCTTTCACTCACTCTCTTTTTGTTCACCACGAAATCGCTCGTTAGCATATTGATTGGCGATGACGGGACCGCGCTGCGGTGGTCCCCAGGGAGAAAATTAAATGGAATCGCGAATTAATATCGCCGTTCGAGACAACGCGGTCCCGATAACCGATCGGGTCAGATGTACGCCTTCGTGGAGCTGGATGGAACGATCGGAACGAGCTCGGACATCCTTGGAAAGTAGACACAGACAATATTTAACCCTCGTCCGTCCCTTGTGTCAATTTGACTGATTTTTCACAGGGATGTTGCTTAGCGAAAAATGTGTTTTTTTTAAATTGTGGAACTTATTTCTTTTTATTTGTAGATTATTTTGCAGGATATTTCATGTGTGCTTTTTTAAAGTTTTAAAAATTTTTGATTTCCACTTTTAAATAATAAATTTTCGGGATCCACGATTAAAATGATACCGAACACACTCCTGTTCGGATTTTCTATGACTGTTTAATCCACGATTTAGTGGAACTAAATATGAAGCGCCCGAAAAATTTTCTCTGTCAGCTGAGGCGTTTTTGTGGGTAAAAATCCCGTTCCTGTTTTCATGTTACATTCGTTTACAAAATGGCCCAGGCCGGTTTCACTGAAAAATCCGGGGACAGGTCCGGCGTAATCTGAAAGTCTCGATCAACGCACGAGCTTGAATCCTAATTACTCGTCCTGATGTCAGGGATCGCCTCGTCGGATCTAAATCAGCGGTGGTCGATTAAAGACGACTCGGAGTCGCGCAGGGGAAGACGGGGCAAAGAAATAGGAAGACGGCGAGAAGGGTATGCGGAGACGTGGACGAAGGCGAGAGGGACGGGTGAAAACCGGCGAACCACCTTTAGGCTTCGTTAGTCAGCCAGTGACTTATCAAAGGGCAGCCCTCGGCCGATACAATGGCTGAAAATCCTGCGCGTTGTTGCATGTAAAAGATGGCCCCGGTTGTCTCGTAATTTACGAAGGACTGGCACAGTCTGTTTCTACTTTGACAGGCAGCGCTGCTCTATACGTAAATCTGGCACTGCGAACTTCGACGCTCTTACGTTTCGACAGGGACCGCTGGACAGTAATCGATTACAAAAGGGCGGGACACGATCCCTTCGTCGCGTCGTCTCCTTCTTTTAAACTTCGTCGTACGCTATCCGCGTAGAACCTGCCGATTCTTCGCGAGAAAATCCAGACAATTATTACAACCAATTCTTTTTTACTCAATGTTATATTTATACACAGTATATCTTAGGAAATTGTCGATGCTTAAACAGTGATGATTTCGTTGAAACAGACTCCTACTTTTCTTAATCAGCATTCATTTTTGCTTTAGACAGTTTATACAATAACAAACATATTTTCTCAATTAATACATTCTCTCTATGCAATTATCGAATCCAGCTTCGCAAGATATTAGTTTTCTAGACTCACATCCAATTCGCTGTGGCTTCTTCATAGAATACATCTTAGAGGAAATTATTGTGCTGGTACAGAACACGTTAATCTGGCCAATGAACAGCTCGCTATCGTCAAGTCTTAACAAATTCGCAATGAACACGTATGGAACGGGGGCCATCGACCAAGAAAAACGCATTTGTCCGTCCGTCGCGTGATTATTAGTTGTATCGCGTAGAGCGTATCTGTGATCCGTCGACCTGGTAATAGCTAGTTATTAGTGGTATCTGTGTACAATCTATCCCACGCAACCTCGACCGAAAATTTGCCCGCGGACAGTCCATGCATCCAGGCCAGAACGACAGGAACTGCTGTCACCGGGCGAGGGCCGCGATTTCCAGATCGGTCCCAGCGACATTAGGGTATCCTAGACCCGAGAACGACGTTGACAGGCCAGAAACTGGCCAGGGATCGGAGCGGAGCGATCGCGACGCGTCGTCGTTTATTTTGGCGAACGCTTAAAACATTGTCCTGTTGAAGGACTGCTGCCGCTCTCCTGGCGAAACCTGACTCGCGTTCGGAACGGCGGTCGGGGACGGCGTTTCATTTATTCAAAGTAAGTTATTGCGATCGCCACTGCCACTATATTACCAACCAAAGACTCCTCCCTCCTCCCCCGTCCATTTCTCTTTCGCCGTTTCCGTCTCCGTCTTCGTCTCTGATCCGGGCGTCCTCCTCTTTTGCACCGGCCTCTCTCGGTCCCGATTTCCAGGTAAGATATTCATCTAATTCCCCCCGATTAGCTGGCCGCGGACGACCGAATGGCAATCCGGAGTGCCTATATAAGCTTTTCAACCGTTCGGACAGCTACCACTAACTTCTGCCCGGCCGGACAATCCGTTATACAGCGCGCGCGAGCGAGCGAGCACACACCGACACCGTGGCGACGCGTTCTAGGACGAAGGACCCTTGCCTCGACGATGGATGCTCGTCTCTCTGGACACGCTTCGTTAAAAGAACCACCTTCGACTCGCTTTCTCCCTCGCTGATCGACTGCCGACTGATTTGTCCTCGCAGCTTGTAATTTCTCCTGCTCACTGATGCTGCGACGATTGTCTCTAGACGAAACTCGCGTTGGATGGTGTCCGGAATTTTAAGATGTCGCTGATTATGTGCTGATTTAGCTTATTTACTTTATTCGTTAGACACGATGGAGCCACCCGAAAATGCGTTGACAATGTTCGTCGGTTTGGGTTTATTGTGATAAGCCACTTGTTAACCGTCTTGCGGTCCTCTTGCGAGTGATAATCTATTCGTATATGTATGTAGGATCTCGCCACCTCAAGATTCGTGGCTGATTAGCTTCTGACATCACCCACAGAATCCTCCAACTTTTAGTTTTTAGATGTTATTTCACTTACTATTGATGTCTTTAATATTCTTTTGAAAATTGTCCAGAAATGATCAAAACTCGTTGCCCTGTTAAAAGAGTTTGAAATTTATTATTATAATCTATTTACATTACTTACATTCACCTGATAAAAGAGAAACGACATTCAAGTTATTGTAAATAAATAAAGAAAATATATATTAATAATATCGGCGCGGTTCGATCAGTTAAACACAACAGCAAATGTGCAATTAATTCTGATTATCAATTTACAATTAAAAATTTGTTGGTTTCTCTTTTAGACGCAATATATATTTTTTCTTTGTGAAAATGATCCACATCGGGATCGAAACGTCAAGAATAATATATTATAATTGCACATTTGTTGTTGTGTTTAACTGATCGAATCGCGCCGATATTATTAATATATATTCATTGTGACGATCGAGAAACAAATTTCACCAATAAAGAAAATATTCTAAAATTCTAATATTAAATAATTAAATATTTTAAATAAAGAAAATAAATTTTCTTTATAAATATATGCATGGAAACTAAAGTGGAAAATTTTGGTTATTGACGTAGGGGTTAATCTGTGGAGTTAACTTCCTAATGGCTGGTGCCAGGCGTGACAGGGTCGGTGGTGTAAATGAAGACGCGATACGCGGCGCCGGACAGAAGATAGTCGCCTTACCTAAGACGGAACCTCGCGGATCCGGTCGCTCAGTATGCCAGTGCGCGTCGGAGGAGGGCCCCTGGGAAATTTCTTGACAACGGCTGCCTTGGCGCGGCGCACAACGTGGGAACAATTTGCAAGCCCGCGCCACGGTTCCGAGCCACGGTTCGTAACATTCCTAAGCTGAACGGTAAACGGTTATTCGGGACGCGTCCTCGTACGTGCATGTACGGGGAGAGCCGGCCCCCGGGCTCCGTATCCCGTGACGCCGAAGACGCCGGCTGGAATTCCGGAATTCGTCGCTGCGGAATTCCATTCTCTCTTAGCCGTCTCCGCGTTCCTTTTCGCCTCCCGCCGCGACGCGGAGGATGACGCTCAGCTCTTTTGTCCGCGCCTCGACTTACGGAACTACGCTGACGTACTCGGAAGAAGAATTTTCGGTCCTTTCTCCTCGGAACCACCGTGAAAACACCGCGCCATTTCATTCGGAATTTTGCGCGACTTCGGGGCCATTTATGTGTCATGTTTCTCGTTAAGAGGTTGTCCCAAGCTAGAACTTTCGAGAAACCCGGCTTCTCTCCCTTCCCACCTTTCCAACCCCTCAGCGCGGCGTACCGAGTCCGGAGAATATTTCAAAATTGATTACAGAAGTGTTTTCACACAAAAATGTCCATGTCCATTCAGGTCCGAAATTGGCATAATTCTATCATTGTCGAGGGTTCGCTGTGGAGGATACGATCTTTGATTTATCTGCATGCGAAAAAAGGGGAGGGCTCGCGCTTAGTCGTGCAAACATAAGGGAAACGGGAAGCAGGACTGAGACGTCGTCGTTCCCGAGGCGGAGAATTGTAAACGTCGACGGGAGTGACACGCGTATTTCGAGTACGCGGCAACAAAATCCCGTCGGCTCTATTTGCGGGGTGCCACGGTGATGTTTCACATTGACGGGTCGACGAGTCTCTCGTCGCTCCGCGCGGTGAATCTTCATAGCCACGAAAACTTGAGCCCCTTTTTTGCGATCGGCCCGCCCTTGCTAGAGATTCGCGCGATGTACCGCCCGTGGATCCTCGTAAATTCTCGACCCGTCGTAAAAGGTATGGCACTCTGCTGCCACTAGGTCCCTGTTAGACCGGGAGATGAAGAAAGTACCTTTTTCGTTGTTGCAATTTCTGCCTCATTCATTCGATAAATTGTCCTCAACTTCGGGAATGCAGCCTCGAGCTGTCGAGCAAAAAAAAATTTATTGGAAACACCCCGTTCATTAACCCTCTAAGGACGAATGACGCCATATTGGTAACAGGCTCTGTGATAGGCTCCAGGTTTGGCCCATCAGGTTGCAAACTTTCTTCTCTATTACACCAGAACTTGCTACAAAATGATATAATCTAATGTTGTTAAAAATTAATAATAATTTAAGGCAGAATAAATTAACCCTCTAAGGACGAATGACGCCATATTGGTGATGGGCTCTAGGTTTGGTCCCTCAGGTTGCAAACTTTCTTCTCTTTTACACCAGAACTTGCTACAAAATGATACAATCTAATATCGTTAAAAATGAATAATAATTTAAAGCAGAATAAATTAATAATAAAATAAGGCAGAATCTGCTATTGGCATGACCGGGCTGTTTCTTCTTTCTTGAAGGAACAGAAGAACTTCTTTGTTTCTCAACTTATCAAGAGTGTAATTTATTCGTTATGTGATTGAAGTAATTGGAATTAAAAGGGTAGGTATTGGTCGTGGGTTTTCGCTGAGAGGTCACGTGCACGCAGGTTACAATCACAGAGAGATCCGGGGTCCCATCACCTGGCGACGAATCGAAAAGGGGGTGTACACTCGGTTCGCCCTGAGGGGGTTGGGGCCGATTATTTCGAGAGAACCGACCAACCAAGGCAATCATAGGCTCGTTATGGGGCTCGCGCGGGAAGCCATGGTGAACTCACGGTTCTGTGCATCCACTGGTGTGAGTGACAGATAATGCACACCACCTGCGCGGCCATCGTTTACCTCTGTGTACGCGGTTAGTTCGGTCAAGATGGCGATCGTCAGGGCTCTCGTGTCCATTATAGCTGCGTGTAACTGTCTTGTTACGCGAAAAGTAACGCACAAATAATCATGTTTTATCGTGACCCCGCGTTGCCCCTTGAACTTTAATTAAAAGACGGTCTTGCTCGGTGAACGGCCGTTCAATTAAATTTAATCCGTCGTAAGCACGAGGAATTTACGACGATGGAAGGAGAAAGTATGAAGCATTGTTCGTCGACGATCATTCTCATTACTGGATTGGCTAATCGGGTATATGCATTCGAATGCAAGGAATTGAGAATCAGGTATTGTGGGAATAGAACATTGAAACATGTGAATTTTATTTTCATTTCTATTTGTGGCGGCTTTATTGTAATGTAAATAAACATCTTTATATTCTGAAGGAAACGTGAAATTTTTCAAATGTGTTTGAATCAACACACCTGTTTAAACTAAATGTTTGCTGTCTCTTACTTGTAATAATACTTTCACTGTTCCTTGAGTTTTATAATGTGTTAAAGTCGTGTAAAAATTCATTCTCGATATGCAGGTTATAAAAATGTGTACACGGTTGCGAGGAATGCAAGGAACAACTTCGCGAGAAGTTTTTCAACCGCTTTCCAAGGCGACGAGCTGAATGGTTGGACCTATATCGATCACGCGACCAGTCACGCGAACATTGGGTGGGGTTCTCGAGAAAAGTGCGCTTTGTACCCGACGCGTCGTTACCGTGCTTCGAATTGTTCCTTTAACCCTGCAATCATTATGGCGGCTGCGCGAGGTGAAACCGATGTCGATGGAAACGACAGACTCTTGGTATCGCGACGCCCACGCGGTTGAACGTTCGCAGATTGGAATGATCATGGTGACCCAGTCAGAAACTCCTGGGAACGATGACTGGACGAATACTCGTGGAAACGAGAGAGCAGAGGGATATCACAAAACGATCAGACGAGGAAGAGCATGCTGTTTTATTGCATTCTTTTTTGCTTCTAGATTTATTCGCTTGTGAAACGCAACTCTTAGGGGACGAAATGTTTTAACATTCTGTACAGCGTTAAAAGCAGATGAAAGCCAATCCCTTTGACGGTGGAACAGTATTAGACTGTGGACTTTTATGAAATATAAAAACCGTCTGCGTTATTTGCAAAATACACAAGCTACATAGAACATTTGTTTATTTTTTAATTAACTTTAGCAAGCTGGAAATTATATAAGAATTTTTTATTTCCTCAAATGTTCTTTCTATTTTGTATTTGAGAATATTATAATACTGAGTCGTTTATGTTCACGAGTAACTTTTTGCTGGTCTCTCAAACAATTTAAAAAAATTCTGAAATACCAAATGTTGAAAGCATTAGTGGGGGAAAATAAGTATCAAAAAGAAATTGCGACACAAACAACCCTTTTCGAGAATTTCCCATGCCGAGAATTCCTCTGCATGCGAGGACAACACCACGAACAGTAATTTTGGATCGTGGAGTTGCAAGATGAATTGCAAAGCAGGTTTCGATCCAACAGCGTTAGCCGAGTCGCCTGGGAGGAAGGAGTGCCGAGGGTCCTTCTACACTTGAAAAATCGAGGCTGCCCTTTCATTCCGCTTGCACTTGCCCGTCCACGGCTTACAAACCAACGGATCGATCTCTTCGCGAGGAGGATAATCCTGTAAAGAAGCATCCGAACGGTAGGAAGCAGAAAAAGGCGGAGAAGAAGAAGCGAGAAAGACTTGCGGCCGCGTCGAGCCAAGGGCTGCGCCCTTCCACGTAGGAGAGGAGCCGTTCTCGGGCCTAGCGTTAATTAGTTTCGCCTGAGTTAATGACTTTTTCCCTCCTAATCAGGTAATTCCGTATCTCTTTAAAATAATCTCGCCGCCCGTCCGCTAATGAAATTCTGAACTCGTTACTTACGCTCGCGGCCCCCCTCCCCTCCTCCCATTCCATCTCGCTCGCTGTGTTCTTTTCCCTTTCGCCTCTCCTTCCACATGCTTCTCTCTCTCTCTCGTTCTTTCTGTCTCTTTCTTCGTCGATCAGAACCCGCGAACGCGACGGGCCGCGAACGAGCATCTGCCGAAATTTTTCTTCTCGCCGGTTTGCTGGACTTCTCCCTCTTATTCGGATCCACGAAATTACACCAGCCCGGGTACTGATGAAAAAGCGGCGGATTTATGAAGCAATGCCGGACCATTAAGTGTTACTTTCTACGGGCACGCACGTGCCGCGATAAGTCATGGAACGTCGGTGATAAAGTTCTTTAACTGCTGGACAGCGGTCACTGTCGACTACTGACAGCGGAGGGGTTGTTGCGCGACGGTAATTGTCAGTCGGCACTTCGCAACGTTTGAATTTTAGGCGCTCCTAGCTGTAGGTAAATTCACAAGAGACTGTCCGATTATTTTTTGAAATGGTAGCGTCGCTAATCTGTATTCAAATTATGGATTAATATGGATATTAATAATAAGATTTACCTCTGCAGCTCTCGCTGAAAACATAGAGCTACATATATCAAAAGAGTATATCGAGATGTATAGAATGGACTAAAAAAGCAACGCAGGTTTATGATTTTTGTTGCGAATTTGTACTTTTATGTAACGTATCGTAATTTCAACGTGCCTGTAGGCCACGTGGCGTAAGTCGTAATTTAGAAATTAGAATTAGCGTAGTCTGTATTGTACATACGTATTCCTTCCAGGATATTCCGTCTATCCCATCCTCGTCGCCACTGTTATGTTGTATGTAAGTGGAAGGAAGAAGACACTGTTTCACTTTTAAGTGTTTAATATAATTCACATTTAGTTGCTCGTCTATCGCTCTAGATGTTCTCTCGTTCGACTCTCGATTACGACTCCCTCATGTACGCGTGTCGCGAATCCCGTAATTGTGACACGTGACATAGGTCCGCACATTGTACATTATTTCATCACGCCGTACAAAGCGCGATCTGGTGTACTTATATCTAACAATTTTCATCTTCATTTATTTATACAGTACTCTTTCTAATTAGCGAGTATGAAGTCGATAACTGAGAATCGACTTATCTGAACCAGTGAAAAATGGGATTACAAGCGGAACGTAATCGCTCCACGTTAATAAGACAAAAACATTACCGGTCGTTTATTAATTGAGTCGTTCAGGTTCGCGATCTTCGTAATAGTATTTGTAACGAGTTTATCGATACACTTTCTATTTGTTACCACGCATTATCGCAAAATTCGACGCCTATCGCATTAATATTCCTCGGGCTTGTGTTATGCGTGTCTGCGTCTCGGAAAGCACAGAAATGATTTCCATTTTTTTGCAATTCCCTGCACCTCGCCGGGGTGGTACAAGGTTTAAAAGGCTCCTTAATGAACGCGGACGTTAGGAATGTGGGTGGAGCTTCGGAGCGAATCTAGAATGCTCGCAGCCACTCCCAACAAAATTGCAAGCAGAAAATACACACGGCCGGAAGTGTACAAGTTTATTAACTTCAACAGCAGTGGGGCCGCAGCGCGATAAGATCGCAACCGATCTCTGTAGCCTTACATTCTCGAACAGGAACGAGAAGGAGATTGGCGTTCCAGCCGAAGTAGCAAGCCGCGCCGTGGCGGCGAGTCACGCGTGGATGTCCAAGTCGTACACATTTCGCATAAAAATCATTTGATACACCATCATCAAACCTCGGGCTAGACGGTCGGCAACTGTTTTATTACTTACCGATTAGTTAGATAATCGAAAATTAACCGGCTCTAAGACCACCGTTCGACGATCCAATTAGCAACAAAACAAACACGTTCCGCCGCCGTTCGCAATTAGCGTATCAACGGCAGCGGGCAGATACACGCACCTCTTGTTTTACACGGTCTCCTCTTGCATGATTTTCAATTAACACTGCCACATGACACTGGCATATGTGCCTTGCCCTATAACGAACTCTATTTGCATTTTTAAAACATGAGAAATAAAAATATAATATTATTATTATTTATTTAATACTTTAAACCAGATGTGGTTTCTATAGCATATTCAATACATGAATTCCATTAGCGTATATTTGTAATTTTTTATAAAATCGATTAATAAAATCGCTTAATAAAATCGAAAATGATTAGCAGACCTTTAATATCTGGACCACATAGGAAGCATCTTATACAGGTTGGGAGACAGTAAAAATATAACATAAATAAAATCAATTTGATAGTGAAAAAACTTTGCTACAATTTTTGTTCGATGGTTACTTTTTATTCTTGTGATGAATAGAATATGATGCAATAAAAAAATTGGAAGTTAACGTTACAGCAACTTTGTGTATGTATCTCGGAGCTTATATGCTTTTTGAGAAACATATCACCGCCAAAAAAATTTCTCAATCGAGATCTACCTTATTTCCTTTATAATTATGCAACATAGATTGTGCTAATGCAACATAGGTGCAAGGACGGAAGCCGCTCGTGCGATTTACTTAATTATTACTTCCGCGGCGATGGAAAAGTTTCCGCGGGGGTATCGCGAACGTATTAACGCCTGAGAAAGACTTCATCGGTGCCGGGCGACGAGGTGAGAATATAATTAGCTCGCCGCCGAGTAGACAGCGTTATCCTGAGCACGCCGATTCATAACCGTAACAAGATTACCGGCGTGCAACCCTCCCGTCCGGCTTTTATTGTTTACACTTCCCTTCTTATCCTGCTCCGGCGATCCAGTCGCTTCCTTTTGTCTTCGGCACACGCTCCACGCCTTGTCTCTCCTCCGGCAGGTCCTGGAATCGAGGTGCGAATTAAGAGATACGATCGTGGGATCATGTGTTCCATTTATGAATCTAATAGCTGCATACGCTTATCTACTTTCACGCGTAAACGAGGGAGGCGTAAGCACTAATTGTAAATTAAACGGATTACGGATAATTTATGACGATCGCAAATCTTTCGCGAGCACACCTCTGTATTAACGTTAACGATAATTTTACCTTATCTTTGTAAAACAATAGAACAATGTCAGAATTTTTATAGAGACGTTCGTAGTCAAACTGTCTAAGGATGTCTTAATACATTTTCAACTCTAATAAATTTGTTTGTCATCCGCTGTCTTGGATAATACAGTCGAATAATTTCTTCGAGAATTGTTGTTCAAATGGAATTATAGGGGAAGACGAATTTAAGGAGTTTGTAACAATTAAACCAGTCGGCTCCAGGTAATGGAAAATTGTAAGGAACTTTCGCACTGACGATTTTGATTTAGTTTGTAAAATTGATCGGGATCTATTGTGCTCTCCAACAGACCGCGAAACGGATGTAAACAAGCGTCGCGCTACGGGGTACTTGGCCGATCTAGCTGGCCAAAAGTTGATTTTGTCAAAGTCGTCCCAGGTAAACATGAGTTGTTACCTGAAAAAGTTAAATAGTGGGGGTCAATAAATCGTCGGTTTCTCCCGGTTTGGCATTTCCGTACGGAGGTCACTTGAAGTTTAGTCGTTTAGTGCAGTGCTTGTATCTTTCGCCGTGTCGTCCGCATTAGCAACGTTCGAAGTGAAATATATTTTGTCACGACAGCTATTGTAAGAAAACTGATGATGGGCAGTGTTGTAGCAGGTAAGTGTGTGTATTTCACAAAATTTCAATCAGACGTGTATTTAAATAATTACAATAACGGTTACTGAGAAAAGTCAATTTGAAGGCAGTTTTAATCTCGAAGTTTATACATTTGGAAGGAATTAGTTGTGTACACATTATCGTTACTTCTAATTTTTGCCACAAAACTGAAATTGCGAACGTATTATTATTTATTATTATTATTGGTTATTCTTATATACTATATTATATTTGTTGTTATTTTTATTGTTTATATTGTAGTAATTCGCGCGTAGTGTTAAATTAGTTAAAAATAATATTTTCAATTTCAATGGTTAATTTTTATTTATTTATAATTATTTTTTTTAAGAAAAAATTCTATAAATAAGTTAGTAAGTACATTTTAAACACGTTAAATAGAAAAAATCATTTCGGCCAGCTAGATCGGTCAAGTGCCTCATAGTGCGTCGAAAGAGTCGAAAGAGTTAACTGCGCATTAAATCGCATATATTTTTGCCAACAATACAGTTATTAACTTGGCGATTTCGTTGATGTCGGCGTCCCGTTTTCACGCTGTTCCAAGGACGAGCCAATAAAACCCGACTCCGTGAACAATGTAAGGCACGCATTGCAACAAGTACGTAATCGTTAAACATTTATTTGACGGTTCGCTGGAGGAATTGTGGACGTGAATGCGGAGGCAGCCACTCTTTCATAATCCTTCGAGCAGTCGCATCCGTTTCAAATAAATATCTGCTATCTGATCGAAAAATGACTGCTACCATTGCTTCGGGACGCGTGTAATTCGCTAATTAAATAAAGATACGGGCCACCGATGCAGCCGGCGCGGCGCACGGTTGTTCGTCGCTCGTTCGAGCCGGGAACGAACCACGTTCAACAGCTACCAACTCGCCACCGATAGTGTTGTAACTGGCTGCCATGACACGTACCCGGCCGCCATGATTTGCCTACTCCCGGAAGCACCGGCTTACGTCCATTTACAACGTAAATGGGCTTCAGGCCTGTAATTAGATCGATACTGCGAGCATCTCGTTAAAAAGTGGTCTAGACTGTTGCGCCTGATGGACTGACAAGCCTCGCTGGCAGCCAATATTACCGACCAATTACATAAATGCGGCTTACGATTGAATTAGTACTTTCTAATTGGTCCGGTCGTAACTGGTTTTATTCTTTCAAATTAATGCCCGGATTATAATAATTCTGTACACGTGTATCGTCTACCAGATTCTCTACGTTCAAAACGTCCTATCCATTACGAATCAGATTCTAACCGTCAGTTTTTTTTCAGTACACGTAACAATACTATAACATTTTATTTAACATGGAAAATTAGTTCGCTTATAGTATCGCTTCCTTCTTACATTAAACTGGTTTCAATTCGTGTGTCCTCTTCGTGTTACAATATTGTAACATTTTGCTCAATTAAAGAAATGAGCAAGCTGTTAATTGATCGAATGTTTCCTTTGTGCGTATCTTGACCAAATAAAATCATCGGGGAAGGACTTTTTGCAGCGTGAAGGCAGCTGGACGCTCCGGTACGGTGTTCGATGTCCGGGGACAGTGCAATCATTGGCTTGTTCACCGAACTTTATGGCGCTGAAAAAGCAGTACTGATTTTGTCGTTGTTATCGCGATCAGCTGGCCGTATTTTCCTCGTCGGGGATCCGCACGACGGACGCTAATTGTACAAAGACATAATGAACCGAGAGGCCGGGGCCTCGCGTATCGCAGCGTGTTCGTTAACGCCACGAAAAAGAACGGCTTTACGAGAGGCAATTATTGCGTTAATAATTTACCGCGGCTGAAATATTCATAGAACGATGCCAGTCTCGACGTAGACGCCGTGTACGGATCCCTGGGAAGGCACGACGGAGGTGCGTGAAAGGGGATGGTCTTGCTTTCGCGTATCAGCTTGCGTTACGGACTTTACGCCCCTTTCAGCTTATTATGCCGCGTAGATTATATTTTTCTAGTCAGACTTTCATCGCGGCCGGAACGTGCAGCCCGTGTTTTGAAAGGATATAGTGGTTACAAGGATCCGGTAATACATCAGGGAACGATTTATTTTCCTGCCGGTCTCGGAAAATTTGATCCTCGCGGTACGTCGTAGATCCGAGCTTAAAAAATTGGATTCAAAATCATCCGCGATGTACCGAACTCATATATTTATCAGAACCCGTAGCTTGTGCTATCAAAAACTCGAATTACAAAAATTTATCCTCGATATCGGAAGCAAAATTCTAAATAAAAAATTCTTTTGGTATTCCATTAATATTTGAGCCGCTTACGTACAAACCACATCGATTAACTGCTTTTCAACTTGATTGAAATGTTTTTAAAATTTTTCACGACGATCTGGCTCAATAACAGTGAACGAAAAATAAATAAAACAGAGCACAAAAGCCGTACATTATTTTGTATGGTGTCGTTGCAAAGGTGAACGTTTTTCTAGTTGGATATATTTATTATTGCCAACTACAATACTGGGATTTTTTCGAAAGAAATTCATTCAGTGCTGAAACAAAATCTCACTCTGGCCCCTGAGCCAGCTACTGATCATCAGCTGCGCGTGTCCGCTAAGCGGGAAAATTTTCAGAATCTCTTCAGCTACACCCCCATAAAGTTGGCCTGACTAAAGCCGGCGACAAAAATCCTCGGAGTTATGGGTGCACCGTTTTAACGCGCGAGCATGCACCGCGTTTTTAGCCGTTCGTGAAAGCTCGAGAGGGTTGTTCTCTCCCGACACCCCTGCCCCCGCTCGCCGAGCTTTTTCTTTGTTCCTGTCTATTCCGTGCCTCCCATTTTCCTACGGCACTCATCCCCGTGCTCTCACACCACGCGTACCCTGTGCACGCTATTCCCATGCATATTTGCGCGGTTTTTTACGAGATACATTTTTCCCCACCGTCATCGTCGTCTTGCTGGATATTCGGCCAGAGATACACCGTCGCCGAGACCAGCGCGCTGCTACCCTTAACACCCTCAATTGCATTATCGCCTCGTGGATCACTCCCGAAGAATGGAGGATCATAAGACAATAACCGTCGTCTGGATGCTTTAACGTTCTCCGATGATTTATCCGTTTTTCCGGAACGCCACGTTTTCTCGCGGATTTTCGAACCGGACTATAACTTTCGCGACGCTCTCGCTATCTCGGACAATGGCTTTTCTACTTGTACTCTTGCCGGAAATTTAACGTAGATTTTACATTATAAAGCATATGGAAATGCCGAGATTCTTCGCTATTTTAAAGTTTTTCGCCGAGGATAGCAGAGACCGTGCGATTTTCATTTAGATGGTCCGCGAGTGTCGAATAAAAGTTAAAGGACTCTGTTTATCAAAGTCACTTCGGAGTTTGCATTTTAGATTCACTTTAATATTTAGATCAGTATCGAACAATCCTCGAACCGTGTATTCTTGTACGTAAAATAGAAATAAATTTTGCATTGATGCAACGTGGTTCTTTCGAGCGAACAAAGATGGTTGACTTCTAAAAAATATATACGATATTCGCTAGCACGCTAAAGAAACTCGGCGATCGTTGAAGAAACGTTCCAACTAGCGAGTACGGGAATTACTCGGCTCCCTCTTTGCGCAATATCGGCAGCATGAGAAATGCCGACGATTTCATCCCGATTACCGGCCGATTTTTCCGGGACGCCTATCCCGCTTGTCGAATAGAAGAGCCCGAGCTGGCGAGGCGCGGTAATTTCATCTTACAACGCACGGGAAATTACCTTATTTATAACGCGCATAACGAACCGTGCGATTCTAAATGAGCCCATTAGCATCTACAAGGGTGCAACGATCATATACAGAAAATAGAAATCCGCCGTTCGGTAGCCGGTCAAAAATCAATGTCCAATCGCGAGGAGTTTCTCTAGCGCGCGATCCCCGGCGATCTCGGTTAATTCGTTTTTAATTAATCCTCGGATTACGGAGCGACCCCGTTCTCGAGAATCCGATCGAAATTGTTTATTCAAATATTCCCCGTTCTTCTCCGTGCTTCCCCACCCGTTCGTCGCCGAATATCGGCGATTTTCAACGATCGTTCGAACGTTTTTATTAATTAGAGGGAACTCGGCCTCGCAACAAATTGCCACGATTAAAAGGCCGTTTCGCGCGGGAACGATCGTGGAAGCTTGCCCCGGCGGTCGAAGAATAATCGTTTCTTCGGTAGCGAACAGATTTGTTTATCAGCTTATCGACCGTTCGTTTCTACCGTCGTAAGTTATATTGTAAAGCGAAACCGGTTCGGTACGCGGGCCCCGGAATGCACGAGCTGCCAGCCCCGGCCACGGGATGAAGTTGCATTCTCCGGTTCATCGATGCATAACGCTGACTGAACCTCGATCATCGTTACGTCGAGTATCGAGCCTCTCGTATAAATGAACGCCGACCGGGACTGCTCGGAAAGGTCTTCTTCCATCTGCGACCCGGTTCCGCCGGCCCGGAGACCGGAAATCGATTAATACCCCGGTGAACCAACATGGCTGCCGGCATGTTTATTGCCGCCCGGTTATTAATGATTAGTTATGCACACCGGCCTGTCAATAGCGATTCAGCTGCAACTCTGTGTACCAACTTTTCCACTCGGACTGCAAAGAAGAGAAAAGCTGCCGTGGATAATAGGGCAGGCTCAGTAAATGGACAACTCCAATATAGATATTGACACTATTTCTAATGGATTCGCATTAACTGGACTAGAGCTGTGACTTATGAGATACCCGGGTAAACAGCATTGCCCAAATACCCGGGTATTCGTGTAAGCAAAAATTACCCGAGTATCCGGGTATCTCACGAATACACTGTGGATCTTCATGCAAAATTGTTCGCATCAATAGGAAAAAGCAGACGATATATTACGATTACTTATTTTCTTGAACGATTTTAATAAATTTAAATTAATATATCAACGTTCTTTTAATTTCATTATTGTTTTAAATTGGGCTATCACATGGGTATTCGGGTACCCGGGTACCTCACATACCCGGGTAAAAGTCCGAGCTCTAAACTGGACCCTTCGGTGCATGGACCAAAGATATTCACTTTTTTGTGAACCCTTCTTGTTTCACTAAATTTAATCAAATTTCATTAAATATTGCGAAATTCTTTTTTTATTAACGATTTTTTATGAAAACTTTTTTGGAAATTCTCTATTTGCATTGAGACACGATGGAAATGTGGAGGTTCGAGGTGCATGACGAAGAGCGAATATCGAGTCCCGGAAGTCTGAAGAGGTGGAGGCGTCGTGGGGGATGGTGTTGGGGAAAGGTTTTGAACGAGGTTGCTCGGGCCTGGATATCGGCGTCAGGCCTCTCGCTCGGCCATAAGAACGCGAATCGTACGGTTCCAGATCGATACAGAGATGGTTGCCTCGAAGAAACTCGTTACCGAAGGGTACCACAAAAATACAGAAAAATCCTGGGCGACGAAAGCCGACTACGTCTGGCGGACGGTTAGGGGGTACTAAATATCCGGCCGCGTCGGCTGCACGGAACACGATGCAAGTTTACGCCCGGTCATATACGAGCCGGCGCGTGTAACAGGAAACTTACCTTAACCTCTTCACCCTGCCACACTTATTTCGTGGCCGCAGCCGTTCTCATGGTCTGGCTAGTAAGCGATTTCGAGAGACTACCGGAAGGTATATACGGGAGCAGGAACGGCAGCTTAGGGAGCCACGTGAGCACTCAGAAATAGAAGGCCGGCTCTCTTCTCTCCTCTTGCTCTCCTCTCCTTTCCTCTCCTCGCCGCGCTGTCACTGTCAACGCCTAATGAACAATATATATAAGGCGGCGAACAGCCGGCTAAGAATCCAACATGGCCACCTGCATCCCGAAGGATCGCAAGGGAATCCTGTGATTACATTCCTGGCTCTTCCCACTTGCCGCCCCAGCCGCTCCCAGCCTTCCTTCGAACCATCCCCCGCGCGGCTACCATCTTCCTCGGGACGTTATTTCAAGGAAGCCTCCGGCGTGTCTTGAATAGTTTTAGAACATCCTCCGGTGACAGGCCGGAAGACTTTTTAGAGACCAGTTTAATAACGCCCAGTTTGATTTTATATCATGCCCCGGTCTTCCGCCCCTTTGAACGGGGTGGATTCCAATTTATAATTGCTTACTCCGCTTCGAGGTTGAATTTTCTCTTCGAGGATATACAGTAGGATCTCCGTAATCCGAACATCCGGTGCCTGTAGTCTTTGGCATCGCAAAATGCTTCGTATGTAAGAAGACGCAGCGTTTTGTTATCCATATTCCATTCGTTGTAGAGTCTGCTGTGCCTCTGGACGCACAAGTTTGCGTTCGTAGGATGCGATTTGCTATGTCTTTCCCTGCATTTCACTTGCGAAGAAAAGCGGAAGTGCATTGCACAAACTCAAACACGTGCGTCAATCGATTTTCGATGTCTTCGACGCACACGTTTGGGTTTGTATTTTTGTTTCGAGACCTCTGAATGTTGCTCCAGACCCAAACGCATTGCTTCAGAATACTTTTCGGACTTCTGTTTCGATATTTCGCGATATTTTCACGTTTTTCTACATGGATACTGTACAGGGAAATCGCACTCCCTTTACTTAATGTCCTCTCCTAGAGGGACAAATTTTACCAGGGAACGGGGACGGGGTTTTTACCCACAAAAACGTCTGAGCTGGCCGAGAAAATTTTTCGGGCGCGGAAGAGGAAAACAATACGTGTTGCCTCGCTGGGCCGCGGCAAACAACGCGTTATCGCATTGCTTGCCTCGCCCGGCTGATTCAGACCATGGATTTGCTCATATTTATTTAACAGTTCATTTTATAGGATTTTTTTAAAACGCAGTTCTCTTTATAAGACTTTAACCCTTGAGAAAGTGGAGTGAGAGTTGAGGAAATGGAGTATGTGGTTAGGCCCGTAAAGGAGATCCCATCTTAAGACAGTCCGTATGCAAGGCTATTTAATTATTTATTGTACAAATTCATATAATAATTGGAGGTTCCACTGTACTTTTTTATATACATTAATTGTATTTCAATAATAGACATGCTAATAGGTATAGTCTGAAGGAATTAAACGAGAAATGATTTGAACAAGCGAAGAGAGGGTTGGAAAAATTTGCTGTACCTCCGCAGGCCAATTTCGTCGTGCAGTTCCACCGAATTATATCTCTGTCACAAGTGTTCGCGAGAAATCGTGCGCACGCGATAGAAACCTCTTGCAAGAAGTTCGCGGCGGTGTTGGTATTCAAGGATCCATCGATCATCGTGGCATTACGATCATTTGGACGTTTCCGTCCCACGTTATATACACCGACACGCGGGATAATTTATCCCCTTGCACCTTACTCGGCCGCGGCTCTCGTTGATCGTATTTCGCTCTTAATTTTGAAACGATTCGACACGGCTCGAGGCCGGTGTGTTTTTAACGACGATGCATTGTTGTGATCTGAGACGTCAATCCTATATTTTGAAGGATTAAAATAACCAGCCTCGTCGTTTTGGATTTAGTCCTAACATCACGTTGTAATTATTGGACTGAAGATTTTATGTGTCTCGGGTGATATGTTTTAAATTAATTATTTATAGACGTATCAACCACTTGAATGAGTTATAGTAGGTGTGGATCTTTATGCAACATAAAAATTGTTTACACATTACTCTTTTCATAATTTTAATATTCTCGACTTAACGATGTCCTCAAATTCTTTTAATTTCTCTACTGTATCAAATTGCACTTAGTCATTTTTGTCATAAATGCAAGAAATCCGCATTCAAAGAAAATTCTAGGCCAAAATTTTCACTAACATAAACACGAGGGATTAAAAGATCACAGTATTTAATTTTATATACATAATGGAGCTATTGGAGTCGGATTATACTCTTAGTCTAGAAGCATAAGATATACAGTCACGGACCATAAAATTCTTAAATACACTGATATAATCGGGCTGATTGATGAAATCTCCACTTCCTATATCCCACAGGAAATTGACCCGCGCGACTTGATCCTCGTCAAATATTTAAGTTACGGTATCGTAAAAGCACCGCTAAAAATGTTGCGTTAATGTTCACAGTCGTCAATCGTCCACTAAATGGCTCAAAGGACTGATCGAAGTTTTACGACCGCGAAAGAAATTGATTACGAGCGTCTTATTCGTTCACGGGCCGATACACGAGAAGCTTGGGACGTTTAATGAACAACTCTTTGCAGCCGCTCGATAAATTTTCATGCACTATTGAACGCGATGGCTGTGCGGGCGCAATTAACCTCGCCAGGTTCGTATGTTTGTTCAAGTGAAGGAATACCTGCGACTCGAAAAACGACATAATCGCGAGAACGGATTGATAAGCGGTCATGTGAGAATGATCACGTCTACGAAGATCGTTTATCGACGATGGTAACATTTAATATATTCGTGTGGATCGAATAATAAAGATAATTTTCATTTCATATTTTTCTATTTTTTTTTGGATTAATCTTCGTTTATTTAAAACGCATAAATAAGTTTTGATCCGCCTTCAATTTTGTTTTTTTTTTTGTTTAATGTTGCTTTAACATCAAAGGTCATTAGCAACACGGTATATTTTCTTACAATATTTTATACATCTTAGTATCTTTGATATATTGGGCAAGACCGACAATGTGTTCCTCAAAACCTAACAGAATGGGTAAAGATCCAGGCAGTTTATCATTTTTCCTTTCATTTTTCATATTTTTTGCGTATTAATATACGAGATGTGCTCAATAGCAAACGAGCAATTGCACGACGAAGACAATAATCATCATAAATGTATGTCATTACTAGACCTGGAATTTTCATGGAAAATTAGAATGTGCAGAATTGTTAAATCTTCGAACTGACGCGTAGGAGGACGTGTTAAGATGAGCGAAAACGCATTTCCGAGCTGTTTTTTCGATATGAAACCGATCGATTTCCATTTCCCGTTGAAAGGCACGGGAAAGAAGCGTTGTCGTTGCCGTAATTTAAGTCGTATCTATTTCGCGTTTATTGACACCGTGCCGCTTGCACACCGTGTAAGATTTAATTTAATAAACTGTCAATAACGAGGCGGGATCGACAGGCGGCTCTTTTTTCCCCGGCCAACGAAATCTGCAAGCGTAAATGTCGCTTGTATCGGCGACGATCGATTATGTTTCTAATGGAAAAAAATATTCGATACGGCGAATTGGGTATCGGCAGACAATTACCTGCTGTCCAGGATGCTCGATTAGGCTCTGGTCGATAACCGCATTAATCTTTCGTGCTTTTTTCTAGCTTTTCACCGAATTGCCAGTTAAATTAAAAAGAAGAAAGCGTGTATGTACAGTGGATCGAAAATGTATTTAATAACTCTCTTCTATTTAGCAGCGATGTTCGCGTTTTAATAGAGTGCCTCGATATTTAATCGCACAAATATAATAATAAATATACATTCGCGTCGCGGTTTCGTGTCACCGGTACACCACCGTTGCGCATGATGAAGCTTTTCAATTTCACTCAACAGATAACACCGCCATAAATACTTCGTGTTGATTAAAAAAAAAAAAACACGCGGGGAGAAAGGAAAATTGCGAGCGGAGAAAAAAAAATATATACCACGGCACGGTTAAAATAAAAAAGCATTACTCATTATAATCGGGCGCGTATCGACGCACCACTTTGCAAATTGCGTTCATAAATATTCATCGATAACGTCGCGCCGGCCCGGTAACGAAAGCGGGAACCGTCGAAAGCATTCGAAATTTATCGATCGATCGGGGCCCGATCCCTCGGATCGACCGGGATCCTTCTCCGTGCTCTTCTTCGGGGTCTCTCTCGTTTTAAATGCGTCCCAAAATTCGAACGTATTTCTCCTCTTCGATTCGGCACCGTCCCAATCAAATTATTCTGGGACGGTCATAGAATCGGTCTTCCAATTTCCTTTTTTTCAATCGAGAGATTTTATCCGAACTGCTTTCGCGGCTAATTTGCGTAATGAATATTTGCAACGGAATTAAACATGCCGGAACGTCCAGTTGTTCGAGTTGCTCGGTGGCAGTATCTATATTTCGTTGATCGATCGATCGCTCGATATTTATAACGACGGATATTATCGCGGTTCGCGTATTTGCATATCTGCCTTATTTAAAAGTTAACAGGTGTCGCGCGGTTTTAATGAGATATTTTTTTCGGGACCCAATTAACGCGACATTACTTTTTACTTATCTATTACCGTGCTTAATGATACGGCGAGATGAATTTATGCACCCGCGATCCAATTATCATTTCACACCAGCTACCCGGCTATCGGGTACACACCGCGTGCTACACAAATACTGTTCAATGTCGACGGAATATAGAATTACCAGGTGGCATGATAAGACATAATTTGTTAACAGTCCGCACACTTAATGCTTCAGGCGGGAGAGACGGGTGTAATCGATTTCGACTTCAATTTATTTGTACATACACGTGCAATCGTATCGATGATTCGAGAAATATCATCTGGCGTCACGCGCCGGTGCTTTGCAATTTTTTTGAATCAACAAATACCCTTGCAACGTTCCAAAGATTACTAATTTAACGATACATTCTAGAATCGTGGTCTCAAAAATTTTTCTACTATTCTTTAATTGTCGTTCCACCATTTCATAAAAAGGTGATGCTCGCTAAAATATTGGTTCACATAATTTTTGCATCAAACGATTCGTATGTTAAATTTAACTGTGGTCCCAGAAGATAATTTTCAGAAGACCCACCATCCAATTTATTTATATTCTCAACCTGTATCATTCTTATTGCAAAAATCCACACAGACTTTTAGTAGAACGGTTTTAAATTTGCATCAATTTTGCTCCGCCTGGAATGAATTAAATTTCGCCGCGGAGAAATCAGCAAAATGAGTTGAAGAGACCACACCGTGTAGCAGAAGAACGATCCTCATTCCGAATTTGAATCCGCAGGGAGCAAGGGCCGTAAAGTTGCATCAATGGCAGTAAACCTGAGCGAGGCCGGTTAATACAAAATGATCGGTTGCGCAAGGAATCTGTGTCTCCGAGTCGAGGTATCGCATCAGCTGCATGCGAAACGGTCGAATGGTCTGCATGTGTGTGCGTGCGCGCGTGCGTTTTACGCAATACTAATTATGCAAACGAGAAAGGAACTTGCCGGAAAAATTCACGCCGGGAATAATAATGCTGTCGATCATGCTAATGGCGGAAGTGAGGCCGAAGATAATCGTGGAGGTAATAACAATGGCGTACGCGGCCGCTGACTGAGAGCGGAGAGGTGATAAGGTTGACGTTAATTCATCGAGATCGGGACGTGTACATGGTTTTCGTCGTCTTTCCTTTGGCACAGACCGTTTCGTAATTTTAGGAACCTGACGTTAACCGCGACCACGAGCCGATAGTGACGCCATTATGTTGTCGTGAATACACGCCGCCACTAAATCATGGAAACATCGTCGCAGCAATTAATCGTTCATCGCTTGGACCGTTGCTTCTTATTAATTTTATCGTTTCTTAGCCTTTTGACCGCAGGCCTCTACATCTTACAGCCGTAAGTTCATCGTCCTTTGCGAAGGAGATATTCGCATTTCTTAGATCGTACAATTCACGTCCTCTTAGATTAAATATTTACTGTACTTCGTTCTCCTCGTTGGAAAAATTCTTCAGGAAATGTACATATATTTGCACTGGAATATCCAATTTGCTAGTGAAATAACTTTTACTTCATTGTCCTTTGCGGAGGAGATACTCGCATTTCTTAGATCGTACAATTCACGTCCTCTTAGATTAAATATTTACTGTACTTCGTTCTCCACGTTGGAAAAAATCTTCAGGGAATGTACATACATTTGCACCGGAATATCCAATCTGCCAGTGAAATAACTTTTACTTTGGTTTTTGGACTTCGTCTCGGTCCAGAAGTGTCACAATTAATATCAATTCCGCGAGTAATCTCAATCATTATTAAGTTCAATAACTGTTACTCGAGTCATGTATTTCTGTCATTAATTAATTAAGCAATGCTTTTTCCAAGTCCGCGTACCACGTGATTTATGACTCGCCCCGATGACATCCTTGAATATTCACGCAATGTCAGTCGGTCGCGTAAAATTCCATTCTCGAAACTCGCGGAGAATAGAAGAACAGCTGAAATATTCCTCGCGTTTATTTGTACGAACAGCCGTGAAAATAAATTGCTAAACTGGTCGTCCTTCTGTTCCTACCGGAACAAGTAAACAGTTCAAAACGACACATTTCTTGTTTCATAATTCATTCGTCATCAGTGTGAGAAGTTAATTTATTTTCATAATTATTAAATTAGGAACAATACGTTTTAAAATTTTTTAAATTTACTTTCAAATCACTGACATATCTGAGAACTTATACAATTAAGTTCTCATTACATTTTTTGAGAAACATATCTCGTGTAAAAAATGAACTGTATTTCGGACACAGTTGGTACTATTTTCTTAATTATTAAATTAGGAACAATACGTTTTTAAATTTTTTAAATTTACTTTCAAATCACTGACATATCTGAGAACTTATACAATTAAGTTCTCATTGCATTTTTTGGGATACATATCTCTCGTGTAAAAACTGAACTGTATTTCGGACACAGTTGGTACTATTTTCTTAATTATTAAATTAGGAACAATACGTTTTTAAATTTTTTAAATTTACTTTCAAATCACTGACATATCTGAGAACTTATGCAGTTAAGTTCTCATTACATTTTTTGGGACACATATCTCTCGTGTAAAAAATGAACTGTATTTCGGACACAGTTGGCACTATTTTACATTTGGCGATGCTAATTCGTGCGAAGTCGCGAGGATATTCGCGACGGGGTGGGAATCGCGGGATTCACTATTATCGTATCATTACACGGGGTAAAAATCGTGAATTCAGCGAATGACGGAACGCTCGGCAGCGTTAATGTAATTGCGCGTTGAAGTTTTACGCCCGAATAAATTTGAATCGCGGCGGGCGCGTTTCATTCGCGTTTAATTCCCGTCCCGCGAGATTCCGCGCGGCCTGTTTTTACTTATTCGACGGAGAATGAGAGGGAGAGAAGGAGAGAGAGCGTTATTAGAAAATTCCGAGCGGTGCGTAACTACGCGAAATAACGCGAACAATTGGCCGGCGTCGTTTTTGCCCCTCGCCAGATTAAACTCGACTTTACGAGCGAGCTTGCGAGGCAAAACGCGCGGCGGGCTCCGGCGAAGTTCATCATCATCAAGCCGGGAGAGCCGCGCTGCGTGACTCGGCCGAGGCTCGAACCTAAAGCGAATTTATACCTTTTACGGCTACCGCTCGTTAGGTCCGCGATTCAATGACCTTTGTACCCCGTTTCTCTCGCCTGAGCTTCGCCACCTTTCACCACGGAAAGCCCTCGCTATCTCTTTTCCACCCTTCACGTTTCTCTCCTTCCCTCCGCGAAACCCTCTAATTAGAATATCGAAAATCTTTATTGTTTCGCCCGGGCGATACGTACCTCGTCGTATTCGCTTCGAATTGATCCCGAACGGCGCGCATAATGGCTGACATTAATTCTTCAAACTCGATGTTATCGATCCTAGCTACGACCCACGGTTAACGAGTACCTAGCCCCGAATTCGCTTCGCGGTTCACGTTTCTGCAAAGGATTTATTAAATCTGCCGCAGCCTGTCCAGCAACTTCAACGACACCTGTCTTTTTCCTTCGGGGAATTATCTCCGAGTAAACAGTGCTTTGACAAATTGGGAATCGGAAGAGTACGAAACCCGGCGACACTATTCCGTGTCCGAAATAGAATTCATTGTGAATACTGTATCGTTTACCTTTCGTGCGAAGGAATCGAGCAATATGGCATTTTTACCAGCAGAGTGAGACAGTAAATGTTTCTAAATATTTTACACGCTGTTTGACAAATTCTTTATCCGCGTGCACTTGTCCTATTGTATAGCGAAGGTAATTACCCTGTCCAACCATTAATTTAAAGTTCTCTATTAATTTCTGGTTACAGAATTATTTAAATGTCTGAATTAAATTAGACGATTTCCGGAAGCTTTCAATTCCTTAATATATTTGAAAAAAGAAGCACCTCTGGATTCGAATCCTTTCTCATTTCTCTCGCAGCTGACGATTTAACGTCACGAAGAGACCCCGGTAAAAATACACGCGGGAAACTGTTAACAACCGCTTGTCGAAAATATTTCACCGTCGAGAAGGCCGCCGCCTTCCGCTACGCGTCCCATAACCGAGTTTCTTCGGGTTCGTTCTTTTTCAACGTCCACAGGTGATTTCCTCTAGCGTGAGCGGCAGCCATCGCGATCGCGGCGCGGGCGAGGGTTGCAATTTTTGTATTTGCAGGAATATTTATAGCGGCACCGGCGGATTACCATAAACAACACGCCGAAGAAACCCAGAGATTACTGTATTTAAAGCGCGAGGGGGAATAATTACCGCTACCATCCGAGACGAAAAAAGGAAGTCCAAGAGGGCGCCTCCGGAACCTCATAGAAAGGCACGGCGGCGATCCTTTTGTATAAAACGAGTCTGGTTCATTTATACGAACGATGATGGATCCGTCCCCATGAATCAAGATGCATAACTCGTGATCGAATTACGAGTGTCCCTTCTTTCGCAATTCTTATATCAGGATTCTTATATCACTGCCTACCATGATCATTAATGTTAATTCGTCCTAGAAGGTATCGATTCTACTTTGTCGCATTAGAAAAATTTCAGGACAATTCATCCAACATCTAGCATTTTATTAATGCAATAAAATTGACCAGTGATAGTTATATAACCTCTTTTTAAGTTACACTAAAATCACCTTAAATAATAAAATTATGTTTACTCATATTTTTATTAATAATCATGTCTATATTATTTTCACTTTATATAATTTTTCAATAATCTCCCTTACATTAGCTACTAATGAAATAAAAATATTCTGCATAATTTTTTTATATCATGCTTTGCTCAAACATTGCCATGACGCGTGGGCGATTGTGAAAACTATTTCCGCGATAAAGTATATCGTTAATGGAGCGGAAAGGGAGGGGTGGGTGAGAATTTAATGAAACCCGGTCGGAATGGAACGATTCTTCTCGAGCGGCATCGGTACGCGTGACTCTTAAATTAATCAAAAAGGACGAGCACGGGGAGCGCGGCGGTGCGGCTGCGGCGCGGTGGTCGGCGTGGTGCACGGCCAATGCAAATTGCAATCCTCCTTTCATTCGTTCCAGGCACCAACCGATCGTCATTTCGCTTTCCCATTTCGCCCCGGCGCGGATTCGAACTCACGACTCCAATCCGAGACGTCGGTAAACACGTTCGTGCTCGCACGATATTTGCGATAGACAGTCCCTAACGAACAGCCGGCCCCGGGAAGACAAACGAGTTATCCAGTCGATTATTGTCTCCGCCCACGCCGTGGGCTCGGTCCTCTCTATCCGGCGTTAGCGGCGTGCGCTGTCCTCGGCCGGTTTCCTTTCCTCTTTCGGGTAGCATGCCGGGGCCGTTATCGACCAGCAATGTTAATGTTAGATGAGCGGGGCACCTGGCGCTCTCGCGTTGTAGTTATTGTCACGAGTCGTTGAAACTTTAATCGGCTTCTTCACCTGGCTTCCTTTCATCTATTTCTCTCGGCGCAAGCTGCGTCGGAACGGGAGAAGAGTCAATCTCTCCGGGGCCACGGACAAGAACATTTTTCAGCGGGGCGGCTGACCACCGGCCACCGGTGTCCATTAAAGTGATCACGATAATGAAACAGTTTCTCCGCCGACGAAATCGTGAACACGATCGCTCACCTTGCTGCTCGTATTCGCCGTCGACCGATTCACCACCGAGCCCGATCGCGAGCCGCGAAGCTAGTTTGAATTTGTTAGCAGGCTCGTTAGCATAAAACCTAGACGGCTGCGCCAACAGCATCGACACGTTTCGCAGACCAATTTTCATAGCGATCGAATATTTTACCGTCTTACCGGCGTGTTTAGTAATTGCCGTTCCCGCGGCTTTAATGATGAGAATAATTATATAGAAACGAATGCTGTTCCGTGACATGAACATTTTAATTACGACGCTGCGGGAATGTCAGTGCTGGTTGCCACTAATCAACGTGCCGACGAACACGGCGATAACAATCTTTACTTTATGCTCGCCACTTTTCGCGAACAAGCGTTCTTCTTCGTCCATTGCGACGCTGATTTCTCGATCGTTTGTGCTCGTGTATACGCGGGCTCGATTATTGTCGATCGAACTCTGCTTTAATCGACCTGGTACGTGTCTGGTGATTGGGTAGGAAAATACGTGCAATTCTATTCTAAATAAAGTATTTTAAAGATAAGTGTCCCAAAAGTCAGACCTGTAGATACCTCGGTCACCGAAAAATATGACACCATGTGGCTTGGATATATCAGTGAGCCCGCCTAATCAGAATTTCCAACAAATAAAAATCATACTCAATATGATATAATTCAGATGATATTTACTTGTGTAATAGACTATTAAAGTTTCAATTAAAGACAATTAAAGAGGAAGAACGCTATCCTTCCTCGCGCCCGAACTTTAATAGTCTATTACACAAGTAAATATCATCGGAATTATATCATGTTTGGTATGATTTTAATTAGAAAAATGCCATAAATGTGACCATCGAAGTTCCATCAAAAAATAATGAAAAATAAAGAAGTTGGAAATTTGGATATAGTGTCCCTGCCGCATAAATGTCCCTCGGCAGACCCGTGCTAAAGACTTATATGGATAAAATACTGTAATCAATGAAATAAGTTACATTTCCGCCACTTTTATTTTCTTAACTATTCCACGGTTCAAGGTCTCATCAGGATGATTACTCTTTCGGTCGACGCGGCGGCGCGGCGCGTTGCACTTTCGGTTATTAAAACGCGGCGCAATTTAACCAAAGAATACTCACTCACGCCCTATTCACTATTCATCGGTATAACTGGCTGCTCATTTTCTTAAGAGCATCCGCTATAGCAAGAGACACCGTCAAACCGATTATAATTTAGAACACAGCGACCAGCTCGCCGGTAGTACCAGCAGCGGCAGAAGAGCGGTGGCTTCAGAAGTATCGCGGGGCCGCATTAAAAGGCACCGAGTGCATTATTCAAATTATATTGCCCGGGCATTACGAATTCACGTGGTGCTACAATGGACCCATAAACTACCCGTAAAATCTCGCAGCAGATTGCGATCCGATTCGATCCGAGGCCGCCTTAGAATTATCAGATCTAACGTGGTCCCTCGTAACCGATTCGATTTCATTCGCGCATCTTGTCCTCGGCGCGCGGCGTAACTCCGGCATCGCGCACCGCGCATTCCTATCAATTCGTAATGTCTCCTGATCCGCCGCGTAATCGAGTAACGGATCTAAGAAACGCGTTGTGCGTCGGACGATAATTCCTCGACGGGGATGTCGCGCATTCCAATCCAATTATCTACCAGGAGACGGTCGACAATCGTCCTCGGTTTCGGTTAAGTAATCACGCGTATTACCAGTAATTACTGGCCGCGGTATCGTCAATTTATCGACAACGTTTCAGGCGCAGCGCTTAAATTAGCCTTTCGCATAATGAGATATCTCGCCGCTATCATTTATCTCGATCGCGGAACCGCATCGTCGCGATGCAATCATCCGCGAGCAAGCTTATCGCCACTATCGTGTAGTGACTCGTTATTGGATCATCGTTCTTCGCCGCTTCTTTTATTCAAGGTGATTAATCGCCTCTCTCACTGAGAATTATTCTGTTACGTTCCGCAGAGAACGGAGCCATTGTTGCGAGTTCATCGGAGAGTCCCGACGAGATCGAACTGTGATTCCACAGTCCATAGACGTTTACTATTCGTTTAACACCCGCGCGACCGTCTGCGGGGTCTTCACAGACCCAGGAAGCACAGTTTCGCTGTAAACGTTTTCCTATGTGTTAAATTTAAGTACACCAGAATAAGAGTCATAGATGAGAGTCGAATGTTAGAGCATACAGAGCGATGTATAGACGAGCACACCAAATGTGAGTCATATATTAAATGTCTAAAAGTAAAACAGTGTCTTGCTCCTTCCAATACATGACACTATGATTTTGTACAATAAATTATAGTAGAGAAGAGAATAGGATATTTGCGACAGAGTCACGTTATAAAATGGCTATCGTCGGAACATTCCCGTAGAACGCAATTCTCAGACTTCCATTCCGCTTCTTCCGGTTCGGACGGCGGGTTGGATGCGCGCGATAGTTAGAAGCGACAGTGAGGTTCAGCGTCCGAAAAAGTAATCGGGCTACGCGACAGCGGCGTAATTAAAGCTTCCATGAAAGGAAACAGGGTATAAAAATAATCGGCCGGTTGCGCGGGTCTGTCGGAGAACAAAGCTGGCATCGACCCGGTTCCGGTGGTCCTCGGGCTGCTCGTCGAACGAACGCGAGATGCGGACGGTCGCGCGGGTCGTCCGCGTTTCAACCGGAGCGGAATACGAACGAAAAGGCACGTCGAAACGGGTAGTCACGTCCGTCGCGAATCCCTCTCGTCGGCAAATAAAAGCGGCGTTCTAATAACGTCCACGAAAAGTAAGCTGGCGCGCACGTATGTCACATTTTTCCGCTTAATCGCGGCACGTACGCGGCAAAGTGGGTTCGCAATGGGGGCGCGATCCAACGTATCTTGTGATACGGAGGCGCGCGCGCGAGAGGGAATGAGAAAGAGCGAGCGAGATAGATGGATAGAAGGAAAGAGGGAGAGAGAGAGAGGAAGCAGAAGGCGGGAGGGGGTGGGTCTCCTCGAGCTGGCGAGAATGTAATTATGAAGCGGAGATCTACGGGAGGAGATAAGGCCCCGCGAGCGTGATGGATGTTTTCAGCGTCTGCTCCGCGTCTGCTCCGCATTACTGACTTACGAGCTCGCAACTATAGACACGTCGTCCCTTTCTGCCCTCTCCGCCTTGTCCTTCTCCGCGGTCTCTACCTCTCTCTCCCCTTTATTCTTCTTTCTCTTCTCCTTCATCCGCGTCTCCGTCTCCTTACGGACTCTAATGCCGCCGATATACTCCCGAGCAGTCGGCCATTCTATGTAAATCACATCGTAAAAGACCCGACACCACCGCCGGACCTTGAGGAGGCCCTACACGTCCTACGGTCCTCCTCCAAAGGACAACGTCGCGGCCCGACATTAAAACGGACGACCACTTTGATCGCGGGGGAAATTAGAGTGCCGCGCGGCCCGATGGCGGACCATGTACTTTGAATATCGATTCCTTTTTTCCCTCCCTCTCTCTCTTCTCTCTTCTTTACTTTCTATTTTCTCCCGTTGCCCTCGCCTGCGCTCTTTTTTTTCTTTTGCACTGTTTATCCCATTCATCCCCTCTTCCTTCTCCTCGTGCCACCCCTCTATCGCCCATTCGGCATTGTTGGCCGCTTGATGGTATTGATATTGCCGTCGGAGCGCGAGCGGCGAAAACGTTTGTATGGCCCTGTTATTGATAAGGCTGAACGGTCCTTCGTGAAACCGGCGGAAGATTTATGGAAATTGGATATTAATGTTGCATCGAGGGTCTCGTTAGCTCTTGAGACGCGGGCCGCGCCGTCTCCACGTGGAAAACCTGTCGCCGGACTCATTTATTATTTCCTCTCGCGGAAATTCATCGTATTTCTTGGACCGGGCTTTCGCAATATCGGTAATTAGCGAATTGCGGTCTTTATGCATTTGCGACGACAATCAATCGGCGAAATATAAAACCGCGAAGGCGTCGGAAGAATCGAAGAACTTATTGAAATTATTCAAAGACTCGCGTCATTTTTATTTTGCATAGATAGTCTTATCGAGACTAGGCTCAAGAGAAGAACTTATTTTCTGACGGGTTCTACAAATGTCCATTTTTTAGTGAATTTCTACGCGTTAAAGTTTTACATATTTTTTTATATATTTCTAATTGTTTGATGCAATTGTTTATTGATATGACGGGTACAGGAAAATCCCGCGTCACCGCGCTGCCGAGCAGTGGAGCAAGAAGTCGAGCAAGCTCGAGCAAGAACTGGAAACATCTGTGGCTCTCGAACGCTATTATCTCCATTATGGCGTCGAACGGTCGTACTAAATCACGTCAGAGGCGTTGGGTTTACCAGAAAATCAACACCGGTCTGCGTTCGTCATCGGCGTGCCGGCGAGACACGTGTTTCCTCGCGAGGAAACGGAAGACGCAAACAAGCCTCGAGTCGCTCTATCCTAGGCGTGTTTCATCCCCATGGGAGATCGTCCGATGGGGAACCGTGGCGGAGTCGAGGGAACTCGTTCGAAAGCCGAGCTCTCTGCCCCACATACGCGTCAGTGTGTGCACCGGACAAGTTCTGCTGGGTCCCGCCCAGGTCTGCCGGCCAATAGTCATTAGCTGGGCCCATTAAACCCCCGGACGTGCACGCACGCACTGACGCACTCTCCGCGAACCCGCATACAAGCGCGTTTGCACGCGGCCTGGCCTCGCACGAAGGCGGTTTCGAGGAAGCCCGACGAAGATCGCGCGAGCCCGCGTCACCTGCGTGCAAGTGAGACGATCGCCAAGGGCTCGCCGAGGAGGGAAAGGTGCAAACGGAACGGAGGGGTGGAAAGGGTAGAAGCCGACCGGGAGAGGGAACTTGATGGAGGAAGGGCGGCGAAGGTGGAGGAACCGTCTCGAGCGAATTTCGTATGAATTTGGAGGAAGTGCACCGGGATACGAAAAGGAAGCCAGAAAGAGTATCATCTTTCTGTGTCTTCTATCAGAGTCCAAGTAAATTGACAACCTTTTGCGACGGGGCTAGTTTGGCATGAGCACCCGAGTCCGGAGCCTTAGATGCCTGTTTGTATCCGCGACACAGCTCTAAGATGATTCGACATACTTCTTTCCAATCTTATCTCTGACCAATATTTCCTTATATCGATCGAAGAGTTTTTTTTATTATTAATCTGTGAAACCCCACATGGGATTACTAGCAGCATGCGCGCGGCTGTGCATGCTAACATTACAAGGATAACTTATGAACTATAACTAAGGAACATGTTGAACATTTTCGAATACAATATTAACATTAAAGAAATAAACTGTGAGATTTAAGAAATGTATGTATAAAAAAGAGGGGACAGAGAGAGGGTGATCGAAGAGTCGTTAATAACAAATATATTAATGCTATAAAAACACTTTTGTAAATTACCACATTAATTGCAACGTTTCGATCGTATTTTACATTATTTTCTGACCACTCTGACAAAATTGAAATTTAAATAACAATTGTTATATGCTCGTTAAAGATAGAGAACGATGTCTATCAACAATGTATTAAGAAATTTCCAATGTTTGAGAGGTTTTCTAACGATCAACATTACCGAAGAACGATGACTGGTTGTTAAAGAATGGCAATAAGATTATTAGCGACGTGTTAATGTTACACTCCGCCCAGAATGTCACGAATAAAATACCGGCGACACGAGAATCGTAACATCGCCGCAGAAGTTCACACACTATACTCGTTTATCAGAAATGTAACCAGAAAGTGTGTATACATGTTTTTAATTGCATCAATCCAACAAAGTCAAGCCGATGAATCCCGATACGTTCAACACGAACGATATTGTAATAAATAAATTCTGCAAAAGTAACCCTGCAGGATATATTATTATACCTTTCCAGATCGGATCGCGTGTGCGAGGTTAATGAAGCTATCAATACATTAATCGCCGAACTGGCCTTTATAAAAATCACACAAATATCGAAGCGATCAATTTGACGAAACGGAAACGCAAAGGCAAAACTCATCGCATCCTCAATCAAGTTTCGAATGTGCAAACGAAATTAGTTTCGGCAAGTTGAAAATTGGTGTTTCTAATGGTCTCTGTTTTGTCTCAGATCAATGCCTTTATTCAAAAGGTACACAATACGAATTTAACACCAGAATAACTAAGCATTACAAGTCACTAGATAGTATTATTTTTTTTACAAATATCAAGTCCACGTCCATCGAGACATCGTTGTTTTGTTTTACGAAATTCAATGGGGTAAATAAGTGTACCCAGTTCATAAAGATTTATAGTTTCAACTATTGTAAGTGAATCGTGTATTGTTGTTGGTTCCAGTGTTAAGCTATGAACAAACGCTAAAAAATTGCTTGTAAAGAAATCTGTTGATTTTCTATATCAACAAAGATGAATATTTTCTGATGAAAAAATACAAGAAGAAGAATTCTGACAAAAGAATGATTACTTCTTTCACTGAAATGGCGGACGTAGCTCGTCACAAGCTTTCAGTCCGACTGAACCACTGTCTTACAAGACAAGGAAAAATGAGTGCAAGAGGTTGATTTTAAACAGAAAGAATCCTGAATGTCACGTTACTCCGCACTTCCTAATCGAGCAAGTAAGTGTCCTCATAGAAGTAAATGGACAAGACACTGGATGAAACCAATGTCCTCCAAAAACAGAGAAAACTAAACCTGTGATTAAACTGTTAGGGGTTTAACATCTACGGAAAAAGTTCGCAGAGGTCATGGTTTTCGGAACTCGCTGAGTAATGGTTCTCGCGGGATGGACGAAACAAAATGTTCTAATAAAAGAGGATGGAGAGATCGGAGAAAACGCGAGGTATCATGTCGTCGACGGAATGGCGTTCGGTGCGAGGTCTCGTGCGGCGGTTCCGGCAAGGCTTGGCCGGCGAGGTAGCCTGATGGCTAGCGCGGCGGGTCTGGTAGCGTCTCCCGGTGAGAGACTGCGAAAACGGTGGGGGATCGTGTATAGGAGGTAGAGGCGGGCCCGAGAGGCGGCTTTAACGCCCGCCTTCCATCGACTTTATAGCGGCTGATAGCGGGCAGCGTAATCAAACGGCACTTGCCGGCGACGTCGAGCGTTATCGCGACAACCGTTCGCTCGTGGATGGCGAACGCCCGTCGCGTCGCTTCTCATCCCGTCTGTTTTTCGAATGGTTTCGCAAGCGAGCCGACCTGTGCGCCGTCGCGCAAAATGGGCATAATAATGGCCGAAAACAGCACGGCCGGAAGCACGCGTTGCTCGCGCCGTTTTTACAAGAGGACGTTAAGTTACCTCGCTTACGAGGCCCTCGTAATTTCGTCTCTCGTTGCGCAATAAACGCTCGATATCGGTATCGAGAGTCCTCCCGGAGAGCAGGTTTACGAGCACGCCGATCGCCCCGGGGCGTGACTTTCTCGCGTGTTTTTCTGCTGGCCTTCCTCGCGCTCGTGTGCGCGCTACTTTACGAGTCGAGAGCCATTGGCTCGTCCTGCGGACGGCAGGTGTCCTGCGGGATCTTGAAATCCATCGCGGGCGGGCCTCATCAGAAACTAATCCATCCGAACTGTCCCCGCACGAACGAACCTTCGGCACTGTTTCCTCCGCGGGCACTCACTGTCACAAACGCGGAGAAGCACTGTCGTCGCGTGGTTGCTCCACTCGCCGGAAAACGGAGCACCCGGGTTTTGCTTGACGCGAGGAACGTCGTCTTCTGGCTTCGTGCGAGGAACTGCGGCCGCCCGCAGCCGGCGTGAAGCAGAGGAGGCAGAGCAACGGGCAACGAGCGGATATTTCAGCTGCCGGCTCCTGCTGAGATGCGGCGATTATGTTTGTCCATTAATATGCGCCGAGACAAGGCAGCTTGGTCCTTTATCCGCTCGTCCGCGGCGCTCTCTCAGTGGGTCTCTGGGTCTGCGGGTCTAGGCCCTCCCGGTACGTCCTATCATTTATCACCGGGGCTTTCACGCACACTTTTCGCCCTGCCATGCCCCTCTCGATCCCCGCGAACGAGACCGTTAGTCTTGGTGCCTAGGCCTCGTCGGAATAGAATAAACGAGCCACGGACCCCGAGCCCCCTTCTGCCCCGCCAGCCCGGAATTCGGGACGCGTCACTCCGGCTTTTCGACGTCTCGGGATGAGTATTCGTTTCATCGTGCTGAGATTTCGTTGGACCTACCGAGACAATGTCGTTGGTCTTGATAGGTTCAACGAAGCTCGCTTTTCGCTTTCAGATTAGGGGATGCGGACTCGAATTAAATATTCGTCATAACGTAACCTGGTGGTTAAGCGGTGGCTAGAATTTTATTTATTACAAGCTGAATTGTAATGTGTAACGAATTTATTTTTATTGAATATTCATTGTACTTGGGATGGGAGACTAAACAGACGTTCATGAAAATTTATACCTTTACAGAAACAATCCGATCAACATTACAATTCTATTAATATTAAAATTATAGTAATATAATGTTTGTCGCATTTACTGTTTTGGGATTGCAGGAAGCAACTCCATTAATACGAATGCCTCGACTACCCTCACTTCATTGTCAGCTTCAACGGTTCACGCACCGCTAATTTATTTCGCAACAATAAGACTGAACGGGCGTTATCGGGCCGCGGACTTGGATCGTGGAACTCGCTTCATTTTAAAGGGGCAAAGTTTCGAGGACCGAATAACAGCAACAGCGTGCCGATATTACGGTAACAGTCGGATAACACAGAGCTGAAATGACGGGGATATCGCGAACACGTCCGAAACTGTCTGCCGGGATGACACGAGGATTTCGAGCATCATTCATTATTAACGCAAGTGGCCTGTCGCGGCTGGATACGCTTTCCTCGTTATACTTTTATTGTGATACCTCAATGAATTGCAAGAAATTCTTTGCTGTCACGCCGCTACCATATTCCGCGACTACCGGTACCGTTCCTCCCGATTTTTCTATCAGACCGTTTCCTTTTTGTCGTCGAAACATGGGAAAAGAATCGCAATTACCCGACTGATGTACATGGTAATTTGGAATACGCGCCAATCACTTGGCTGCCTGCATGACACTCAAGAGGAGTGCATTATGATTTCTAAATTTGTAGGACATGATTGGAACTTTAATGTGACCTGTTTCGAGTGAAAAATAAATTAGAAATGAATCCTGCTGTTCCGACGGAATTGCTAGCAATAAAGACGAGGAAGATACTAACGCATTAGCGCTGAATGTTCAGCATCTTTTAATTAAATCGACACCGGATTACGACTAGTTTGTTCCGCAGACAGCGCCAACATTAATCCCGAATTTTTCCATTTAACTTGGACCGCGGCCTTTCCGAATCGATCCAATCAACAGCTGATTGTTCGAAATTAGAGGAGGACCAATCCCGGGTCCCCGACCTTTCACGTCCATTAAGGGGGTGTGGGGTGGGGGGCGTCTACGAGGGGCCCGACGAACGGAATCGAGTCGCGTCTGTCAGCTAGCCGAGAATGGTTACTGGTATTAATAACAATTCCTCCCGGTGAACGGTCCTGCGGCAGAGCTACAGGTGATTTAGTAACTCGTCTGTTAACTTGTTTCTTTTCCCAGCCGGTGAACCTGGGGCCCTATGGGGCCTGAGGCTCCGGGGGCTCTACGAACACCGCGTCAATATGTTAATCCACGGAATATAATCCCCTCGATACGAAGAGGGACCGAGGTTATTAAAGCTTCTGAAGAGAGCCCTGTCCTCGTCCCACGAACACGCCACGGGTCCGGGCTACGTCGTCGTAAATATGAAATATCGAAGCCCGGATCCACCGAATCGTCGGGTTTCGTCCGGGCCCACGAATCGGCCGGGCGACGATGATCGTTTCTAACGTCTCCACCTCCTTCGTTCCCTCTGGATCCTCCTCCCGCGCCTCTCTCGTCCTGTGCATCGGGTCCCATTCGACTCCTATGCCAATTAAAAATCTCCCTTTCGGCGATTTTACGAGAGAACCAGCCTCGCCGAGCGGCGAGCGTGGGACCGACCCAGTCGGATTCTACGCTTCCACGGAATTGCCGTCGGGACGTAGCAAATAATGTCTTCCTCCTTCGTTTTCTTGTTGCCCCGCGACAAAGCGCCTTCGCAACCGCGACTTTTGTCCTCGTTAATCCCGGGCCCGGGCCGACACGCTGTCCTCGTTGACACCCTTCGCCAGAGGTGTGATCATCGATAGAGGAGACAGGAGCAATATTGAAATTTAATGAAATAATATAGTGTACAAAAAGTACGAGATAATTCATTTTAATTTTCTTGTACAAACGCAGCACGACCAACAAAATTCAATATCAATAAGATGTCGATAATCGATCGTCGCACCTTTATCCTTGAGCTGAGCGACGTAGGTGAACGAAAACTTTTTTCCTGTAGGTACTCGGCACAGATTGGATTGTAGTTCACGATGTTCCTGACTTTTAAGGTCGATCGATTTCGACGGCAATGAAATTGAATCGGTTCTCCGAGAAACAGTTTTGACCAATTAATGTTCGGCCAAGGTGTACCGTATTTTTAATTTTAGTGCGAGCCGTGATATCGTCAAATATAATTGCGCGATGTTACACTTAAACCCATGAGTTTAATCGGTTTTTAGCGTTTTTAAGAGCTCGTCGTTAAACATAAAACTGAAGGGATGATTACGCGTAGTATATGCATCCACGTTTTTATAGATCGTTTAAATACCATTTTTAAGAGATCGGATGATTTTTACATTCCTGTAACATATTATATTACACATCAACGTTTCCGGTCGCGAGATTAGGACACCCTGTACATCCCGTGAGACTTGTGTATCGTTCATGGTCCCGCCTACTATTTTTTGAACAATGTTTTCCTCTTATTTGGCACAGATGCGGTGCCCCGTGCATTCTGTACAGTATTTCTTTCCACACCTGGTCATCCATTTCTTGTTCTCCGGTAGCAGCTTCCGCCGCTCCTCCCGGAGGTTTCAAATTCCACCTGTACGTTAATTTGTTGCGAATTTTTTTCTCGACTCTCTCTCTGTACCGTAATTCTTCCTATGCTCCACTTTTATTTCGTCTTGCACCGCCGGCGTCGTTTCTGTTTGTCCTTTTAGAGGTTTCAAATATTTCCTTCGTTTTAATTTATCGTTCCTTCCACCCCGGCCACGGCAGCTACCGTTTTTTTTCCCGGGCAAGCCTCAAATTCTTCGGGCACTTGAATTTATTGCGATAGTTGCTTTGTACTCCTTGCAATCCCAGTCGTCTTTTTTCTTGTTCGGATACTTCTATTGCCCTCTTGATCTTCACGTTATTCTTTTCGTACTTCCTCGCCATCCTTCTTTTCCATTTGGCTTTCTCCTCCGTGCTGTGCTTCTTCTTAAACCCCTTCTCTTTATCTTATTTTTCCAATCTTCTTCTTTTACTTCTTGCTCGTGTTCTTCTTCTTGTTCCTCTTTGGCTGGCGCGGATGCTGCGGCTGGTGATCGTCCCCGAGGAACAAGAAGGCTGGAAGGGTGCAATTACATCGGGCAGAATTTATTGCGATCGATGCACAAAATAGCCAGATATCGCGAGTTTCGTTCTTGTTTAATCCCCGATTACGATCGTGAATGAACGCAAGAACGCGCGGGAAATACTGCCGCTAATGGCGCTGATTTAATTCGGTCCGGTTTCGCTCCTCGGATTTCGAGGGCCGCTCGAGAAATCCAACGTGATCCTCGGCTTCATTTATACGGGCGTCGAATCACTTAACGGCGGGCAGACTTCTTGCGACAGCCGATCGATGAATACCCGACGTCGATACCATTGCACAACGCAAACTTACGCCGATTACACGTTACTCGCCGCTAAGTGCCGATAAAACAAGAAAGTCAGCGCCAGAGATGGGCAGATTCGTATTCGTAAATTCGAATCCGAATTTGATTCACAGAACCTTAACGTGTCAATCCGAATACGAATACATTCGTATTAAAAAGTGTGAATTCGAATAGATTCATATTTGCAAGTGTGAATCCGAATACGAAATTTGGATTCACAACTATGAATTCGAATCCGAATCTATTCGGATTCACACCTATGAATCCAAATCATTTCGGATTCACACCTATGAATCCAAATCATTTCGGATTCACATCTATGAATACGAATACATTTGGATTCACATCTATGAATACGAATACATTTGGATTCACACTTGGATTCACTGAAAAATTCAATTCAAAAGGCCAATATAAATAAATAAATTTCTGTCTGTACCTCGCTACATTAAAGGTAGGATGTGTTCTCGAATCATTATCTACTGCGATAATTTGAATTTGAATTTGAATTTGAATTTCAAATTGGCCGCTTCCTAACACATTTTATGGCCATTGGTTTAAAAAGTAACTTCCAAGTTTGAACAATTTATCCCTCCATGTATCTGTGTAAAAATTAAATAGCGTTCTTTTAAACTAATTTTTACAAACGCTTTTTTCAGTATTGCAGGAGGTATTTCTAGGCTAACGAACTTGGCCGTATTTTGTTTGATTTCACAACTTTTTACGACTAAAGAGAACTTGGCTCCTGCTTACAGGATGTTTTTGTTGGGATGAACGTTATCGCAGTAGATAATGATTCGAGAACGCATCCTACCTTTAATGTAGTGTGGTACAGACAAACATTTATTTATTTATATTGGTCTTTTGAATTTAATTTTTCAGTGAATCCAAATGTATTCGTATTCATAGATGTGAATCCGAAATGATTTGGATTCATAGGTGTGAATCCGAATAGATTCGGATTCGAATTCATAGGTGTGAATCCAAATTTCGTATTCGGATTGACACGTTAAGGTGCTATGAATCAAATTCGGATTCGAATTTACGAATACGAATCTGCCCATATCTGGTCAGCGCTAACGATCGCCAGACCGCTTCTATTAGGTCCTCGTATATGAGATGCCTGTATTTTGGCAGTCACATTAAACAATAATCGTACTTCTAAATAAACTTGCGATCCAAGTATGCATCTTTCCAGTCAACATATTGGGTCTATAACTTTTCTAGAAAATTTGAACGTTTATTAAAGAAAATCTTGTATAATTCTGTTATTCAAAGTATTGTCCATCGGAAGTTATAACATTTCCCCATCTTTCTGGCAATTTTGGATGCCATACCAAAAAACCGGCCATCTTTTGAATCAAAGAACGAATCGAGCCAATTTTTGATGCCTTGGACTGAAGTGAAGCGTATTCCGGAAAATGAATTCTGCATCGACCGAAACAAATGGTAGTCAGAAGGCGCCAAGTCTGGACTATACGGCGGGTGGAGCAGAACTTCCCATCCGCTATTTTCCAAATAGTTTTTAACGGGTTTAGCAACATGTGGCCGAGCATTGTCATGTTGGAAAATCAATGTCTCGTGTCTGATCTCCCATTCTGGCCGTTTTTCCGTCAATGCTCTCTTTAAACGAATCGGTTGTTTTCGGTGATTGATTCCGCAAGCTCTAGTGTCAAATTCCGGTTTTTAAGTTACAGACCCAATATTATGTCAATGAATTATAAGTCTGTCGATTGTATTCGATATTATTTATGTCGAACTAGGATATGAATTTTTCTGGTACGGTCATTATTACCTTTAGCAAACTTTAGCTGTGGCAACATACAGTTATAGCCGTGATAGAATTTTCTGTTTCGAATATAAATAACATTTCGGTTGAAAGTAAACGAAGTTGGACTTCTCATTTTTGCAAGTGGAACTATGTAATTTACGCGGAGCACGATTTTATGAAATTATATTATAATTGCAACGGAAATATTTCAGCCGATAAAGTCAAGTAGCTTGGTATACGAGTCTGAATTTTGTGAAAGGAATACCAAATAAGAGAGTTCCGGAGGTTCTATTTCGTAGGGCAACCGGTACCGGAGATGATAATCACAATGGCGATGGGTAGCGATCGAAGCGGAAACGGGAGCCGATCTCGAGAACGCAGAGTAAACCGGCGCGGCAGCGTGGCAGACCAAAAATTCGTTTCCCCGAGCCTCACGAAACTACGCCCGATAAGACTGGAATTTATCCGCGCGCATCGGTCGCAATAAATTCGGATCAACGGGACTGCAGTCCCGAAGCTCGCATCTTAATACGATCGCAACACTGTGCAGGCCGCGCCCGATGGGATATCGAGGGAGAATCTTCTGAATGGAGAGCAATTTTCGAATGAAAGAACGTGTCTACGATTTCTCTTTCTTGTTTCTCACCCTGGCTCTCTCGGCGCGTCGTTGCTCCTTGCGAGGGGAAAAAAGGCGAAGATGCAGTTCTCGGGCCGCGCGAGAAGAGAGGGGAAGTAGAAGAAGAAGAAGGAGAAGAGGAGAAGAGCTCGATCGCGAAAGGATCGGGAACGGGATGGGGGAAAAAGAAGAACGCGAAAGGGAGAGAGAGGAAGAGGCTGAGGCCGTTCGCTCGGCACGGTTCGAGGAGATTTTTCAAAAAGGAAATTATAAAAGCGGACTGGAAACGAGAGGGGCGGCTATAAAGAGGGATCTTTACGAGACACGAGGCTGCCGAGGCTTGGGTCTCAAAGAGAAGAAGCGCACGGGACCTGCCGTGACATCTCGACGTTGTTTATCGAGTTACGGAATTCGAAGATAAAATCGTGCCAATGGCACCGTGCTGCTTGTTCGCTAAGGGTGTGCCACCGGGGTAGACGGGGAACGGCCGAGGGGATCAGAGAGAGTTTGGTTCTCGTTAAAGGACCGCGAACAAGCTTGTTTAGCCGCGGCGGGCCGTGTTCTTTGTTGGGTGGTAGGCATTGTTTTAGGGATGCTCGAAAATTCCTCCGTGCATTCTCCGTTTTCATTTAACAGACGTTTTTTCGGAACTCTCGACCGCGGTATCGACGTAATCATGAAAACAGAGAATTCCTTTATGGAGACTACTAAGTCGCATAGAAATTCGGACATACTCAATGCGTTGTCATACGCGAATGCGTCCACAGCTATTTCACAGTAGCTCCAAAAATGGTTTCAGTAACTTTTTTGATTGGAGTGGTATCTAAAGCGGTGCAAAATGCCTCGTCATAGTGGGAGGAGAATGATTAAAACGTAACGAGAGGCTGTTTACCGAAAATTCCGGCTAAGACCAGGGAGGCCAAGGGCCTCGGGAGAACGTAAATTTCCCAGTAGAAAATAAACTACCGGCAATATGCTTGGACTCGTCCGCGAGAAAAGATCGTCGTCATTATAAAGATAGAATTATACTCTGACGATATTAACTTCGCAGAAGCTCCTCGCAATTTCCAGAACGATAAATAACCCTCCTTACTCCGCGAGATACAGTCGACGACGCTTTTATTGCGCGTCACCTGAAATTAGTGAGAGTCTGCTTGACAAATCTTGGCCCTCTACCGCCCTTGCACCCTTCGATTCACGTGCGATCAGACCCGCGGTTATGCGAGTCCGATTTACTACTTCGTTGTACCTAACTGTCCTAACCTCAACCGTGGCAACTTTTCTTAAATCAGTTAATAAGTGGCGTAAAATTAAGTTTTTTCTACCATTAAAAATTGACATTTTCTTTGCTAAACCTAATTTTAAAGCCTGTAAATATATTTTTCAGTTTTTATGCGACTGCAATCTTCATCTCTAGAGATTATTAATTCTGTCATTGTACACTAACTCTAAGACTACTGTTAAAAAAATATTGTTAAAGCCGAAGTAAACCTATAATAGGTTTCAGTGGCTCAATAAAAAAAAACTATTTCTGGTTACTTTATTATCGCACAGCGAAAGTAGAACCAAATGGAAAGGGATTAACAGTTATAAGAACAGTGTAGGCAATCAAGGACCTCTGGATTGAAAATTGTAAAATAGAAAGTGCAATCTCTAAGGAGTACAAGGTTGTTCTCCAACGGAAAGCTCACCTCTTACCTCTCAACGCCCAATCAATCTCTCGATGCAACATTCGTCCAGGATCACTCGCTCGAAAAGTGCGCGTCAAGGGTAACGAACATTAACAATTTCAATTCCGCCGGGCGACCGTCCCGAAACGCGGCTCACTGTAGGCCCGGGCGTTTATTAATTCCCGTCCAAACACAAATTACACCGGGCAACATAATAACTCCTCCCACAGCGATACTCGGAACGGCGAGTCCATAAAGACACGGGGGTCCCCTAATTTATCGGACGATCACGCGAAACGCTTCTGCGTTCCTTGGCCGGCCGAATTCCGCGGATTCGCGTGTAACCCAGGACTAGTGTGTTTCGCCTGCGGCATCCCGTGACTCATCTTCGTTTCCTTTGCGATGATAATCCACGAGGACGTTCGCGGACCCACGCGACGACGCGCAGCGCCGCGGGAGGCGACGCTTGTAATTTTCGCGAAGATGCGCCCGAGGGAGAGAGAGAGAGAAAGATGGTTAAAGGGACGAGGTCCACAGGAACGTATTTACATTTCAAATTGCCCGGGGATCAGAGCCGATTTTTTACGCGAGCCAACCATAATTCTGTTCGATGAAGCGTCGCGGTGCGCGCGCTATAGACAAATTTCGCCCGTGGTGCGGAACGCGAGTTCGTTTAAACGCGGACGGTTTCTTTTTTGCTCGAGTCTCTGTCTCGCTGTTTTCTTTATTTCCGGACCACGGGATTCTGATTAATAAACGTCGATTACGGTTTATACGCCGGCCGAGATTGTCAGCATACGTACAGGCTCAGCGCTGATTTACCGACGAACTTTATCTTTAATGCGCGCCGGTCCTCCGCTCCGCGATGATGCATACGTCGGCCGGTTAATAAGCGCCGCGGTTCGTGCTCCCGCCGGTATCTTTTTTCGGCGCAACCATATCGCGGCTTTTTGTAAATAATATTAGGTGTATGTTGAAGTAATGGCCGACAAATTGTGAGGAATGGCCCGACCCATGATTCGGATCGGGGAATTCAGTCCGGAGTTGCTGGAGATTTGTTATCCGAACGAGAGAAGTTTAGCGGCCCCTCGTTACGGAATTGTTCAATGTCTTAGTTTTTCTCGGCCCGTTACAAATGAGTTATTAACTCGGCCGACATTGAGAAGGAAACTTCGTGCACCACCTGTGGTCCTGTTTCAGTCGATTCTTCTTCCCAATGAAACATACACTTGACCCCTTTTATAGATAAGTTCTAATCATTATGGCCGAGAGGAACATTAATTATCAACAATTTTTACAAAATAAAGATAACTCTGTACAGTTTCTATCTCCACTCACAGCTCACTAACATCCACACCAACATCAAAAATTATTCTCAACAAATATATTCGCGTAAAGAGGTTAGTACACGCACTTCGAACTTTTACAAGGTTTCGTAAAACAGCGTTACGGCTCCGATTTAGCGTATTACTTTACTAACTTTTATTAATATTAATAATTACTATTATTAACTGGTTGTTACCGTCCGGCAACTCGCTCCCCGTCGAGTTTAGGTCAACGTCGTGCCATTTTCTGCGGTTACATAGCGTTAAAAACTCAATCGCGACAAGATAATCTGGGTAGTCGGAGTCGAGCACAGAAATTGACTCATTCGCGGTGAAGATCGGCTCTAACGAGGCCCGGTCCCGTTTCAATTTCAAACCAGCTCGCGAGAGCTCGCTCCGGCTGCGCTCGCTTTCCATAATTTACGCATTAACGTTTCTGTGCGGCGCGGTGGAACGAGGACGAAGAAAATGGCGGACGTATCCGCGGGCCCGATATTCATGTTGCACGGCCGGTTATCATTCCGTCCGACCGGGGGATTCCGTATGAACGTGCGGGTAAATATTTGAAGCTTGGTAATATTCCGCGCTGCTCGCACACGGAATCGCGCCGGGAATAATAAAATGGACGGCGCGCCGATGCTTCCCAGCCGAGCCGCATCTGTACACAGAGCTCGTTAGCGGCGTTTTCAAACTTTTCGCTCCGGACCGAAGGATTTTGATCGTTACACCGAAAATCGGTGCTAAATACGCGGAAGGGCCGTCGAAAATGCGTGTACCCGCGAGGGCTGAAAGCTTCGCACTATAATAACCGTGGATTACGCGATTTATGTGACGATCGTTGAGAGGGATCTAGAAAAAAGATATTTCTTATGAAATTGTTACTTGTTCCCGCGTTTTTTTATTAGTCACCTTCTTCTTGTAAAATGAGATCTTTTTCATTCGTAAGAAAGAAACGAACACTTCAAACAAGCACTCAGAAGTAACCCATTCATTTTTGTTAAGTAAAAAAGAAAACATGATCTGCGATATATGTAAAGTACCAGTTAATATATCAGTAGAAAAATCCTTCTTTAATCAGTCCTCAATGTTCGAGAAGTTGGAAACCGAAAAACAAAACGGATCTGCTGATTTGCACGGAATTAAATAATGTATATCAGTAAGTACCAGTTAATATAAATCACCTTATACTGGAATGCAAAAATTACGAAAATGAAAGGAAAAATGCTAAACTGTTTGGATGTTTACCCATTCTGTTAGGTTCTGAGGAACACATTGTCGGTCTTGCCCAATATATCAAAGATACTAAGATGTACAAAATATTGTAAGAAAATGTACCGTGTTGCTAATGACCTTTGATGTTAAAGCAACATTAAATGAATAATTTTAAAAAATCCTACGGCTTTCTCAAAGAACAAAATATTTTGAGGGTCCCAAGACGCGAGGAAAAAGTATCGTTCCTTGAATAATATTAACATATAAAATATATAACAAAGACGACTAGCATTCTTAGGCCAAATGAATATAAAAACGGTGGACAACCAGGCCTTCGTTCGAATAATCCGTTTTGGAAGAACAGTTAACGTTCACACTCGATAGAGAACGATCAATAAAACATTTATACATTACACTTTCGATTTCACCTAAGAAAACCATTCCACTCTACATACTGTACTAGACAGAGAATAACCTGTATTTAACCCTGCTCAAAAACAGCGACATCGGTCTGCAATAAAGTTCTACAGGAAATCTGCCGCAATTCCTCTACGTCATCCAGGAAGGGGGGCCTCACCGGTCCACGAAACGCCAAGGATCGTGGGTGCCCCGAACGAATCGTGCGCGACGCTCCGTTTCACCTGATACTTTCTCGAGCGTATTCGCATCGGTCGCGCGATATCGTTTACACAGGCTCTTCGGTTGGTACGCGCGCAGGTGATCGAGCACGAAGCGCGCGTCAGATGATTTAGTGTCAGATTGGTCACGGGTTGTCGCCTCACCCTATGATCCTCCTTCCACCAGCAGCAGCCCCGACACCCGCAATATTTTTTCGATTTTTCTCCGTCCTTTTTTCCCGACATTTTTCTCGTCCTATCCTTTTTTTGGTCCCGGCTTGCCTCCCAGCTCTTACGAGTTCTTACGAGCACAAGCCTCGGGATCTTTGATCACCCCGCCGACCATCGAGGGCGAGCTGATCATCCGCGGCCTCGCGTCGAAAAGAAACCGATCCTCCGACGTCGCTCTCCTTCCTTTTTCTCTTGACTCGTCGTCCTCTCGCCTCTTCTCTGCGCCTCTCCGTTCGTCGGAGCCCGAAGCCCGGCCCGTATCATTAGACAGGCTTTCTGCTTCGTCAGAAGGTCCGGCGAGTTTGCGGATTTGTCCGACGAGTTTGTTTACATCGACTCTGGAGTGCCGCTCTAAAACGTGGGCCGGGTCGCGTAATCGCTTTAGGAAAATTGCAGGATGATCCTGATTCTCCGATTTCCCTTCGTCGTTCTCCTGCTTTGATAGTCCACGTTGGCAGGTCGCAAGCGGTTCGAACACCAAACTTTTTTTTATTTATAAGCATTCGAAACCCTCTTAGGTTTATTTTGCTTTACATGAATAATGTAGGTAAATACAATAACGTGGACTACAGGAATAATACAATAAGAGTTCTATGAGATACAAGTGAATATAACAGCAATATCCGTTGACGCTAAATATGTAGGTTACAGCTTTGGAAAAAAAAGATTAGAGTTTTGCGATAATTGTACTGAGTAGGTAATTTATTAGTTTCCGTCTTCGTGAATTGTACAGTTTGCATTGCCATATTATGTGGTCCAGGGTTTCACAACCCTGATTGCATTTTCATTGGTTATCATTGATAATGCTTACCCGCTCTAGTGAAGCAGCTAAGTTATAATAATCTTCAAGTTAAAAAAAAAAAAAAAGTTATAATAATCAGAACGCATTCTTTTAACTGTGACTACAAAACTTCTCTCGAGTTTTTTGTGGGCGTACCAGGGTACTGAGCTTTCATTAAAGAAACTTTGAAAGTATTTTTCCCTTTGAAGAGGCCTTGATTTTTTATGACTCCAAGAGTACGATCTTTAGCTTGTTTTTCAAATCGAATTCGAAATTCATTTTCAAATCAACAAACACTTCGTCAATGTGATTTATAATAACTAGACCGAAGAAACTAGTATATTAGTTCAGCTTATAATAAGATAATTTAAAGAACATTTCTATTTGGCTCATATGTCTTGCAATCAATGCAAACATTTCTTGTTTTGCATAAATATCATAGAGAAGATAACCATTGATCTATCCAAGATCGACAACCAATTGTTTTCCCTCTGTTCTTGAATCATGAGCATGATTTCTAGCCAATCGCGAATACTTCAGAATTCTATAAACTTTGGAACTCCGACGTTTATTAACTGTTTTATCACATCCAGTTTTTTTACCCCGACACGAGCCATAAACGCGTCCAATCCGTGCTTAAATAACCGGGCAACGCTTCGCGAATATTTATGTAAATCACGATTTTTCAGGGGACCGGTAGCCACGGTCGCGTGAAGGAAAAGCTTCCATTCGTAAACCCAGGGATTTTATTAACCCTAAGATAGCATAAAAGTTCTATTTGTTCTCGTTAAGGGTTTTATTTCATTACGTTTTACAGACTCGGACGTAAGGTGAATTTATATCGTGTTATGAATTTACAACATCCGGTGTCTAGCGATAAATATCGGGCCGTGTGACGTTAATTGTACGGGCCCGACCGAATGCAAATAGACGATGTATCTCCAAGGTCTAGGGACACTCGAGAAATAAAAGATCGCTAGGTTGGTTCGATCGTAGGGTGAATTCCAACAGTAGCGTAGGAGCGAACGTTGGCCCCTAACAACCGCCTAATCATAGTCGGGACGACAGTGACGAGCAGAGATCGGCGGGCAACTTTTATCCGGCGTATAAAGCATCGTAATCTTCGCGGCCCGGAAAATTTGTTCCGTCGCGTGGGCTACCATTACCGCGATTAAACGGTCGAAACGATTCTCGGCCGGTTCGTAAGCTGCAATTTCGTGGCGCGCAGCTGTGATCCGTTCACGGACAGTCTGCTCGTGGCTCGTGGTACCCTTCTTTCTCTCTTTCTCTGTTTCCCTCCGTTCCGCTCGGCTCTGCTCGGCTCGGCTCGTTTCTCTTAATGCCTAGGTGTGGAAATGACTTGTGGGATCGGCTGGTAGCGGAATGGCATAAAAGTGGTACTTTCGAGGCGATCCCCTAAATCATGAAATCGAGGGGCACCAGGAGGTTTATCGTGAAACGAGAATCGCCTCCTTCTCCCTTTCTCGCCACCTTTCGAACGAACGCGGAGAACTTCGCTTGGTCTTTCCTGATCCTTCGAACGTTTCGACACTGCCCCTCTAACGAGCCTTTGATGGCCTGATAATTTTATTAGGAAATCATTGCACCACTTTCCAGAGAGCTCGACGGTCGACGCAGTTCGACTATTCTTGGTCCTTCTTCGTCTCGTTGGACGTCTGCAGCTTTTCTTCTTGACTCTATTTAAAATAACAAAATTTTCGATGAACGATGAAATTGTTTTGATCTTAAGCTTGTTAATTGCTACGACTGTATACTCAGTGAGTGAAAGTTACTTTAAAATAACCTTCGGTTGCGATTTTACAAAATATAATAAATCATAAATCGTATACATCAATATCAGAATAACATAGACCAATATAGAAAATCGTAGCATAAAGATTTTTAATTAATGAATGGTTGAGTAATCGCTGGTGAGTAATGTATTAATAAACATTCCGCAACGAAATGTCTCGGACATTGGTTAAGATTCAATCTGTCGAGCGTGGAATCCGAGGATCAATTCCATGTAGAAAATTAATAATGGGAGACGTCGGTGAAATGAAAAGATCTGTTTCACGCGGTTGTTTCGTCAATTATAATTATGTCCAGGTAGGTGGCTAGGAGAGAGCGGAACAAAAATTGTTGGGGTCACGCTGGTAAATAAAATGAGAAGAAGGGGATGACGGACAGGGAGCGTTTTAGGGCGGGGAAGCTGTTTCCTTTGGTATTCACTCGTTCGCCGGCTGTTCTTCTACTCCCTTTTTTTCTTAATCTATCGAGAATACGTCTGACTCGACTTTCCGTGAAGACAGAACTACATATTAATGGGGCTCTTGGATTCACCGTCGAATACATAATCGAGCGAGACCGAGAAGGTGCGGGAAAAACCCGAAGAAGAAGGGTCGTCAAAGGGCCCTATACATAATCGAGCATGATTAAGAAGGTGCAAGCAAATCTAAAAAAGAAAGATCATTAATTAACTAATGTTGCGTATTTAATATTTACGTTACTCCCAAGTGCATCATATGAAAATGAATTTCAACTATTTCTAACAAATGTTGTTATTGTTATCGATCGTATGATATATTCAATAAACATTATAAAGCAATTTTTTCAAATAATTTAAACTTTCTACGAGAAAAACTGCGTCTGAAATTATAACAATGAAAGATGTTATAATAAAATCAGCTTGTACTACATTGTCAAGGTTCTGTATTTTAATACTCACTTGCTTTATGAAAATCTTAACATAGAGATTGAAATTTGTAATGCATGTTGTTACTACATCATCACACAAGTTACTGAGGTGCAAACATGAGGCCTACAGGACACAGAACCGATCAGAGATCAATAGATCAATGTATTATAATTTTATTATTCATTTCATTATACTCATTTTATTATAACATCTTTCACTGTTATAATTTCCGTCGCAGTTTTCCTCCTTTATTGAAAATGATCCACACAAGGATCGAAACGTTGAAAGTTTAAATTATTTGTAAAATTGCTTTATAATATTTATTGGATCGAATCGTTGCACCGAAATCATTCATATTTCTAACAAAAATGTTAAAAGTTCGCTTACAGACGATTCTAAAAAGGAGCGCGATACAAAGTCATCGATGTTTCAATATAAAAGAGAAATTTATTGGAAACTTCGTTTGAGCCATTAGCGATTTAAGATACTCGCGACGACACGGAATTAAAAAAAGGGCTATGGAACAGGGGAGCAGCGATCGCAGCGGATCGATCATCCGCGAATCGTTCGATCGTCCATCATAATAGGTCACCGAAAAGTAAACGCCGCTCAGCGATCTGGCAGAAGTTATCGCAGAATAACGGGTTCGTCCATGGCCGCGGCGGATGAAGGATGGATGGCTCGCAGTCGGAGGTTCTGTGACAAATTATCAATAACTTCAGCGTGAGTCTAGCAAGACACTCCAGCGAGAAGAGACGGAGGAAAAGGAAGACTAATGACGAGATTGATGTCGACCGCGTTGTAGAAGCGTTGTAAAGAGACCGCGACGACAACCGACGACGACAAGCTTGAAAGGGATCCCACGTATCACCTTGCCAAACCACTGTATATCATTTTCAGTCGGCGGATTCATCTTCGGGGAAAAAAGTCCCCGTTCTTTCATCGAGGTCGTATGGATCCTTCTTAAAGACTGAATGAACGCGCATTAGCGCTAATGCGTCCGGCGTGGCGACCATCGAAATTCACAGAACTTTTGCTCGAAGGTGTGAAAGTGTTACAAGCAATTGAAATTACACAAGTATAAAATTTCTTATTGCTTTGCTGACACTTATAAACTCGAGAAATATATTTTTAACACTTTGAGTGTTGAAAATTCCTCCCAGGAGTAACAAATGGTTAGAACCTATTAAATTCAAGTTTTACTTCGCTAAATAAATTACCTTGATTTCATAGAATTTTTCAACTGTTAGTGGTTATTCGAAATGTTAAACAGACATTTATGTGTTTTTGGTAGACGTGGTCTATCTTCGTGCGACGAAGTAGTTTTTTGATTTCAAATGATTAGACGATCGTAGAATACCTGTGGCAGACTGCTGGAAATCCTAGACCGATGTCGTCGATCGGTTAATCCCGAAGCGGGACGAGCCGCGTCGAATGATCAATGGAAATCTGGGATCCGTCTAGAACGGTGCCGGATCGTTGGAGGGCGGCGAGCACGGAGAAAGCCGTCGGGGTGAGTACTTAAGGCGGGGACTCGGGTAGAGTTTCACTTAAACGAGGAGTTTATCCGAAATGAGCTCGTTTCGCGGATTAAAGCATCGCGCCGCGGACGAGACTGTCTGCTCGCCGAGGCGAACAGATGGCAGAAGACGAGGCCACTCACCACCAAATTGGCCAGTAAACGTAACGGGCCGCCATGTAAAGCGCGTATAATGAGTATGCACGGACCGTGAAATAATAAGACCCGCCACACACGCGCGGAACGCGGCGTACCCGCTCCGCTCTCGAGCTGTCGCTGGCTTTTACGCCGCGCGGGTACGTCGCCGTCTACGTATACCGTAATTCAACAAAGATTTATATCCGACACTCGTGAATGCTCGCGAACCCCGGCTCGTGCAAGAATATCTCGGTCCAGATATTTCGATCGGACCGCGTCGTATCAAACGCGGCGCGGCCGACTCATGAAAAAACGATAAATCACCGACCGAACGGACTTGTAAACTCGCACGGAAGCGTGCGACGACCGTCACTGGTCACCGAATCTTGCATCGGCTCGGTTCATCAACGATGCACCGAGAATCTCGGTTTCTTCGAATCTCCATCAGTCATCATGATGGAAAATAGATTTTTCTTATTTTTATGAAATTAAGAATTCATAAGTAGAATTCAGCCGTTGTTGGTTATACAGTATTGTATTCATAAATGTCTCAAAAGTCTGACCTGCAAATGTCTCGCTACTGCGGGGTGAACCCCCTTAAGGGACCATGAAGTTCGAGAGGTAATAAGAATTTCCAACTTTTCTATTTTCCATTATTTTTTTATGGGATTTCGATGAATATATTTGTGGCATTTTTCTAATTAAAATCAAACCAAATATGATATAATTCCGATGATATTTACTTGTGTAATAGCCATTAAAGTTTCGAGCGCAAGGAAGGACAGCCGCCTCTTTCTCATACGCTTTTCTTCTTTGCACCCGAAACTTTAATTGTCTATTACACAAGTAAATATCATCCGAATTATATCATATTTGGTATGATTTTAATTAGAAAAATGTCAAAAATAGGGTCATCAAAGATCCATAAAAAATAATGGAAAATAATGAGGTTGGAAATTTGAAATAGCTATGTTTAGAGCTTAGCTGTCTTTCTCTAGGTTAGACAAAAATCATAGAATATTGTCCCTGGCGAATTAGAAATTGTCCTAGAAGTAAGTGTTGCGAGAAATAGATCTATTGAATAATTCCTCGCTCATACATCTTTGCAGTCTCAATGAATTTTCATAAAAAATTTTAGAAGGTGTCTTTCGACATCTTTGGTAGAAACAGTGTTAAAATGCAACTCGAGGAAAGAAGGTTTACGAGCTTCACCGAGAGGATGAATAGACCGCATGAATAAACGAACGAATAGCGAAGAGAGGCAAGTCACACGCTTACTTGAATTAATCTCCGTATTTCCGGAAGCACGTTTTACTCCCGAACGTGATTCCTATTTCTTCAATTAAGATCGGGAGGCAATGTGTACAGCGGAATCCCATTAGGAGGTATAAGAAAAAGGAAGAGCGACGGGATTCGTCAGCGGAAAAACATTTGGAATTGGAGAATCCGACGTCGTTCGCGGAAAAGACAATCGTGACAGGTCCGGTCCGAGGTGATTTGGTCCAATCCAAGGCCGCGCATGACAGCCGGGACAAATTCAAACACGGAGGAAGCTAATGGCCGCTAATGGAGATCGCGTCTTCCGCGCGTACAGAAATAGACGAGGAATCATTGCGGAATACCGTCGCAGTGACTGGATCATTCATCCGACCAGCCTAATTATCCGACGCGATTCATAATCGATCGACCGTTTACCGCTGCGCTGGCAACATTCGCACAACCGGTCTTCGGTTAATATCGATTCGAGTCGCGATCATCGATTAGAGTCGAACGACCAACGTAACACGATTATGGGAACTCGACACGATCTCCCGGCGGAGCTCTAATTTGTCTGGTTTTCTGCTTTGGACACTATCCGCTGGCATCTCCGGTACTTTGTTTTTCTTATTCGCGTCTTCGTCGCTGAATATTCAACGAATTTCGTTCTAGTGATTGGCACTGCTTCTTCCCGGACTTCATCACGTTGATGAACTTCTTAGCCGATCTACAGCGATGAAATTAGTTTCAGTGTATACCTTGATTGGTAAAAATTCTTCTCTTAAATTACGTTAAGCAATTTTTGGTCGAACGACGTGAATATGTAATGTAATGAATACTTTTCAACGTCTTGTACTACGACTTATTTTACAGTTGCATTTATTAACACTTCTTTGCGGTTCATAATTTCCTAGGAAAAGAGAAACTTCATATTTATTATTTATGTATTTTCCAATGGTTACTATGTATACTAATACAAATGTAAACTAATAACAATCAAATAGAATTTTATATAGGTTTAAAAAAATTAATGACATTCTGTTGGAAATCTTTCTGAGGAATCTAACTCAATATTATAGTGACAGGGTTGATTGAATGACTTGAGGATCGAACCAAAAGATGCCAATGCAAACGTGGCTTGAAGACTAGAATATGCACGAGGATCGCAACTTCTGCTTCTGCTTTCCGCAGAGCCTTCTGCTCTGGTTTGTTTTAATTTTTCTCTCTTCTTGAAAGAATCAGAGCCTTCTGCCTGATTCGCTTTTTGGCCCCCGTGAATTGGAAACTTCTTCTCAAATTCACAACTCTTTTGCACCGCGATAATTACTCGACGTACTTGCGTAACTAAAAATAAGTCCGGCGTTGTGAGAAAGGGAGCCAGAAGGAATATTGAATTCGATCTGACTCCCTTTCAGGGTCTCTTGTGCAGCAACCTCCTCGTGGTGAGACTTGGGCAATCGGCATTATCCTCTATTCGTAAGAACTTCAAGTATCTTACGAATAAAGGGTAATGTCGAGCTAATAGCTGCACGAATATAATTTTTAATAGAGTTTAACTCTTGCAAAGTACAAAAATGTAGGCGTTTACCCTTTGCTTCCTCGGGCTTTTGGTATAATCCGTGAAGATGTTTTTTTTGTTCTGTTAGTAATAAATTCTTTGAAGAAAGGAAACAGCAAATTGCTAGAAACGTACGGAGGCGGCAAAACGAGCGAGCCACAGTTCAGGGGCTGAAGCGGTGGGCCGTCCTCCGTTACACTGCTTTTGTTTCTTGGCGTTTCGGTGGCCGGCCTGCGAAACCAGAAGAGCCACGGAGAGATGAGGAACGAAAGGCGAGGAAGGAGAGAGAGAGGACCAACGAGATTGGCCGAGGCTCTCGCGCAGCCTGCGGTATAATTAAAATACAGCCGAGCACCAACTGCTGGTCCGTGCTGCTGCTGCTTGCTGCTGTTGTTGCTCTCTTCTCTTCTCCTCTTCCATCATCCACCTACCCTCCCTCCTCGCCGCCTTTCCACCGGCTTCATTTTCCTCTTTCTCTTCCGCACTGTCCGCTTTCGCGTGTTTCTTCTTTATCTGCGGATCAATTATTAGATTTTCACCGGATAGCGGTGCCGAAGCGTTCTCGCGTTGGGAGAAAATTATACGGAGTTAGTATAACGCGATGAATGTACAGGGTAAAAAATAGTTCGCTCGAATTTACAGCTCTGCTCTGGCTCCGATTACCATTTGTTCCGTGCGTTTAATTCGGGGAAAGCTTGCGGAGATTCGGACCGAGGATGTTTAACTCTTGGACGATGGACCATTTTTATAGCTGTGCAATTGATGACGCTTAAGATTGATTTATACGTTTAACAAATTTTTAAACATTCTTTTTCAGGTATTTCTTATAAATCCATTAGTTTCTCCGTTGTTTCTAATGCAAAATTGAGTAATTGTTTGACGAATTTGATTTTATGGACCAATGATGGTCTTTCTAAAAGTATTGTCGTTAAAGAATGAGCGATGTAGTTTATGCTAATATGTATATTATTCTACTGAACTAATAATAAAGTGAAAGAATTGTTTGACATCGTTCTCCTTTGAAATGTCGAATGTTCTGCACAGTTCTCGAAGAGAAGGGTTGAAACTGAGTAAAGAAGGGAAAGGGTGAAAAAACAACGAACGCGGTTGCCGAACTCTGTCAAAATTTTTCATCGTTGTGAATCGTGGGCCCGAACATTGGTTCATTAGGTGTAACGAAGCGTCGATGCGGAGAACACGCAGCGGACCGCGTGGATACGCGGCTTTACGCCGGCAGATTACAAATTACGATACCGGTCGCGTACCCGACACCCCCCTCCCTCCCCGGGTCGTCGTCCCAGCCGCCTCCGTTGGCAAATAATTAATATTCATTACGTATTAACGAAGCTATCGCATAAATCGCTGTACCAGCGGCAAAAATGGTGCCGCGGATAGCGGGTGAGTGGGTCTGCAATGGCGAACGGAACATAGTTCCACCGGGTGCCGGGAGATGTAGCGAGCGGTATCGCTTCGAGTCTCGTTCGGCTTTTAATTATATTAATTGCGCTGTAAATCGCCCGGAAATTGTGGTGGGATCCACATAATATCGGTTGATAAAAAGCACCTGTGGATGGAATGCGAATCGTTTAAAAAAGTTCATTTATAATCGACGCTGGTGCTGCAACCCTTGTGCACCGGTAACTCTGCCAATTGAAAAAAAATAGATTGAATTTTACCGAGTAATTAAGTAACTTTCTGTAGGTCGTTCGATGTTGATTGCGATTTCATTTTGCAGCGAATTAATGTTGCAGACAGCGTGATTGAATGCACTGCCGGATGATAGAAATAATGTTTTTTCAGCATCGCCGATTACCTTTCTTACTTTTAATTGCTACAATTTATTGTGCGTTACCTGTACATCGTTGAAAACGCACGGTAAATGCGTTGGAAGTAATCCTTCTGCGACGTTCTGGAATGGTGAATCGGCTTCCGGTATTTCTTTGTGCCACAGGAATAGAGAAATACATTCTGTACGTTTACGAAGTTTAGAAGCTACCTGACAAATGAAACCAACTGGCATCTTCCGTTAAAGACATTAAAAAGATGAAATAGACTGATTGCATTTTCGCTCGACAATGTTGGAAACATACAAGACCCCAATCGACGTGTTCGGTCAACAACGCGTTAAGTGAATCGCGCGGTTGGAAAAGTAAATCGCGAAACAATCTGTTTCGCGAATCTGTTCTGGCGAGGACAGTCAGCTGATAAATGGGCAAGGCATTCCGGCGTGCGTTTCGTTCGATTCCCTCGCAAAACTAACGCGCATCGAACTGGCTCATTTTTGGCGTCATAAAGGGACGTTTTATCGGTCCGTTTAAGGGTTATTGTACAATAAAAGTGGCATTACTATCAGTTAGCCGGCGTAAGGTCGAGGACCAGAGGAAGAAAGAACAGAAGAGGGTCGAGTTCTGCTCCTCGGAAGCGGCTCGTGAGAAGCACGAGTAGCTTTATGACTCGTAAAAACCTCTGCCGGCGTTCTTTCGTCGACCATCGGCGACACGCGCCTTTCGTTTACGCGGCACCGTGAAATTCGAGCGTAATTTTTGTCCCGCTCGGAACTGGTTCGACCGATACACGCCGATCCGGCTCGCGATCTCGCTCGTCGCGAAAGAGACGCCAAATGGAGGCCGAGAGAGAAAGAGGCCAGAGAGAAAGAGAGTGGGAGAGAAGAGACATCGACCAGATCGTTATTCTTCTTTACTGTCGACCCGGGTCTGCCGCATCGCTAATCCCGTGGTTTCGTCTCGAGGCTTATTTCGAGATTTCTAGATTAGATACGCGCGACCGAGAGATTGCTGGATACGTCTCTCCGCGTGGCAGGCTTTAATTAACTCTTCCGCGATTTCGAGCGCGGCCCTCGAATCCGCGCGAACGCCGGATCGTATTTCTGCGGACTCTATTGCGGAATAAATTCAACGACCGGGATCGTGAAGTTCGTGAAGAATGTCGCGCGACGAGGGAAATGGAAATGAAGAAGCTGCGGCCGAGGAGACGGCCGTCTCGTTACCGGGACGAGGACGGAGGTCCAGTTTATTACTCGCGAAATATTGCGCGGCGCGCTTGTTTGACAACTCGTCCGTGCCCCCGACCCCCGTCCGCGTTTTATTATTTGTGAACTATCCGTACAATATTTATAAGATGGAACGCTTCGCCGCCGGTTTGTCTTGTTTGCCGTGCTCGGAATCGCAAATATACATTAACTTTATTGTTATGGGGATTAATGCAGGAAATTCGCCCGGCAGATGAGAGCGCGGACAATTATTTAGCAATACTGTGGTTTCAGCAATGAATCTTGTCACGCGGGATTTATAAGTCGCCCGGAACTGCTGTTTCAGCGATAAAATATTGGCCCCGATCGTGAACGAGCTTCCATCCTCTATCGAAGTTATTTTTGTTCGCGCACATTGTTCGATTTTAATTCGAAGCGATTACGGTAACGCCCGCTTAAGTGTCGCAGACACGGGTCCGCGGTGAGAAGGTGTTCTAAAAAACGCTCGAGCTTATCGTTCGCTTGTCGAGTAAGTCGAAGACGAGAAACAACAAGAATGAGAGAACTACAGAAGAGATGAATGTCGGAGAAATGGTGGGAAAACTAAAGCGGGAAATAAATGCGACACTTAAGCGGACAATTCTATACTCGCTGTCTCTCTCGAGTCCTTTCCTCGATTCTGGACTCGTTTATCGAATCGGGTTCCCACGAAGCGAATTTCAAAGATTAATAGCGGAATACGGAAATAAGTTGCGAAAATACGAACGGGGAGAGAATTAGATGAAATCAGAGTGGAAACGCGTGTTAACAGGCACAGTTTGAGCATTGACCCTGAGGGATTCGACAGTGATCGATCGATAGATTTCCTGGGCGGCCGCCTTATTTCCAGAATTCATAATTCACTTACTCGGCCCGAGACGTCAACGCTCGCTTTCACTGGAACGATAAATAAAACGGGCAAGGATATCGAACCGCGGAACATAAGTGCTGTGTCAATGACAAACGTTGACTAGCCAGTGGACAACCGGCGAAGATTTATTCCTTCGGTGTGTGATCATTGTCCCCGTGTCGTAATAAATTTATACTTGTAAACACGACGGGGTCTGTTTTCGGAATTTGACTTCTTGTCGGAAGCCCTGTCTTTGTTGTTCCGCGATTCGGTTTTTCTGCGAACGTTACACACGATACGCCTACTCGATCGTTAGGTTGATCGGTCTGCTCTAGGATAAATGTTCGGTTCGGTCTAGATCGTTTCTTCGTGCCTTTCATGAATCTTTTGCACGTGGGAGAGTAATGATCGGAACGATCGAATTCTTGTACGGATACATTCCTGTACATTGGAGGTCCATATTTTTTTCTATGTTACGAATGACGAGATAAATGTTTCTACGTGATATATGCATGATTTTATAGAACTACCAAATTTTTAACCAAAGAAATAAATTCCTCACGAATGAGAGAATAGAACCCACTATTTTGACGAGTCCTTCAAGCCTAACGTTAAACTTGCACTCGAATTAGCACAGTTTTATTGACTAACTAACAGTCAGCAGCGCAGCTCAGTTTGCTTTCGTTCAATTGGATCATCACGCAAGAGTAGCGTGCATCACCAAAGTTACTACGATAGAAACTGCACCGTCATTAAAAGCCGAGTAACTCAATCAAAGTTTTTGCGCGCGTAATGATCTAGCCGAGCAGTTGTCACGGTCGATAAGCGAAGACTCGGCGAATGAATTGACTGTTGCAATATTGTCGTGCGTCTTCAACCTTTCGTGGAATGGAGGTGCAACCGTTCGATGCTGCACTCTTAATGACCTCCACATTTAACCTTCTACCATCTGACATTTCACTGAACCTCTGCCGACGTTTATCGGAATCGTAAAACATACGGCGACACCTCGACACTTTCTCTCAGGCTTCTCTTTCTTTCGGCTCCTCTTAGGCTTTTCACTTATCAATTTTACCCTATTGCAGCATTTTTATAAATGAATCAAACGACTTCATCTTTTCTACCAAGTTAATTAGGTACTAGACAATATGCAATGAAAATTTTGAAGAATTGCTTTCAGTCTGAATTATGAATGAAATAGTAAGAATTGCTTTTCACAGCTTGTTATCTGGTCGGTTTAAGAAAAAGTTATTCTAATTTTAAGGGTGTCGGGAATTATGAGACTGCTGTGTTTTTGCAGTTTAGGGCTCGCGAGAGGTCCGCGTCTCTTTGCGTGCCGCCGCGAAGGAGGCGTCTCCGCATTGGCGGAAGGGCTGTTTGAGATCCGAATGCGCGATACGTCGGCGATAACGTTTATGTAGCGAGGTTGGTACGAGCGGTCTGGCGCGAGCAAACTTCCTTCCAGGTTGTACCGGAAACTCATTGTAAATCTCGGTAGTCAGCGAGGAGGAGCCTAGGCGAGCGAGGACGGGACGGTTTGCAACGGACGCGCACGCGGGGACCCGCACGATTTCCGTGTGCCTTGTAACCCCGAACACGATAACGTGCGCCCGGGATTCCAGGCTTTCTCAAATATTGAAGTTGGCCCCGATCTTCTCGTGGCGACGAGCCACCGCGCCAAAGGTGGCGTCAACGCGATCAGGAAACACAGCTGGCGTGCCTGAATTAATCGCTGTAAATCTCACGCGACACCGGCCTCTGTGCTCGCATCGGACCTCTTTGCTCGCAAACGCCCGCGCCCGTTTCCCAGCTCGGACCGGCTCGATTGCTGGATATTTCACCGGTGATAGATAGGGATACCACCTCGATACCCACCCACGAATCCAGATCAATTGCAAGCACACGAGTCGCGTTCCGCGGCCCTCAAATCGAGTGATACCCATGGCTCCTCGATCGACCGAGAGATTTCTAAACCGTAGCACGAATTGAGACTGCAAAAGGAGGACACGTTCCTGTATTTTTTCGAAAAGTAAGTTAGCAGACTTATTTTCTTGTTGTCTCCGATCCCAGGATTTAACAACATTCATACCTCAAAAGGTATTCACCATGAGTCGAGTAATTAAACTCGTGGACCGTTGAATAAAGAAGGATGCAATATTCGCAACTTTCATTTGCAACAAAAATAAGTGCATTCCATAGAGAGATTTCTAAATCATAGTACGAATTGAGACTACAAAAGGAGGACACGTTCCCGTACTGAATTTTTTCAAAAAGTAAGTTAGCAGACTTATTTTCTTGTTGTCTCCGATCCCAGGATTTTACCAACATTCATACCTCAAAAGGTACTCACCATGAGTCGAGTAATTAAATTCGTTGACCGTTGAATAAAGAAGGATGCAATATTCGCAACTTTCATTTGCAACAAAAATAAGTGCACTCCATAGAGAGATTTCTAAACCGTAGCACGAATCGAAATTGCAAAAGGAGGACACGTTCCTGTATTTTTTCGAAACGTAAGTTAGCAGACTTATTTTCTTGTAGTCTCTGATCCCAGGATTTTACCAACATTCATACCTCAAAAGGTACTCACCATGAGTCGAGTAATTAAATTCGTGGACCGTTGAATAAAGAAGGATGCAATATTCGCAACTTTCATTTGCAACAAAAATAAGTGCACTCCATAGAGAGATTTCTAAACCGTAGCACGAATCGAAATTGCAAAAGGAGGACACGTTCCTGTATTTTTTCGAAACGTAAGTTAGCAGACTTATTTTCTTGTAGTCTCTGATCCCAGGATTTTACCAACATTCATACCTCAAAAGGTAATCACCATGAGTCGAGTAATTAAATTCGTGGACCGCTGTGTAAAGAAGGATGCAACTTTCATTTGCAACAGAAATAAGTGCACGAGACAACCGATTACAGATGTTAGGAGAAACGAGTATTTCGACTCCCGTTTCTTGCGACTGCCTCGGACAAGGTAAAGTTTGCGAAAGACCCGGCACGATAAACCAGTATTATACGAATCCCGTCGGTTGTATGAAATCGTATTCGCGGCAAAAAGCAAGGTACCAAACGTAGACTGAGTGTGGATTTCGCGAGCTCCCGGGATCGTGACGGGCGAACGACGTCCGTGGAAAGGCGGTCGCGATAATTAACCGTCTTATTCCGGAGGCGATCGCGCCCGACACAAAGAGGAAAGAAGACATTGAAGAATGAAAAGCTCGGACGGCAGTCGTATAAAGAAGGATTTTCGATTCAGCGGAGGGAGAAATCCTTATAAGTTGACGCGTCTTGGATCGGTAATCCTGGTTATCTTGGCAGAAGGACGACGGACCGCGTTGACTCTCGATGCACCTCTACGCGGCCATTTGCATACTGCAACGTCGCGGTGACACACACGGCCGTATGCAAAGTTCTGACGAGAAACAAATACCAACTAGTCCGTGGACGGTTCGAGAGGTGCGTGCACCTCATTATAAAACAGCAGCCGGATCCGCGATGAGAAGATGCGAATTTACGGTAGCGTGCGCCAACGGGGGGAACCACTGTCTGCTTTGTTTTTCCACGATTGGCATTCGCGGCGACCTTTCCGCGAGGATTTCTTCCAACCTAGAGAAATATCCACCGATTAACGCTCTCGGGAAGAGATCTATAGCAGAAACAATTGCGATATTCCCGATAACATCAGAGTACCGATATAGGTCGCGAATACTAACTTATAGCATTGTCTTATAACATTGAACCGGACTCGTGACGAAGATTTCGAACAAAGTTAATCAAACATGCTTACTATTAATTTCTTTAAACCGGAATAAAATTCTATGTTTGTGTTATCATTCAATAATAAACAGATTGATAGAATTTGAGGATGTCAATATAATATTTGCTATAATTATTTTATATAAAAGGACGTTCTACAGACAAACATATTATTTTATAGCCGGACTCGTGATGAAGATTTCGAACAAAGTTAATCAAACATGCTCGCTATTAATTTCTTTAAACCGGAATAAAATTCTATGTTTCTGTTATCATTCAATAATAAACAGATTGATAGAATTTGATTATATCAATACATTATTTGCTATAATTATTTTATATAAAATGACCTTCTACAGACAAACATGTTATTTTATAGTCGGGCGAGTATGAGAATGAAAAAGTGAGGTGAATATGTTTTGTATTCCCTCCGCATAAACTATCCAAATGAATGATAAAATAGTCGTACAAATGCTTCTATAGAATATGGAAGCGGATCCCACATCCTCGAGCGACTTTTCCGCCGAGCATCGAGCCCCGCGGAAAACTTGCAGCGTGAAAATACATCCGTCGTATTTCCGGCTCCACCGCATTCGTTTTTGTAAATTTTATTCATACCGGATACGCTCCCACGGAATTTCTTTCTAACCTAATGCCTCTCCCTTCACTGCGAGCTCGCTAGCCTTCTCGGGGGATGAAATATTTCTGGAGTTTCGAAACTGCGGCGAGACTGAGACAAAGACCTACCTCTCGGAGGGGGTCAGATCCCTTAAAACTCTTCCGTCGAGTTCTAAAACCGAAGCTGCATAGCCGTGCGCATTTACTTCAATTGCCTTCGCGCGAATCAGATTGGCGTTATTACTTCGTTTCGCTTCGCGAAGCTCGATGCAACTCGCTACTGTCATACAACCTCAAGCGAGACTTTTAATTAGCTGTTAAGGAGTATGACCTTCGCTAAATTATTTTGTATAAAGTAAAAAATGAACAGACAAGTTAAGGATTAATAAATTAAACATCTTTGAAATTAAAATTTATTAAAGGAAATTCTTCGGGTGTTCTCGGGGTACAAAATATCCACGGATATCAATCCAAAGATATCTAAATGTGACAAAAAGCAATTTCCATCGTAAACGCACGCTATAAGCAATCTTATTACCGGATTATGCAGAGGAAAACAGCCGTATTCGCGGAGGCCATTCGGATCGTTGACTACTCTTATCGAAAGCCAATCAATATTATCGAAAACATCTTGCGCGCGGGGGGACGAGTGTCGGACAACGTTCGCGTCGACAAATCCTCGGTATTACAAGCGTGTATCGACGAGGAGACGCGTACACGTGGTCGTCTTCGTCCTGGGGACGCGACCGCAAAGATGCTCGGTCGACGAGGAGGAGAAATAAAAGCCGGTAAAGGCCGTATAAGAATCGTATTCCACGGTCTTCATAAGTCAGCGTAACGATGCCGACCGAATGAGAAAGAGACGGGGGGCTGACTGGATAAAAATAAAGCAAGGAGACAGAGCGTCCTGGCGAGGCCGTGGAGAGGACTTCTCCGCGAAAGTCGCCGAGTTTCGCTCCTCCTTCGAGCTCCTGACGCCAGACATAGCCCTCGATCGTACAGTGGTGTAAGTCCGGAGTAAATTCAATTTAATTTTCATTTCTTTCAAAATGTACAAGTTTTTCAGATATTATGAATTTTATTCTCGGCGCAAGGTTCAAGGTTCATTAAACATTTTTAATAGCTAACGTGGTTCTTGAACAGGATGATTCATACTCGAATCCTTCATTGCTATTTGTTGTGTAGAAAAATAATCGAACCTTGCGCCGAGAATAAAATTCATAATATTTGAAAGATAAATCACGATCGATAAACTAATTAATTGCGTAGAAGTGTTGATGGAAAAATCCAAATTTTTAACTTCCATCAAAATGAATAAAGTTACGGTTACAGATTTTTAAATCTACAGTGGATCTAAAAGTATGTAAACACTAGATTTCCTATTCTTGATGCTTCTTTCATACAACTATTTCCGAATATTGTGTAAGGATATAAATGAAATACACTCAATTTGCGTTTCTTGTGAAACGGTGGTTTCGAGCACGCTCCCTAATCCTAAAAATTTGAAGTACTCATCAAATCGTGCACCCCCGTAAACACGGTTTTCACAGAGTGCTGTGGCTCGTGGGCGAGATATCCATTCTTGTACATTCTTGTAAACCGTGCCTAACACGTTCGTTTCCATCGCGAGAATCGAAAGAAAGTCGAGGAGCGGAATTTCTCGCAGCTGAAAATTCCTTGATCCCCGCGCTCGTATATACCGGAGTTAAAGTAATTCCGTAATTGAATCTTCCAAGAGTCCGTAATGGATTTAACCGGGACCGACGCGACCGGTCGATATGGCGCTCATCGAATCATTAAATAGGAAATCGATAAATCACCGTGAAATCACCGGCGCAGATCAACTTAATCCCCCAACCACTCTCCGGTTCGCTTCATTTCCGAACGGGGCCCCGGTACACGGTAAAGGACAAGATAAGGGGGAGGGGGGGGGGGCTAGATTTCGCCGCTCGGAAATTTATGGATCGCGGGTTTTATCGATCTCGCCGGCCCGTAATTTTTCCGTTCGCCCGGTTACCAAGCATTTCGAGTATTTACAACGTTCTGTAATTACATGGCGAACGGGGCGGCAGCACCGGTAGGGGGAGGAGGCGGAGGAAACGAAAACGAGAGAGAATTCAGACGCGAAGGGAGCAGAGCGAAGCAACGGAGTTAATTTACCGGGATGTCGCGGATCCCTCCTCCACCCCACTTCACGAACCCCCCTACCCTTCCCACCCCCTCACCACCGTTCCTTTTTATCTTTCTGCTACGTCGAACCGGCTGCGTTTCCCGCGATAAGATCTCCGGGCTCTTTCTCTCCGGAGATCGAGTTGCAGGAGGTCGAGGCAACGAATGCACCGAACTGCAGCGACAGAATGCAGGTTACTCTCTCGCGACATTGCAGCCAACAACGCCGGCAGCAACTCCTGCGGTAGCCGGCACGGTTCATTCCGAAGATGCTTTCCGCTCTCTCTATCTCCGAGAATGTGCGTCCGATCTTCGTGTCGCTTCAACGGAAACCTAAATATGGATTGGTTAACTGTAAAAGTTCGTACCCGATGTCAAGATAAAACGCAAGCGATTACAATCTTAACTAAACAGTTTTATCAATCAATTAAACAGGATGAGGCACCTAACGTGATCACCTCGATCAACTTCTAAATTATGCGTTGACAAAAAAAAAATGGTCTACAGGTACAAGCGAAAAATGTTTCAATTAAAAATAACAGGGTTAGGTAATATACTGAAGCATATAATAGGCTGAATAAAATATGTCTAATGACATTATTAATTGTTTTTACTCTTTTAAATATCACTGCAATAGTGTCGATAAATAAGGATCCTTATAATTCGAACAGATCTTCCATCCTCAGCCCCATCTTCCGTTTTGACCTGGCAAACCGAAGATTGTAAATATAAGGTCCACGCAAAATGCGGCATCGAATAAAAAGCACGAAGTTGTCGTCGGGGAAGGAATATCTAGGCTCCAGCAGCTCGGAACCGATAACTCCGCGGCGTTTTCTATCGCAACAGGAAACTTCGATCCCTTTCTTTTCCACGATTAGGTTCGCGTAACTTGTCGCGGTTTTTCCAAGTAGAAATGGTCGGACCATGCAATCTGTGGGTCGAACGTAGCAGCGTAACAACGCCGGTTGTTATTGCATCGCGATGCTGGCTTTGCGGAGACGCAGCTCCGCTCCGATCCGCTCTGCTCCGCTCTGCTCCGCGCCGGTGGCCGTATAAGCCGAAGTTGTAACTCAATGCTCTCCCGACCTACCGACCGTGAACCAACTGCTGCCGTGCCCTACGCCCACGCCTACACACACACATACTTATGTATATAATATATGTGTGTGTATATATATATGTATATATATAGGTATATATTTATATATATACGTGTGTGTGTGTACATATTTTAGCGTCTTGGCCGATGCCGTGGCCCGGCAAACATTTCCAGAAAGAGAGAGAGAGAGAGAGAGAAAGGGAGGAGAGAGCTTGGCGCAGCAGCCCGGGAAAACGAAATCCACGGAATCCGCGCGATAACGAGCTACGGATTAATATATCGTCTCGTCGGGTCAGTCGGATATTGCTTTCCCGCCGGACGATCGATACTTCGTCGAACTTCTTGCGTCCCGGGTGACTTCCTTCGTCCCCGGGAAACTAAAAGCAGACAAAGAAGCTAGAAGTTGCCGGTTCTGCGTCCGCGAGACCGGGATTTCCGGAGAGAGAGGTTTCGCCTTTAACTCAGTTTGCCTTGTTCGCCCCGGCTCGCTCAGTCCACTTTGGCTGATTCGAGAATCTAGGATGCCGTGTCCGATCATATTTCTCCCGTTTCTTTGACAGAGTTACTTCCCTAAGCACCGCGGAGATTCCGCTGAACTGCGAGTAGCCGCGACTGCCGCGGTTGCTGCTTCGAAATCTGGCTTTCAGTATTTATTTCGAGTATTTCTCTCTCTTGTGTGGACACTCCAAGAGTTTCCTTTTCGTGAGGTAATTACGCTTTCGCGGGTGTGTTTGTCAAAAGAACATTTGTTCAGGGTCAACGTGTGTGGCAAGAGCTACATGTAAAATACGTACGAAATAGTCCACAGATAAGACTGTAAATTATAGTCAGTGCACAACATTGTCCAAACATATTCATGAGATCATATCAAACAGTGTTTAGTAGTCGAACATTCGTAAATCGTGAAAACGGAAAACTTACCGCTGGTGTTATCAGGCTTTTTTATTCTTGTTGACACAGCACATTTCTGTCGCCATGAGCTTCATACGGTTTAATGTTGCGAATAAGTACCGCCTACCCTGTAATATTGTTGCAGTACAAAACTGCTCTGTAGCGAACAATCTTCGAGCCGGTTGTCGGACTGAAGAACAAGTCGAGAGCTTCCACAGCGTTCTCCCTGTCAACTGCCGAAAGGGGATAAAGTGGAACGTGGTGCAAAGGTGTGTTCACGCGTCCGCGATCTGGCCAGATAAGGCCTGGAAGTTTTAACGACCCCGTGGCCACACCTCGAACGGTTTCGGCCCGTAGAATTCGCGCGACCCGAGTTTTCGCACCTTGCCGGGCCTGGTTGTTTCCGGTAATGACGTAGGAGGAAGGACGCAAGGGGGTGGCGATCCTTTTACCATAGTAGGGGGGTTACAGAGTGGGGGCAGACTCGCGCGCGGGGCACGATGCTAATTTTCACGCGGCTCGAGCATTAATTCTAATTAAATATATGCTCGTGCGCGCGCGCGAGGGGCCGCGGTGAGATAAGCGGGACGAAAGGCAATTTGTGCGGGGACGCAGTCCGTTTCCGAGATAAAAATAAAGGAGAGGAGCGAAGAAAAAGTTTCGGGAGAGGAGCAGCACCCCCACCTTTTTCTGGCTGTCTCATCCCGTGGTCCCCCAAGAACGGCCGACCGCTGTTCTCTCCCTGTTACTCCGTCTTCGGATACGTTCCCTCGCCGTTTTCTTCGTTCCTCCGGGGGTCTAGCACGGCCGGCTGATCCCAGGAGTGAGATGTTTAATCATTCGGTAGATTGAATTCACGGATCTCTCGCCGCGAGGCCAACGGTGAATATTTTTGCACGCGGCGTTTCGCAAACCCGAGCGATTCTCCGGCCGGCGAAGATAACGCCTGATATCTTCCTTTCTTCCGTGAAGACCCTGGCTAGCCGGCATCATGAGCGACCCACAGGAAAATGGAAAGAAAATCGTCCTCCGTCGACAAAGTTGCCACCGAGTCGCTGATGAATGCACACTTTTAATATCATTGGTGTTTTTGTATGTGACTACATGCTTTTATTTTTAAGTTTGGATAGCTGAGGTCAAGACAAATTATAACAAATTATTCCCACTATAATTTGCGTTCCTTCGAATCAAATAATTTATCCTTTTGACTGTATCACGTAGCATAAGAGAAAATTAGTAGGACACCCTGTATGCATTTAAAATTCCAATTAGTTGGCTAGTACAATTGACTACAATTAATGTTATCGGAGCACTGGTTCAATCCATTGGAAAATAAGCAAATTTTCAAAACTATCAAATGAAATTTACTTCAACGTTTCGGTCTCAATTCAGACCATTTTCAAGGATAAAAATTTTTATTATTGCGTATGCTTATAAGAGAAGGTATTAATTTACATTCTTAAAGATTAAGGAACAACATGTTGGCTAGTACGTTTAGAAACGCTGAACAACTTTAGCTTAATTAGGTCGTTCAGAACTGTCTGTACACGACCAGCTGTTTCTACTTGCTGCGACCAGTGGCTTCTACGCAATGAACTTTCTACAAGTCTGTATTCACCCAACAAACTCGCGGAAAAAAGCTTAATAAAATTTCATTTCGTTCTCGAATACTTCTAGCAAAGTAAAGTAATAAAATTTCCACCGAAGTAGTACGAACGTAATATATATGTTTTTACTCGATTGTGAAGGAGGACCGTGACATTTCGGTTCAGGGGACCGTCACAATACTCCCGGGAGGAATGTAAAACGTGAACGAAAAACGATTAAATGCAAACGAATACGCGTCATTCCGTCGGACAGCAGCCACGAAGCATTAAGTACTTTCCTTTCGAAGCCGGACAATCAGTCTTCGGAAAATTGCCAGAACGTCCCTCATCTTTCCCCCGTGACACACGAGCCTGGAACTAGCTCTTTTGTTGTGCCATTGTCCGGCTTGGAAGTGGCACGATGGCCACGATGGCCACGATTCGCCGATCCAATTATCTAGCGACAATGTCTCGCGCCGCATCCTGTAGGCGGAACACGGGCTGACAATCACGTTTCTATCTGGGAATGTCGACGTGGACGTTGTGCCTTTACGCTGCCTCATCGGTCCTGATCGAATCGTACCGGCTTTCAATTTCGTGCCTTATTTGACCACGTGTACACCATGCTCCGAAATTTTGAAATCATTTCATCAATGCCGATCTTCTGGTTTGCCAAAACGATTCTAACAATCGTGAGGAAACGTTGAATTAACACTCGGATCATTCTTCTAATTATAGAATTGATAATATTCATGACCATTCGCTATTTAATTTATCAATTATTCAAAACACATTTTCGAAAACACTTTTTATAGACAAGTAAATATTTCGGTTGTTTCTAATGCAGTAGCTATTCGTTTAATGAATTCGTCAAAACTGAACAAATAGAATTCCCTGCATAGCTTACACAAATATATGCATCGTAATTTGAAAGTGTAACAGGATCGTCTTACTATTACAAGTTACACCGCAGGGCTACGTTGCAGCATGAATCGCAAGAAATTGGATACGGACACGTCAATGCTCGTCGATAGTTCCATCGTCGAACTGTCGATCCCTCGTACAGCAATCGCGGTTCCCTCGGGAGGGGACTCGGGATTTTGCGGGAATATCTTTTTCTCTTTGCATCCTGCGATTTTAGAACGTCGGACATATATTATATTCGGCATTCATGTTTTCGCGCGAAAATATCATTCCTCCCTTGGGCCCGATACGATAACTCACCCCCATTCGAGCGATTCGCCACTCTTTCTTTACCGAACACGCACAGGGACACGACAAATCAAATGTCTGGTACGTATGTATTTATCATCCTTGCGCTCCAACTTCATCGTCTGTAACAAATCCTCAACCCCCAACCCCTGAACACAGTAAAAAAAAGAATGATTTTGCTATCGAACGTCAATTATTTTTTTTGCGAAATAAACGAAAAATATTACCATAAATTTTTAATACAACAGTTTTGAATCACAGTTTTCCGTGTGCCGAGTAGAATGAGACGCTATAAAAATATTTGTCAACCTTTTGAGTTTTCTATTAAAATTTTTATCAAACCGAGGATGTAGAATAATTATATAATTTCTTTACATATTATACATAAAGTTGGTATAAGCTTGGGAGATAGCTTGGAGATAGGTTCGAGGAAGCACGGTGCTCGACCTAGGTTGAACGGCGAGCTCTTTCGATGGCTCGGAAGCGGTGTGGCTATCGATCGGGGGACGGTAGGTCCGATCTAATTATCCGTCGATAGCGAGTCGCAATCGCGGGTAAACGGGAGACGAGGAGTGACAATCGCGCTTCTATATCGGGGCAACGATATCGTCGGCGCGGCGGTTCTGGGCTGCTTGGCCGTTCAGGGTCCGTCAGGGAGCCAATCACAGCGGAGCCGTTCTCGTGCCGGAAACCGGAAGCGAAGGAATCTCGGCTGACGGTGTACGTGGCGGCCGTACGCGTACGTATGCGGCTGCTGTGGCTGTTTCGCCTGCTCGGTTGCTCTGCGTCCTCGTGTCCTCGTGAACGTGTGCGAGAGCACAGGGCCCTCGCCTCCTCCCCTCCCCCTTTCTAGGGGGAGGATATTGAGAGCGAGTCGCATCGCGCTGGACATAATTTCCGCCCGACGAGATCGGAATTGCTAATGACGTCACTACCGCCTCCGCATCATTCACCGTGGAGCACAGAACGCTGCCAGGATGTCCTGACTTGGCCGAGGACACCCTCTTTGTGTCTCGAATGGCTCCCGGGGCCACCGGTAGGGAAACCGCCGCCGCTCTCGTTTCTGGGAATTAAAATTGGCTCATTAGCAAGCTTGAATTTAAGGGTTATTCGATTCGTGTTCTCAATGGCCCGAGCATCCTGATACACGCTCGCATTTTTGTCCCTCTCCTTCCCTGAAACTGTCGAATGTTGATGGTGGATCAACGATGCTGTTCGAAATCATATATATTTTCGGCGATACTTCTACGCCCGGGCGATTTGAATGGACGATATATCCCGGCCAACGATACTTGCAAAATAAGAGCTGCGGGAGCAGTCTATATTACCAGTAAAAAGAGGAGTGGTTCTTCCTCTGTTCCGGAGTCCTCCGTCACGGTGGGACAAAGATCGCCCCTTCGTTCGTTGTCATAAATTTCGACGGGATCCGTCGAACCGGTCCCGAAATTAACAGATTAATATCCCGGTGTTGTACGGGTGCGGTGGTCCTCGGGCTAAAAACAAAGCCGCGGGTCACCCGGGGAACGGACAAAACTCGATTGTCACGCACGCATCGAACGCGAGCGACTGAGGGGAATTTATGATCGCGGTTGGCAGCGGTCGGCCTCGATCTTACAAATGTCCGGCCGGTCCTCAGTCGACGACACGAGCCCCGATAAATATTTCCAGGAGCGGGATCGTTGTCAGTCGACGCGGACGAGAAAAGAGAAGTCGACGGTGCGCCGCGCCGCGATGGGGCTGTTGTTCCATAAAAACTGTCCCGGGGAAACGACGTGAAAAGCGTCCGTCCGTCTCCTGCGTGCCGATATTTATTCGTCGCGGTGTGTTTCTTCGCGAATTGAAAATCGCCACTGTCGTCGGCCGCGCACCACTCGCTGCTGTGCCAGTCTTTCTCATTAGCGTCACACATACGCCGATGAGGTTTTTCATTAGTCCCGGCGATGCATTCCTGTTAGACAGGTCGCCTCGACGCAACGATCGCCGAGGGTGGGCGGCAGAGTGGGCGGCAGAGGGTACAAAAAGCGGCGGACGGAAGGGGTCGGGAGACATTTTTAATTACAAGCCGGAGGTACCGGCCTCCCTCGCGCCAACTACTCGCCATCAGCTGCCAAATATTTCCGGCGTGTCATTGGACGCCTCTCCACCCACAACCTACCCCACCGCCCCCCGCGCACCACCTATCCGCACGCGTTCAACCCCTTTCACCGACCCCCTTCGTCACCCTCTTCGTTCTCAAATAGTCAAACGGTGACGAATTTAGTAAATTAGTTCGAATTTCTGCAATTTCCTGGCACTCGAGGGTTTCTTCGTCGAGATGTTCGGTTGGGGTTGTTTTAATCGAACGACGCCGGTCCTCGATTCGTGGATGGAAAGTGGTAAAAAGTGACAACCGTCGCTTTCGGTGGGTATACGCCGCTGTAACATCGAGTGGCAGATCGACTTGAGAGTTCGAGAGCCTCTTCGAAGACGACCCTTATTATCTATGTTAACAAATTAAATATGAATGAAAAACTGCGTTGAATGTACAAGAAAAGTTCATTTCTCTATATTTGGAAAATGTGCTACAGGTGTGTATACAAGCGAGGGCTGCAAATAAAAATCTACCTCCTCGTTGCATTACCAGGTTTAATACAAGAGAACGAAAACTTGCATTGAATTTTTAAAGAAACGTTCGTATCCCTGCATTTGGAAAATATCCTGCGTGTGCACAGAGAAGGGAATTGGATTAAAATTCATCCCCTTGTCGCAGATGCTATCATGTTGAATATAAATGAAAAGCCACGCTGAATTTTAATGAAATTTTTATTTCCCTGTATGTCGCAAATGTTTTTTTTTTAATAGAGAGCCGTGTCTAGTAATGACTTTTCAACGAAAATAATTACTTGTCCCATCGTCCCAGTTTCGATCGACGAGACGCGGCGTGCAGGCAGCGCGTCGCAATTTCATCGGCGCGCGGTGCGAGCACCACATGGTGTACGATTTTCCCCGGCGCATCGCGTCGCGGCACCGTAGAAAAACGTAACGTGGAAGCGGGTACGCATCTGCTCGAACAGGGAACGTCGGAGCAAGGGTAACGTATGTGACGTCCATGAGACGACGTTAATATTTGAAAGCCATCTTCCTGGTGGCTTCTCATCCCACCCTCCCGCGTCTGCCCCAACCCCCGAAACCGTTCTCCGCCGTTGCCGCCCCGGTTCGCCGAGTGACACCTCTCGTACGAGCGGAGGCACTCGACGATTATTTATTTATAGGCAAATGAAGTAGAGGCTCCCATTAATTGATGGGCTCTCAGTGGCCGCCAGTCGGGGGGGATGACGTCTATCATTTTAATTTACCGTGTCGTTATTAAATCGTCCCTAGCCGCGAGCGAGGAGCGCTCCGCTCGGCCGCAGACTGCAAACACGCGGAAGGGAATACTCGTCTCTCTTATTCGCACCTACCCCCGCGCCTCCCTGTAAATCGCGCTCGCGCGGACCGCGTTCGGCTCGATACACGTACAAGCCCAATGCGCACAATGTGTATATTATTTTTTTCTCGCCTCTGCAGCTCTTCAACTGGTCCGCGGGGGTGACGCGTTCCACACGATGCGTTGTCGCGAATTACGGAGATATCCGAAACGTCCGAGGGTCGAGGATAAAAACGTGGAAGGGGGATTTATGGCCGATCAAATGGAACCGTTCCGTCGTGTAATATGCAAAACGTCGGTCAAATTACGCTCGCGCATTGACGGTTATAAGGCTTTTGCGACTAGTCGTGATCCGCCGGAGGAACCAGTTGAAGAAAACGTGGCTCCCCTTGATGCAACCCCTATTTTACATACTTTTCTTCTCAGATTATTAATTTTCTTTAAACCGAATTAAAATTCCATTTTGTTGTTGATCCTTATCAATTTTCTTGTTCTTCTAGGAAACTATGAACCACAAAAATGTTCTAACCACTGCAATTGTAAAATAAATCGTAGGGGTTAATAGACTCCGAAATATTCATCGCGAGTCTGACTCGATATTACAAGGCAAGGGGTTAAAAGATCGATGGTGCACCGCGCGCCCGATGCACAATAGACATTTTTTGCACGTGCACCAACATCGCTGTTTATTTTCCATCGAATATCAAGAGTTTTCATTCCCGGACCCACCGCTACCTAACCCCCGTTATTTATCTGTCTCGCAGCGGAAAGAAGGAAAAATCGTTGCGCGCTCATCTCGCCGGCCGAGAGGCAGGAGAGCGGGCGGCGTACTTGTTTTAATTAGTTTTTAATTTGTTTCGCAATAGGGGGGCGTGCCGTCATAATTCGAGGTATTTTTACCGGGGCCACCCCTTTCTCGCCGAATAGTTCTCGCGTATCTCTGTTCGTTCCGAATAATATTCAGACCATGAACAGTCGCTGAGTTTCCTCGGTACTCGAGGGACGAGTACATCACCGGAAACTTTCTGTAGAAACGGGAGAGGCCGCGCCGAGGTGGCTGTTAACCGCGGAGAATTACTTTACACTTAAAAACGCATCCTTATCCGCTGCACTGCCACCGCTTTTCATCCCCCTGGCTACTTATCTTTACCTCGCGGCCAAAAAAAGGGTTGATTAAATTTACTCGTGTCGAGGATAGGTGGCTCTCGCGGCGTTCGCCGACGTGCTTGGATTATCGCCCCTGGTTACCCTTATTTGCTACCCTCCTCGTTTAAATAAAAATACATCCTTCCTCCACGGCCGAAACTCACTAATTGCGATCTTTCTCAAGAAAGATCGTAAATTATATATAAATTATTCAAAACGAGATCTCCGTACAACTACGTTTCATTAACATTACATTTTAAACGTTGATAAGGTGTACAGACTCCCAAAAATGGTAGGTATACCGTCCGCCATTTGGTGCGCAACAATCCGATACTCTAGCTCTAGAAAGTGTGTTCGGAGTGTCTGCGGCAATTTCCCAAAACCGGGAAGCGCAGGGAGAACAATTTACACGGTGTTTGCGGTGTTCTTCGAGGACACGTGATCCCCATCGTCGGCAGAAGAGAACCGAAGGAGAAAGACGTCGGTTCAGCCGCTCCCCGTGGCGCTCTCGCCTTGGACTTTCTCGAGTGGTGGAAGGGCGTCACGGCGAGTGAAGACGGACGTCGCGACGCTACCATAAATCCTGAGCTTACCCGCCGACGGAGAGCGTCCTTCGTTCTCTCCTCCGGATTCCCTTCACCCTCTCCTACCAACGCAACGCAACGGTGTTCTTCGTTCGCTTCTTCCTCGTCACTCCGAAACGATTGCCGCTCTGTCTGTCGGTTTTCCTCGCAACGACGAAACTACAACCGGCAACTCTTTCTCTCTCTCTCTCGCTCTCTGCGATCGTCGCGGGAGGTTAACTCCTGGCCGGTCGGAAAGTTCGACCTCACTGTCGGGATTTTACGGGGCTGTGCTCGGGCGTCGATCTTGCGAACTTGATACTCTTTGTTGCGCCTGATGCTACTCTTACTTCCCCTTGTCTTATTACCAGACTTCGGATGTTTACGCAGCTACCGGTTTCCGACAACAAATTCTCTATTGCCGACGAAGCACAGTGGGCCGTTTCTTTAAAATAGCTCATAATAAGTAATCTAGGAATCGATTTGAGAATAAATTAACGTAACCTTCCAATACAAAAATGCACCTAGGAACAGAAATAATAAATTATTGCCATAGAATTAGGTTCACCTTAATTATCCGTGCAATTTTGATACAGTATGAGGCACTTTCTGAAAATGTATAGCGTATAAAATATTTTAATAAAGATCCCGGGGGCATGAATTACGTTCACTGGATTGGGTTTCAATATCCCATCGGAAAGTGCACGGTCAATGAAAAATATATGAAGTCGCTGAATGCAATACTTTCCTTATTAAGTCAGTTGCACAAATTATTTTTCGCGCGTCCTTTATATTTAAAACAGAGATTTCCAAGAGAGCTTTGTTGTAGAAGCGATTCCGCGATCATTTACGATCCCATCAGTTTTTCACAGGGCTATTGTTGTTCTGCAACAACGGCGCCCATTACAATTTTACATTACCCGCTCGGAAAAACTTCATCGGTCCCGCGCGCGGTTCAATGGGAAATTTAAAACCAAAAACGCAACAAAGTCGCGTGAATTAAAACGCGACCACTTTTTATCACCGATTGTTTCCCGAATAAATGTCAGACCCCTGCCAAGCGTTTGTTCGTGAAATTCATTTTACAGTCAAACTTATTGCGACTATGTACTCGATTAAATCGTATTGTTCCGTTTGCGTTGCTATAGGTTCATTTTACGTTCACGTCGCAACATTTATTGTTAATCAATGAGGCATATTAAAACAAATAACGTACAATTTAAAATAATTTCCTTCGTTTCATCGTCCGAATGAGACGAATGTTTCAACTCTCTGTATTTGGAAGCACCATTCTAGTACTGCTTTTATGAAAATGTTACTTCTCAAGTTTCCACCCTCTTGATCATAAAAAGCATAATAAGACTTACAGCAATCGTGCGTGCGCAGAAATTGTTCCTCGATATTTATTAACTATTCTACTGTATCGTAAAGTTTCCCGTTCCACTAAAAGCCTGTATGACGTGCTAAAGACGACGAGTTCATTACCGAGTGGCCAACAACTCACGATTTCGCGTGAGCATCGACGTTCCTCGGAAGGATAATAACAGGATTGATCGTACCAGCACGAAATCGCCGAGTCGTTTCGAGGGTGGATAAACCGTCGATCATGAAATCATTCGTGAATCCCGGGGAACGTGCTCGAAGGATTTAAAAGAGTATCGTAGTGTCTCGAAGCGTTTGCTTTCAGCGAGTATTACCCGGCCTTTCGAAGCCGAGGATTCCTCTTGAACGGGACACAACCAGACCGTTGACACTCGGGATGGTCGTCCTAAAATTACTTGAAAATTCTGACCGCGGAACGCCGAGAGGGGCGTCGGGGGCAGGGGCGGCGAAAGGTTCTCTCGGATAGCCATCTCTCTCTCTCTCTCTCTCGGCGAACGGTAGCAGCAGCATCCTCGGGAAACGGTATCAGTATGCGAGCTACGATTCGGCCACATCTCGCGCTCATCCCTCGACTTATTGCGGCTTAACTCCCTCCACCGGTGGCACACACGGCGTCGTATTCGTCCCTGTGGCCGACTCGCTCGCACCCTGGCCACAGCCAGGACCGGTGGCTCCGGCTCGCAGAGCCCAGCCGCACACGTCCTCTCTTGCAGCCAAAGCCTCTAAATTGTTTCCATCATAAGTCCAGATACTCGCAGCGCATATATACACCGGGATAACCTTCCTTCTGGAGCCTTCCTGGCGCGCCGCGAAAGGTGCTCGTGAAATACGCGACCTCCCCCAAAGCCCCTCCACACCCCTGCCACCGGCGACCAAAGACTTTCCTCTGTACCATTAACCCCCGATGATAAGCTCGCTGCGTCATCGAGACCATCCTACTCGACGAAAGTGCTATCGTACAAGCTGATTCTTGGAGATCGACGCCGAACAGTCATTAATTTTTTACATGAATTTTGCAAATTCTTTTGAAACACGTTGTTTAACCCTTTGCATCACGATTTTACAGTATTTAAAGTTCATGTACCATTTGTTCATGCATAAATAATCAAAATTGCATGAGTTATGAAATTATGTACAATTAAATTTTACTGTAACATTAATATAACTTATTCCAAAATTCAGATGTTTCAAATGAACGATTCTGTTTATTTTCATACTGGTAGGCATTATCTAAAATGTAACGTGAGATTTTTAAGAAATTCCAGCATGTCTAAACATGACATTACTGACTCAAAAATTATTAGAGACACAAAAACAACATTTTAGAGTACATGGTTGACCAAACCGCAAAAGGAGGAAGAAATTTTCTTACAGTTACATTAGCATCAGATCATTCTCTGGGAATCGAGTTGGCGACGTCTCCTCGTTCAAAAGCGAACAGCGCCGAAGTGCGTTCGGAGGTGCTCGCTCATTGCTGTATACGTTTGCCAATAACCTCGCGGACCGTCTACATTTTTATCCTTTGGGTGCCAGGAGACCACCTACCGGCAGTTTAATACCTTCGCATCGAAACCGGCGGACCGAATAAACGTCCCGATGCGAGACCAGGAGTTATGGATCCGGTAGCCGCGTCGCGCGGATCTCACGCGGTTGCTCGCCGATTCTTCAAACGATCAGCCTGGTCCCGGTAACGACAGCATAAGGAAACAGAGAAGTCGCCACTAACGAGCCCATCTAGCGAGATTGTTCAACCGAGGCGAGGAATGCCCACTTCGAAGTGTTTTAGTGGTACGACACCCGGAATTATGGCGGCGGAAAGTTTCATTCCCGCCTATAAAATATTTCGAGCGCGGCCGCGCCGCTTGTGCACAGTCACTTACGAATTGATTCGTGGGAGATATTTACTAGCTCTAAAAATAGCCGGAATCGCACATTGTGCAATGATGTCGGGTGGAATGATTTATAGAAAGACACTGGAGACGTGAATACCATGGAGGAGAGGATCGTGCTTTTAATTTATTTTCGCATAGATTTCACTATTTCTAAATAATTGCAGACGCATCTAGAAATTTCTGTATCGTCGTTACATCGAGAATTGAAAGAGCACGTTAATCTTTAAAATATTCCGTTTTGTCGATCGTTTACGATAATTGCTTTATTTCGTTTTTTTAATCGAACCTGTGTGCCGATATCATAAACTAATTTCTGTTAATCTTTCATCTCCAATATCGGAAAGAATGTCAAATTAAAAGCATATTCGTTACGCAGAAGATTTCTAACTATGCATTGTACAGAACAATGATTTACTGAATTTAGTCGACGAACTTGAAGGCCGGCGTGTTCCAGAGTCACGCTAAAAATTGGTTCGCAGTGAAGGGTGAAACGCGGTACGCGAAAAACAACACTCTCGAGCCGGCGCGTTCGAGCACGGTGGAATGACGCGGCCGGGAAAACAGGTGGGCGGACCGAAATTAAAATTCGAATTTCATGTACGATCGGGCGACCGTGGGACCACGGATTCCCCGGGCGTCATACGTACACCGGCGGCCTCAAGAATCGGAATCGCGTACCGCAAACAATACACGTTGTAGGCAAGCCGTGTCCATGCATAATTCAAATAGTCGCACAGCGGCGGCGTCCGTGGAACCGCGGAACCGAGCGAATTTTCCCTTCCGTTTCTGCCTCTGTTCCTAGTAAATACGTAATCAGACCTCGCTATCATCCCGTTGCCTCCCGGTCTCCACCCTGTTCTCTACCCTTCTCCACCTTCCTCTTCACCCTCAAGCCCACGAGCCTTCGTCCAGCCCTCTCGTGCACGCCAACCGAGCCGTCGTGTTTCTCGTTTCAGCCTCGTCCCGTTACGCCACAGGAACACCGGCTTCATCGCCGTAGACGCGGTTCCATCCCCCTTCTCCGTCCCCACTCACCCCCTCACCCCTGTGTTACACTCCCGTTTCATCGTCGCGCGAAAGGCGGCCGGTTATACTGATACGATACGGGGGTTTACACAACGACGGCTATAAAACACGTACGAGATCTTCTGTACCGCATTGCGACAGTTTGACGCCAACCTGGCCAGGGTTGTTGCCCCTGCCGGCCCTCCTGCTCCACCTGTTTCCGCCGTGGAAAATGGAAAAGTTTCGGGAAGTCTGCTTCCCCGGAATCGCCGCGGATATGCCGACGCACCTGAAAGAGTTTAGGCGTGACCGCACAGTGGCCGAAAGTCAATTTTAAGTCTCCACCTAGCAACAATTATTATATCATTTTTACAATTTAAATTTTATCGTAAAATTATTATCGGCTATACAATTGAAATTATACGGTCTATGTAACTTCATCAATCATTTTTTCAATCAAAAAAAAATTATTCAATCAATAATTAAAATATGTCTCTAAAATACTTTCCTCATGTTTTGTTTTATCATTCTTAATTTATTAAATGTTGTAATTTCGTAGTAGTATTTTCATTTAAATTTTTATAGTAGTAGTATTCATTTATTTTTATTAAATGAATATAACTAACACAACGTGAATTTAAAAAATGTAAGGGTTCAATTATTACATTCAACATGCCGATTGGATCGAAGGGTTTAATGCTAGAGGAGACAAGCTCGGCACTCGCGATAGCTGCCGACAAGCCGCGTTTGTTTCCCTCCCGATGCAACAGAGTTTCGCGCGGTTGATCGTCGCGTAGCCGCGCGGCGTTCCTTTTTGTCAAGCCTCGGTGAAAAACGTCGTCGCAGCTGCGGAATGCTAATGTACAGGCGGCACGGTTCTGCTTTGCACTTTAAACTGTCGCCCCGCGAAACTCTTCCTGCGAGAGAGGAGTTATGCGAGCGGAGCCGAGCCAAGGAGGAAAAGCTTTCCCCGACGATTCCGGCAACCGGTGCACCGTGAAATTCGACGCAGTAAATTCGAGTCCTGGCTTTGCCGGCGCTGTCTGCCGCCGCTCTGTCGTGTTCCATTTCGGATTCGATATCGGCTATCGATGAGCATTGTATCACGTTGCCGCCGCGTTACGTTCCTCGGATAGGTTCGCGACGATGCCGGCGGGTGCCACGACCCGAAAATATCTCCGCTGCTCGAGAATGTAATTTTAACGAACCTTATCGTTCGCAAAAATATGCTGCTGTTTTCGCAGCTACCAGATTGTCCGAAACGTTCGTTTCGTTTTCGAGTAATGTGCACAACGCAAATTCAAAGTACATAGTATCAAAAGGATATAGTTTGAGTCGCACATATATTCGGCTCCAGCGAAATATTAACAAAACGGTCACGGTAAAATAATAAAATAAAAACAAAAACTTCTTTTTGAGGGAGAGACATTCAACCCTGGCCCCGAGTTACTACTTTCCAGACTCGAACGATAGAATTCTTTTCTATCTGCTGGAAGCTTCCGTTACAGCGTTACCGATACCCGTAGCAGTCATTAGACTTTCAGCGATGGCACATGCGACACGTCGGAAGTTCTACAACGGGTAAAGGATTGCGAAGGGTCTAGCATCGGCGGAAGCTCAGATCAAGAGGTGAAACTGCATATCGGCGTCGGCTGAGCGGCTCTGAGACGACGCGTCGTGCAATTAAGCGCAGCGCACGCGTCGAATCTTCGCCCCCTTAATTTTCCTAATGGACAGTAAAGCGTGGCGGAGCCACTTAGCCGCGTCTACGGGCGGCGTGACATTTTCATCGGGAGATTTTCTGGGATAAACACGCGGCCGGGGCCCGGAGTAATGCTGCGGTTCTCGAAGCAGTCGTGCGAAGCTTCGGCCCTCCGGTAATCCGGCGTGACACATCGCCGATGCATCGAGCTGAACGTCGCTGGTTGTTGCGGGGGGCGGTGGAGGGGACGCCGGGGGTGGCTGAGAGGGAGAGATGCATTTGCAGCCGATTGTCACGGCTCTGTGTTTCGGCGAACATCCGGAGGAGAAGGACGAGCCGAAACGACGAATACGTTCCAACCCGGGAAGAGTAGGATCGGAGGGATACGTGGGGTGCGAGGGGGTGATTCTGTCGCCGCGGTCGTCGGTACCTTAAGTCTCCCGGTTGTTAAGCCGCGAGACGAATTCCTCTGGACGGCAGCATTTCTTGTTAATGCCAACGCCCCACCTAATCTGCCTTTCGCCTTTCCTTCATCCATTCCGGGCCCTGCAGCTCGTTCGGCCCGACGCGGCGCCGTACGCCGGAAAGCTCTTCCCCTGCATTAGCATGGGGTAGACACGCTCGGTATCCGCGCCACTTACCGCTGTTTCAGCGACTCGTAATTCTGTCTTTCAGATTTTGCTTGCGGCTCTTCACACCGCTTCGCGATACACTGCATTTCCGCTGGGGAACTTACCCGTGTTCTCGGGTGCGCGGTCCTGGGAATGCACACGGTGTTGGGAGATCGTACAGACAGTAATCTCTGACGACATATTTGTTGAACATTCATTAAGAAACGTGTCTGCAAAGTTATTTAGAAAAACAGAAATTAATTGTGAATTTAAAAGAAGGAATAACTATGCACGTATTATTTTATTTATCTCATAAATATTCAAATTGGTTGAATTGGGGGAGGAACGATTATTCGTTCGTTTGGTCTGAACCTAAGTGCATCATAAGCGGACGCGAATACGCAGACGGAATGAAGAGCGACAAAGGGAAAATCGGCCGTTCCTGCGAGACCTTATGAAAATTTCGCTAGCAACAGAGTCTTAAATCTCATTAAAACGCGGAACTCGCCCCGGGGGGTGGCCAGAGAGGGTGGCTTGCCGAAGAGGAAGGAAGAGTATGGAAGAGCAGGGGTGTGCGGAGGATTCGCGGGGAATCTGACGACGTTACGAGGGAGCGGTGACTGCGGGGATGCCACCCTAATTACCTCTGGCCCGATAAAAAAAGAACGAATTAAAGAAAAGAATGAGGTGGGGCCGAGGGTGGGCTGCTCGTGACAGCCAGCTAATCGGGGTGTTTAAGAGTCTACACTGATCGCCCGGGCCTCGTTAAAACCGTGCGCAGAGGAAAAGGCTCTCGCCGCCTTATTTTTGCCAGGCGTGATAATGGGGTTTGGCGAGCAGGGGGCACCGGACTGCACGGGGGAATGGGGGGCATGGGGGTGGAGTGAAATTGGTGCGGGGCAGAACGAAAGAATGCTGAATCGTATGGCCACGCTTGTGATTTACGGGGGTAGGCTAGCGCCACTTTGCATACCGATCGACGAAATCGCGCCCGGCCATTACCCGATGGCCGATCGAAGGGTTCGATGATTCATGCGTTACGTGCAAAAAATTACACGGCCCGGAGACGCGGCTCGCGGATAATTTCCGCGCTAATTAAACGCAAAATTGATGTATCTTGCCCACTAGCGCGTCTTCCGGGGCGATTTCACGACGGGGTTTGCTTCGAGTAATTCCACTCACCTTTTGTCCTGTTGTAAAAATAATTCTGCGTATTTATTTTTACTGTACATCGTATATTGCTCAATTTCGAAAGACGTACGTCGTACGCGTCACGATGCAATTAAACTTGAATCACTACTCCTTGTTTTGAACAGCTCAGTCTGCATGAATGTATGAACTTCACTACACATTTTCTAAGTAAAGTTTCTAAAATTCTCGATCAACAGTCAGGAAATTGAAGAAAATTCAAAGGTAATCATAGTCGACATCGAGCTAGGAGGCGATACCTATCAGAAGAAATTCCCATTAACATTTATGAGGCTTCCTGAATATTTCCCACTAGTTTCGTCTCGAGACGAATTCGACGTTAACGACAGGAAGCCTCGAGATAACTGCACGTCTATTCCTGTGACGGGCCCGAGAGGGGTAATTAAATAAAGTTACTTTCTTCCGTTTTCCATTATCTCTTATCTGGCCGTCGCGATGCCGACGTCGCCGCGTCGCAGCGACGCCCGATATTTTATTTATTTAGATGCCGAGATGAGAAAAAGTAATCAAGGGTGCGCTAATGGAAGGCTCGGGCTCTCCCTCGTTTCCAGCGTTGAACTCTTTTTGTTTCTGTTGCCCCTCCGCCCTCGCACGCCCCATCACCCACCATAATTACGCAGCGACTCGACTTTCGTGCCCTCCATCTCGCTTCGAATAAATAACGCAAATGAAACTTGCCTGTCTCAATGATAACGACTACGCCTCCGCGTTTGCTTGACCCGGTGATCTGAGAGATAATCTTTGTTGATCGTAATTTATACCGTCGTCTGTCTCTTACAATACTTTTTAATCACGAGAGTCTGAGAATCTGAAATGTAGTGTTTAAATTCTTTTTGGATTTGCTATATATTTTTATAAATGTGTCGTAATGTGTACATCGATTATTCGTTTTAATTGTATCTTAAACATCGAGCGTACACGCATCTTGGTTCAATGAATCATAGAATTCGAAGGGCGGCGTTCGCGCGAAAATTACATTGCCAATTAATTAAGCTAGAATTAATTTATGAGAGAGATAATTTAATTATAGCTCAAAGCTTCAGCACGCGCGAATAGTTACGATTAAACGATCAAATTCTGTCAGTGCATATTCGGATGGACATTTTATAGAAAATGGAGAACAATATATATATAAAAAATACAAAACAATATCTCTTAAGTGTTTAATCGAAGAAGACTAGACTGCCGAATAGGAATTAACTCGGTGACTTCGATCCCCTTTTTTCCAGTGGTGTTTTCCCGGTGCCAGTTTCCCGTGGCATAGGGACCATCAGATTGCGCCTCAAGGAAATTGAAACATCCACCGCCTCGAGGCGAACCGAGGCCATGATTTAGGGAACGGTTTTGAGTTATGCGTTCGCCAATATTAAAGTATTTCGAATGCAAAGCTATTTCGCCAGGATGGGCCCTCCTAGGCGGCGGCGCTTCCGGTCCCGACCACCGAGAACTATTCAAAAACGATTTCTTGCTAGATCGCCGGGCACACGCTCGCGGCTAAAGCATCGAGGAAGCTATACGTACGTGTCCGAGCGTTAAAGCTCGCGGGTGGATTTTACGATAGAATTTGGACCGGCGCTGAATCATTCAGCGGGCTGCCTCGCGATTTTAACGTATCGAGCGCGAGGTGACCGATCCGGATCCATCAATGATTCACACCGCGTCAATCCCGAGCATGATTCGAGCCGCGAGTGATTCGAACGCGAACGGATAAATGAAAATTGATCGAGCCGCGAATTCTGATTTATCACGCTGGGAAAACGTCGGGAGGGGAAAGTCGTAATGCATACTTAAAGCCGTTTCATTAATTCCCCGTGTTTTTTGTCGGACCGAGACTCGTCCCCTGGATGTCGACATCAAGCTAATCTGAAAACTCCGGGTTTTCTGTACCTACATTCGATCACAAAATTACGTGAACACCTTTCAAAAATTTTTTTAAATTCGTACAATTTACGATTTCTTACAATGATGAAACAAAGAAATTCAGTAATTTATCTTTTTCGTATGGATCTATCGGTGAATCTATCAGCGTGTCAGCAATTCGAACCGCGCAGCAACGAGACAAGGCAATCGCGATCGCAGAGAACGGAACCGATCAAACCGACCCATTAAATCAGTTACAGCAGAAATTACGGTTGGTCTTTCTGTATCGTTGCGCGCGATCCGGCGGCCGCTATTATTTAGAATATCTCACGGCGAAACAATAATTTTCAGCCGGCTCATTAACATTACACTAGCTAATAATACGGTGCGGCCGATAACAAAACGCGGCGATAATTCACGGGGCCGGTCAAACGATAACGAATCCGGCGTGCAACCCTCGGCCAACGGCGCGCCACCAGGCTGGCCCGGAATTCCCACGATAAATCCGAACAAATAACCTAAACAATTTGCCGGCGATATCGAAAAGAGCACCAGGACCGAGCTCGGGATCGCGCATACGTGATAGGTCGAGGGGTCGGGATCGAGAGGCGCTCGATTTCTTAAAGGATCGTGCGAACCCCGAAGAAAGCCTCGACGACGCTTCTTCGGGGGGTGGTTACCCTCTCGCTGTAACTGACCGAGTTAAAAAGAGATGACCAGAGGGGAAGAGAGAGATGGAGAAAGAGGGTGAACACGTCCTCCGGCCGTGCACGGTTTCTGCGGGAGCGTGGCGCGGCATGCGGCCCACGTTTCCCTTATTTATCGTTTCCCGATGCTTATGTTTTACTAGGCCGGGCCGTGCCGCGGTACACGATAAGGCTGGCAAGGGTGGAATCACTGAGAGAACCAATAACGTGATGTATTATACATAATGCATGGCCCATCCCGGCCCCGACTCGGCCCGGCCCGCTCTCTCGCCCATTCACCTCCTCCTTCTCCTCCTCCTCCTTCTCTACCTGTGTGTAGACGTGCGCGAGCACGCCGCGCCGGTTTTCCACCGCGGTAAGAGGACTCGAGAAAAAGCCTGGGAGAGAGGGATCGGATGGATGCTCGATAATGGATCGTCGCGAGAGATAAATTCGATTTCGGGACTGGCTGCTCCGGCTGCCTCGTGTAGTTGCGTACCAAAGCCGTGTCTCCGCGACGATCGGACAAACGAGTCTCGACGTTACCGTCTGCGTCCTCTTCATCGAGATTGATCGATTGTCCACGATCAGGTGTAATTCTGCTCCTTCGCCGGGACCATCCGCTGCCGAACGATCTTTCCGGAACGTTTCAAAGGTTTCAGGGGATTCTCGGCTCGTCAACGCCTTGTAAGCAGAGTGTCGACGAGGTTTCACTTGAACATTTGACTTTTGGCATCTATAATGGATCACCTTTAAATCACCGACAATGTCTCCATCGACGACACAATTTCACCGACGCTAAATTAGCCAATAATGTTTATATGGACTAGGAAACAACAACAGAGAATCACGACAGTCCAAAATGAAGCTCGAAAATATTCTCTTAAATAATAATTCCTAAGGGAACTGTTAGAGAGAGAGACTAGATTACTTTGTGCTATTTTGGTGCACGATCTATATAGTCGTTGCTGTAGAAAAATCTCTTAATAAATCCTCAGCTGTGCATCATGGATTTCTCAATTGGATGCAAGTTTATCCGGTGTCGTTCACGGGCAGTGTTGTTATGTCGGCGACAGCCTTAAGATGCCGTTTGAACCGAGCATTTCAGCGACAAAGCTTTCGGTAAAAATGGATCTGGGCTTAGGGACCCCTGGACGCAATTCCGTCGTCTCCTGTTTCACGATTCCATATTCTATCCGAGGAGCCGGACAACGCGAGGGGAGGGGTTGAGCAAACAAATTCCCAAACCTATTTCCCTAACTCCACTCTCTCTCTCTGGGGCTCTCGGAGGAGTCATGGATCACCGTGGTGGCGCGCGGCTGCCGTATGATAAACGTCGGATGGCTCCTCTTTCCTCGGGAAACGTCTCGCGGCAGACGTTGGCTCACTTGTTGGCTGGTGACGCGAGGGCGGGTGTGCGGCAGGGTGTCGTCGTGCACGTTTCCACGCATAATTGTGTATCAACACGCTGCGTGTGCGCTCGACTTGATAACGTGATGAATGCCGGGTACATTCTGCGCCGGCTGAACGACTACCCTGCCCCCTCTTCCTCCACCTCTCCGGGCCTCACCCCAGCCACCCCCCTTGCCCCTGTTCTATCATCGGGGCTGACGATGAACGACGGTATCGAGTATCGAGTAACCGTGTCGCGACATTGACGAGATGATCGATTGCCGAATGCCGGAACGACGAGCCGGGGTGAAATGCGCGGCACGTTGACATTGTGAACTAAACAATTTTTCGATGGGACGACGGCCGGTTTTATGTGGGTTAGCGTGCTAGCGATTCAGAATTTCCGGACGCTGCTGGCCGGAAGAAAGTTTTAGCGCCGTTTGCGATTCAGTCATTTCGAACGAGCAGTCAACGATGAACATGTTCTCCCGTTCAGATTGATTATTTGTTAACGTATTTTTTATAATAAGTTCATGAGAGTTTGAAAAACAAAGCGAAGATTTCTTGGTATTTCCCAAAGGGCCATGTAAAAATGGGTGAACCTAGGTCCGATCAAGGGTCCTGCTTGTCGAGAGGGGGGCTAATCTTAGTGATTCAGTAGGCGTGTACCCGAGGCACTTGACATTCCCCGAATTTTCAGTCGGCCGTCCGAACTATCTCAATCCGTTCAGCATTCATCGACGGATTTCTGGTTTCCACGTGTCTGCCCCCGGTGTCGCGGTAGCACGGCCGTCGACTGACGAATTTATTGCAGCCGAAAACGTTGGGAGGATCTCGCGGTGACCGTGCGAAACGAGCGGACGAGAAAGAAGCCCGGGCAAAAGGATGCGGAATCTCATTGAGAATTCATGCGGTACGTACGACCAGGACTCCAGGAACAGAAGATCCTCCTATCGGGAAGACGCGAGGGGCATGAGACCGGGGTTAGGGGGTTGGTTGCCCAACGTCGGGGAAAGATCCTCGCACGGAGAGAAGAAGAGAAACCCCGGGGAAGGATAGCAGCCGCAGGGAAAGAGGAACAGCGGATCGGGGTTGAGAGCGGTGACACTCTCATTTCGAGGAGAATTTACAAGCCGCCCTCTCGCGTGCCTCGCATAGTCAGACCTAGTCCGACCTACTATACAGATATTCTGAACATGGCCAACAGTCTGGCATAGTTAAGTGCTCTTCTACTGAGCGCGCGTTACCGCTTACGAAATTCATTGACCTGAAAGCGGTTCCGCAGTAAACGGACACTGGGGACCGGGGTGACACCTGTCGGATGTAAGGTTGATCGCGATAACGCGATTTTTGCCGGTGCTTTAAATTCGGCTGATTCTTCGATTCCATTTGTGGAAACACGATTCTGGCCTGAGAAACGTCCCAAGAACTATATGTACCTTTATGTCGCTACACGAAAGAGCAACTTTGATTTTTGTATTCTTTTTTATATCCAGATATAGCGTTATCAATGAACTGATTAATTTTTATTCATTGAGAAGTTTATTAGAATTTTTAAAGTTTCAAGTAAAACCTTCGACTCTGACAGTTGCCTTATCTTTTTTTCAACAATTATATCTGTAAATCTCATACTGCAATTTGGTGCCTGTCCGGCTCCACCGGCTGCGAATGCTGCCGCACAATTCGAATAACTCGTCCAGCTGGTTAGTTTTAAATTTCAGGCGGCGGACAGAGGAAATAAACATCGATTCGTTAAGAGATCGTTAATTTTTGCTGGCGAAGGAGGATGTAGTAGGGGCGGCTGAAATTCACGCGGCTCGGTCGGGTGAGAAACCGCGCGAAAAGAAACAGGTTCCCGGTCTCTCGCGATCGTGCTTCCGTGCCGGCGAGCGATCCAATTCGTAAATAAAGTTGGCAAGCGGCGAATTGCGATCGTGCACGCCCACATAACTCCTACAATGGCGTAACGATCCCGTTGCCGTGGTGGAGGCATCAGCTCGCGATGATTGCGTGCCGAGTGGCAGTGAGGTGTTCCCGTGGATGACGATGCCGAAGCGGATAAGACGCCGCGTTGCTAACGGACAAAAACGGGCCTAGTTGACTACTCGGTGTTGACGCAGGGGCGGTTGAGGGGTGGCACCGATACGGACACCCCACGACCCGTCCGATTCACCGAGGATTGCGCTATCGTGCTTATAACTTAACTCTGCTTCGTCGAGGTGCGAACAATCTTGACTATTATCTAACCGGTAAAAATAAATTTGCCGCAGCTAACTATGGAACAACCACCGTTGAACGCGTACCTAGCTTCAATTTGGGATAACGTTTTATTTGTTGTTCTTCTTCACGCTTTTTAATATTTCAGTCGAGACAAGAAGAATATTTGTTGAAAGATTTTTAATTGTCTACGAAGAAGAAGGAGAATATGAGAATTGTTTAATATTCTCTAGGATTTAGTTGAAGCACAAAGCGTCTAATAAAATGCCGTGAATCCGGCAATATCGTGTCGGGTTTCTCGCGTCAGAATTCCAGCGGTGGGTTCAAGGGTCCAGAGTGGCAAAGGTCCCCGGTGCTCGAAGCGAGATGAGCAACTTCGCCGCGGTCGGGATTCAAAGGGTGGGTGTGTGGAATAAGGATATGATAGGATAGGACAGGGTCGGTACAGGCGAGTCGGTGGTGGAGGACGGGGCGGGTACATGTCTTCGCGGGGAAACTTACATGCATATCCTGAGGGAGGCCGCGCGGCGTCAGGTTGGCACAAGGGTGGCAGAAGTTACGGCGTCTCGACGACGCCACTTCCTAAGTCTGGCTCGAGTATTACCTTACCTACCGGTACGGTGTGTCTAACCCTGCATCTCTGCGTCGGAGCCGGAGCCAGGGCCGAAGCCTGGGCTATACGCCCGCAAGCTATCCCCTTTCAGCTTCGCAGCTTTCCAGAGCAGAGGCGACGCGCGGCGCTGTTCGAGGCCCAGGTGTTGCTATCCCGGCCGGTTCAAGCTACTCCGGCCGTTGCTGTCGCGTTTCCACGAGGCCTCCATCGAGCCTACGGGGTTGCAGAGGCGAGACGACTTCTACGACTTCGAGCTGACTTGCCCTGTGGAGGCACCTGCATGCCGTTCTCGCCGAGACTCGCTCCGTCGGGCTACGAACGACTTACTTGATGTGCCCGCCGGGCTCCCGCAAGTTTCGCACAAGTTTTCTCCGAGCAGCCAGTTCACGGAAAATTTTCACGCGACCGGGAATATTAAATTTGTTTAACAAGCCTTTCTACCTTCCTTCTCCCCTCTTCGTCGTCGTACTTCGCCCCCGCGTAACTTCTTCCTCCGTTCGGCGTCGAGGAAAGGGATCGCGAACGCTCAAATGAAATTTCGTGTAATTAACGACAACCCGGGGGAGGAACCGGCGGGTGAATTCTTATTGCGGACCAGGAAATGAATCGGCCATTTTTTGGAAACTTTTTCTTTACAGAACTCGCTGTGGAACATTTCTTCTTTCACGTAGAATGCGTGGCCCATTGTGGGGCAGTTTAAGGCCGTTTTAAGAATCTATCTTATCACACTTTTTTAATTAGAAAATTACCGAAGAGATTCGCCACTTTGTCAATTTTTTACAGAAATTATTCCTCTTCATTTTTTTTATTTTAATCCACCCAGTGATTTTACAATCAAATCAAGGAACAAATCATGCAAACTAATTTCAAAAAACCTATTCATGAAAATTGACAAATTTTTCAGCGTTTACACAAGACAGGCCGCCTAAATTCGCGCAGACTTTTTGCAGCGGAGGCGAAGGACAACGAGCCGTTCCTTCGGAGCCCATTAATTCCCTTCTAACGCAGCGTTCTTCCAATTCGTCAGAATTCCGGAACTTCCGTGGGTTTTAGAGCAGCCGACGGTCGTCCCCCGCGATTCCACCGATCAATCCGTCCGCCTAATTACCACATGAAACCTATCAATCCGTTCGGGGAGGTCTGGCGCTCGGGCATTCTTCCACCCTTTCCCGCGATCTCGCATAAAGAAGGAAACGTCGTGGCTAATCCGTCGAGCGACGCGACTCGTCTCGTCTGGCCTCGTCTCTTCTCGTCTGGTCTGGTCTCTCGACGGTCCAGGGAACAAAAGCGGGGACGAAGATCGTCGCCGGGATATCTTCATCCATATCAATTACTCTGCGATTAGATGGATGAAGATACGTATGCTGGGGAACGTCGCAAGCTGCCGAGAAGACGGGAGGGACCCTCGCGGCGAGGAACGACGAACAGAGGTCCCCGGGAGTGATTGACAGCGAGGCTGCCAAGCCGGGGCCCGGTCTGATTCTTTGATTGACCGCTGTCACCGGCCCGATAAGAAACGGGCCGGCGAATATCTTAATGAGAGTCACCCGCAGAGAAGCCTCCTCTCACCTCGCCTCTTTCCTCTTGCCTCGTCACGGCCGGGCTCACGATCGACTCGTGCGTTTCACGTGGCTAATTAACCGGCCAGATCTATTTACACTGCGGGGTATCGATCTCCGATTGACGCAGCCGGCTACGACCAAGATCCTGCCAATTAACGCCGGCCAATCGATCTTCCGCCGTTTTACCGGTCGCGCGGCTCTTATCGACCGAGCACTCCTTTTTGCCTCGGCGAAAGCGGAAACGGTCCTGCGCGCTGCCGCATAGGTAATTAACGGTCCTTAATTGATCTAGAAATTGAGCCGCAATCCGAGGAGACGGACGCGTGGTAACGCGACGCACGCTGATGGAGAAGCAGCGACGCGACCGTAAATCGCGGCCACGGAAAAGGAGGTTGCAGCACGCGAACGTCCACCGATGCACCGATGTAATGGTCCAAGTCTATCGTGGGCCCACCGCTTCAAGTGGGGAATTGCTATTGAATGATTTGTCACGCACGCAAACTGTCAATGCGACGTGGAATTTGTTACCTGCGGCAGGATACTTTCTGCGGAGCTGTCTGATATTTTTATGTTTTCGAAAATTAGGTGGGGAGTTGATAAGTTCTGTAAGATGGATTCCTAGAGAAATGATAATTATAATGCAAACGGTATAAGACAGTTAAGTAAGTTTTTTAATTTTTATTTATTAGCATATGAATAACAATTTGATTACACGATTAATGTAAGCTTTTAAATAATCCAGTGATTCCGACTTCTGGGAAAAGGATAGATGAATAGTTTTCTATATGTAGTTTCTCTAAATGTAGTTTTCTATCCGTGCCCGATAGGTTGAGCACGATCGAGATATCGGGACCGCGGGGGCGGGCTTCCAGAGCGGGCCCCGATCTCGTACAAGAGGAAGGGAGTGGGAGGAACGTCGGCCGAAGGGAAGCGTGGAAGAGTTAAGGAGATGCGGTGCATGTAAGACGCGGCCGTTATCTTGTCGATCAAACAATTAACAATGCCAGTCGGCAGAGGCGAAGCGGCAAGGAAGAAGGACCGGCACGCAGGAGGTGTACCTTGATCAACGGGATCCACCGAGTCGGGAGATACCGGCACAAAGAGATAGAAGGGACACAACAGCCCGATCGGCCTATAGGGGAGCCAAGCCTCTCGTCGATGTCTCCTTTTCGCAGTGTTACCGTTAATTACCCATTAATTAGCCGTCCCTTAATTGCCACTGACCGTGCATGGCCGCGTACTAGTCGAAGGACGAGGTCGGGACCATATCTGCTCCTCTTTGTGATCGGCTACCGATCCTCCGATACGATCTTCGGGAGCTTCATTCAGATATCTAGTTCTTTTTTTAGCGTCGTAAAACGATGCTCTGCGAGTTGTTCATTCCGTGTCAACGAGTTTAACATGGCATCTACACGTCTTACAAACCGGTAATAATATTTTCTCTAAAATTCATGATTATCACGGAATAAAATATTGTGATAAAATATAGTTTGTCATAGGTTAATGACCATAGTTCCCCAATGGTTTCAAATATACATGGAATTGTCAAACACAAATGGAGAAATGCTTTGCTTCGTTGTTTCCCAGAGTTCGAAACGAAGAACTAGAAAGGGAACGATTTTAGGAATGGAAGCGTTTACCTGGAGTATTTAGGATAATGTTTTACAAAAGAATATCGTTGAAATCTGCAACACCTCGATTCCTCGAGAGATCGGTCGACAATTTCCCAGGTCTTCTCGGTGTCTCGGTTCTGTATCGTTCCGCCGGTAGCCGTAGAAACGATCAATCTCGAGGTACCCCGGTCGCAAAGTCCCCATCCGAATATTCATTCCCGGTCGGCGCAAGCCACCGAAGTCCCCAGTCAACTGTCAATGCGTGGACAGCGGGAAGGCGGGTAGGTGGACAGAACGGAGCCAGAGAAAGGAGGTTGCCTCAGAGGCACCTAAGATCCGCGGAGGCTGATGTATTTATAAGGAGGAGGATTTGCATACGATGCAGCAGATCGCCGATAGCGAGGAGAGCAGCGCGCGGCGAGGCTCTAAGATTCAAAGAAGCTTTGTGCCATTATATCCGGACCCTTCTCCCTTCCACTTTCGACAGCCGGGCGTCCTGCCAGTTCTCTTTTAGCGAGTGAAATAGCAGTCCGTACTATATTTCTTCTTGCGTTCCGGATTCGCGGCCCCCAGACCGCTCCGCTCCGCTTCGATCCGCTCCGGCCTCCTCGTCTGCACTCGGCCTCTTCTATCCGCCGGAGACCAAGCGAACCGCCACGTTTCCCTGATTGGCGTTGACTTATGAAGCGATCGCTTTTCGCCGTTTGAATTCGACCGACTTCCCCACCCCTCTCCTATCAACCACCGTGGGATCCACGTTGTTTCTCATCGGGCATACGCTCTCTCCACCACCGTCTTGTTACTTACGCGTTCGTTATCATTGCCAAGTCTACTGTTCGTGATATACAGGAGTGCACTTCTATCGCTAGAAACGCAATTCTAAAAATTATGAGACAAAGAAACAACTAAAAGGTCAATCCTAAAAAATTTAGAAAATCGTATGTACGTTCCCATGACCGACGAATTTCCATAAAGAACCACAGCAAACTGTGCTCGAGTTGGTGTCGCGCCTCTCGCTTTAAAACCATGAAATCCAATCACGCTTTCTATTCAAACCCAAAACGGCCGGCATAGAATGAACGATTAGATCCCGGTGTCCCGGGTAAAAACAATCTAGGCTTCGCCAGGAGTACCACGATATCACGGTGCCCGTGGACAGACCGCAGAGAAGAGGCTGCAAAGCCGACGGTCCAATAAATCTCTCTCGAAAAACAAAGTCATCCCCCAAGTCACGCCACCGGGCGAACAACAAACTCTGGGCCCCCGCCCCCTCGGGCATTCTGCTTCGCGAATGCCTCGGCGGATTCATCCCCTCGAGAATCTTCCATTGGCATCGCGATAAATCAGGGGGAGGGAGGGAATCGGTGGTTGCGCGTGTCCCTCTGTTTTTCGCGAAGAGCAACGACGGAGAGAGGCGGCATGGAGATGAGGACCACCGTGAGGCGTGCGCGAAACCTCTCGAAACGCGTTTCGACGGTGATTTAATGCAACGACGTGCAGGTGTCCGGGTGCTGGCCCCGACCAGGTATCACGGGCTTCAAACAGCCCCGGCCTGTTCGCGCTGCGAATCGAGCCCGGTGAGGCGCCGCGCATTTTGATGGAGCCGATCGTCCGTTCATCCGGCCGACGACGCACACCCCCGCTTGCCCCTCGGATCACCCAATCCGGCCGGCATTCACAACACAATGAGACACGTATCATCCTTATCCTGCCACATCTTGTCACGGAGCCGACGCATTTAACGCGCCGACATCGCCGCCGCGTCGATTATAACGATTTGTTTCGAACACTCGGCCCCCGATTCCTGGAAAGTTCACCCCGAAATCGCGATTCGAGACAGGTCGCGGTGATTTCGACGGTCCCCGTATATCAATTCTAATCGACACGTCCACGCATCCTGTTTGTCGATCGGATCATTTTAGTCGGCACTCTCAATTTGTTTAGCTCACCACGAAACGTCAAAAGACAACCCCTTATACGAATTCTGATCAGCCCGTCTTTGGCGAGACAGAAAATTTGTTTCACCTCAAACCCTCTGATTCGCTGAATAACCTAACTGATAACCAGACTGTAGATTTTTACGTATTTATGAAGATATCAACCAAGTGAAATATAAATATCTAAGAATATTGTCATGGTGTTTACAACTTAAGAAAATATCAAGCGGTGAAATGAATTTTTATGTTTAAAAGTTTGAAATTTAAAGACAGAAATGTAACTTTCCGTTGGAGCTAACTTTATGCATCACACATACGACTCATTCTCTTAAATTTTACTTCAATTCATTTCTAATAATATTATAAAATCGATAAAACACAATATTCGTTTTTATTCAAATGATGTATGTATTTACAGATGGATAGTGATCGGGATCAAATTAACATGATTCTGTACGCAACTTTTATTCGTTGGGTCAAGAGAATGAAAAATAAATCTTGCGAGCAATCTGAAGTAGCGTTGTTTCTTTTTCGCGAACTTACCGGAAGAGAATTAATAACCGTTGAACACGTCGCCGATTCCGGTAGGAACAGAGGAATTACGTTGCGTTGCATTCGCCGTATTTCCATATTTTTAATTCAGGCGGCACTGCGTCGCGACGAGGAAAAACGTTGCCTTCGCAATTATAGATAACAAATGGTTTGTTTGGTGGTCGGCCGGTTTCGGCGCGGGCCGCGCGCACGCTCGTTATTTCGTACTTGGGAAACGCGAGTGGCCGACGGAAAGCGTGCGGGGGAGGCGCGGCCCGCGCAATAATGCTGGCCTGGAAAAGCTGAAAAAAGAGGGCCAGAAGGGCAGCCATTACTTCCGACGTTTCGCGTCCAAACGATCGCCATTTGTCTCCTCGCAGCCGGTGTTATGCAAAGAGCCCTCTGCCATTCGGTGACTCGGCCCGTGTTGCTAGTGAAAGTTATAAACAAACGGCATATCCCTCCGTTCCTCGTTTCCCGTCTTCCGTTCTGGTTTTTCATCGCGTTACTCGGGCTTGGCTTTCGCGTCGAGAATTTTCTAGAAATTGTTCGTCAGGCTCGGAAAAAATTGCCTACCGTGGCCACTGTTTCGTCAAGCCCATTGTTTCTTACGACAGATTAAATTATCTTCTTGAATTTCATAAGGAATTTCCATCTATGTATATTCATTCCCTCTAAAAATGTCGATGTTATTTGTCAAAGGAAGTGCTCGTCCAACAAATAAGTTTCAATCAATTCTTAATCGATGAAGTTCCTTGTGATATTTTCAGACGATAAAGTATCAAGTTGTACTGTGTTGAAAATATTGAAGTTCTTCGAGGTTATAGTTTATCGTCGTTCACTTCTACACGTTGGATTTTCGTTTATACCTTTCACTAGCCGGCGACCAGCGAAATACGAACGTGATCGTATGGAAACGCGGGTCAAGAGGTGACCAGATGAAGGCGAAGACAATGTACGCCCCTGGCGCCGCTGGACAGAGACATCACAACGCCCAGAACGTGAATATCCTGTGCGGAGGATTCCGCTTCTGGAGATACCTTCGTCAATCACAATTTATTATCCTCGAGGAGAATGCGATTCTGTGCGACTCGTCTTTATAGAAACGGATTCGTGACCAAATAAATACATACCGCTCCTGTAGTTTAACCTTTTTAATATCGTATACTTCCGAGAAAATTATTTCATATTATTCTTGTTATACTTTAAGATTAATGGACTGTGAATCTTTGTGCAAAATGAAAATTGTATACGAATTTCATTTAATAATTTCAGTTCTTCCTCTTTCAATTTATTTACTGTTTCAACTCACAACTTCTGTTACAGATATATAAAATTAATTACGGAACTATGAAATTATAACAGTATTAGCCTACAATTATTTTTCATAGAAAAACAATGCTCCATATTTTTGGTAACAAGGTTGAGATAAATAATTTTTTCTATGTAATTTTATCCTAAAATCTCGATCCTGCGTTGTTTCCGTTCGGAGGGAAACGTCACAGGTGATTTCCGTTCTTTCCAGATTTTACCATCGTCGTCGTTAACACGCGCCGAGATTCTTGTAGAATTTTCTATTGTTTTCGTGGAACACGTTGTTCCCGCGGTGTTCGTTACCGGGCAGACATATAAAATGTGCAGGAACCGCAGTAGTGAGTCGAGTTACGTGGTAGACGATGGTCGATCCGACGACCATTAGCTCCGGGTAAACAGAGCCATACTTTATTCGTGGGGCGTCACTCTTCCTCCAACGTGGTTCCGCTCCTTTTTGCTCCGGAGCTCGTAATGTTCTCTGTCAGAAATACGTTCGGGATCGAGACGGCAACGGTGTTCGTTTTCACGTTTAAACGCAAAAAATCCTCTCGATCATCCTCGGGCAAATATCTCTTCATTCCTGGATTCCAACATTTATTTCTCAATCGCGTTTCTTTGCGACCGGTTCAATTTAGGTTCGCCGCTCAAGCAAGTAAAGAAATCGAGACCACCTGATTTTATTACTTCAACCGTGCAATCTAAAATATTCTGTATACTAAAGTACAAAAACACTAATCATTTCTGATCACCATTTTGATCTAGAGGTGGAATCTTTTAATCTAAATTTTAATTTAACCCTTCGCTGCATAGTATATAACATCTGTTTATTTTTCTGAACGTGTTGTTTTAACTTTTTATAATATTTCTCTCTTAAATAGAACACAAAAACTGACCCTGTTTTAATTCTCTCATCAAAATTTTAAAAAAATCATGCACTGAAGGGTTAAACAGTAGCGAGATCAAATCACATTAGGTTTAATATAAAAATCAATATCTATGTAAAGGAACTAGCTTGAAGAATGTGTAACCAAAAATTTATGCAAAGGATTTCAATGGACCTAGAATGGCTGCTATGAAATCGTCAAAAATGTTAAGAAAGTAATTCGTAACCGTGATGATTAGTTGCTTTCCTCAATTGTGTTCCTAACAATCTTCTGTGAATATGAGAGGAAGTTCATGTTGCTTGCGAGACGAGCGGATAAGCGGCGTCGTCGGGTCGTTCAGCCCCTAATCGCCTCGCATGGTGTCTTTCGTTTTCCATTCTCATTGTATACGGTGTTCCCTTGGAATGATCGGTGAAAATTCCGCAGAAGTCGCGGCGAGAGGTGCACACGCGTCGTCGGACGATGTAGTCTGCGCGGAAACGTGGCCGTAGGAGCGTGAAATATGCCACGGAACGGAAGTTCCGCAGACGGCGGCGACGTCCAGACACCATCGTGAACAGCTCGGAAGCCAGACGAGAGAGCCCGTCGATCGAAGAAACGACCTTGTCGATCGGCGACATGCAGACCGCGTTCTCCCTTTCGCGGAAACTTCTGGCACGCGAGGAGACGGATTTTACGAGCCGGACAATGTAACGCGCGCAGGTTAATTGTCTCGGAGGGCAACGCACGGGTAATGGCCGAATAGCAGGACGACAACGCGACGAACCTTCTTACAACGAGGGAGAAACGACTTATCATTCCGATCACGTCTCTCCTGACTTCCACTTGTCGCATCTGATTAGTTTTTATATCGTCTTTACTATGATTGATTAGGTTCGAACCTTGCGATATGTTCAGGTCAATCCGGGGAGAACATTATGAACAAAAATACTAGAGCTCGGACTTTTACCCGGGTATATGAGATACCCGGGTTCGGGTACCCATGAGATAGCCGAGTATCCGGGTACCCGGGTGTCTCATAAGACATAAGTCATAAATGATTTTGTGCAATTTAAAACAATAATGTAATTATAAATGAACGTTGATATATTAATTTAAGTTTATTAAAATCGTTCAAGAGAATAAGTAATCGTAATATATCGTCTGCTTTTTCCTATTGATGCGTACGTTTTTTATTTTGCATGAAGATCTGCACTGTATTCATGAGATACCCGGGTACCCGGGTATCTCATAAGTCACAGCTCTAAGAAATACTAATTAAAGATACATGACAAACTGTGTCACTCATATATGACCATCATGACAGTCAACGTTTTAATGGTATTATAAGGTCTTCTTGCTCAGAAACATAAAAATTGAAACCGTTCCGAGTAGCGATCATTCGTGAGATTTCTGATCGTAGAATTAACAGGATCCTCGTTTCACAGAACCTCTTCGGCCCAGGATCACAGGAAGCCCTGAATTGTACCGGCATGAACAGATTCGGTTAATCAACAGCGCAGGAATCGAAAGACCGGCAATTATTCCCGAAGGGCATCGTGACGCGCGCCGAGAGTCGACCAACCCCTTCGAGCTTGCTTCCCCGAATCTGTCGACTACCCGATCGGCAATACGTCTTTCCGGAGGCTAGTGAGACAGTGAGGCAGGCGGGTAGTCAGGCAGGCAGGCAGGCAACGATCCGGGCAGAACAGTCGACGTCGAAAGCTTCAGCGGGGGATAAGGTGGCCGAGGGCCAGGGCCAGGGCCGTTTAACCGGCGATAAATTCCCGTGTTCTGCTCGAGCAGCCCTCGAGCGGCCGATTCGCGGCGGGGAAATATAAAAAGCCGATTCCGCGGTCGGCCGGACGAGTTCTCCGGGTATCGAGGGAACCCGAAGGAACCCCGAGCAGGAAAAAGGAAGACCACGAGGTGGCGGGAACGGCTGAGTGGAGGAAGCGGGCAGAAACGATCGGGAAAGGGGACAGCGGTCAAAGAAAGAGAGTGAGAGAGGATCGAAGAGTGGACGAGGGGAAAAGAAGAAGACCGGGGCCTCGAGGATAAGGGAGAACACGGGAGGTTAGATGGAGAACGGGGCCAAAGGGGGGGCCAGGGAGGGGACGTTCGTTAAATATACGAGTGTATTGAAATTCCGCCTCGAGACAGAGCGCGATGGGACCCGGTCGTTGTGGAAGGACAAGATCGCATGACGGCTCGAGGGCTTGGGAGCCTCCCGCTGTTTTGAATACGATCCACCGTCCGTAAGTCCTCGTGTTCGCCGCGCGCTGTGTAGAAGCGAACCGCCCGTATACACACCGGGTCCGTCCAGCCCGGAGACGACAACGACCCGACGCGACTCTCGGCCACGCATACCGTCGTCCACTCTAATTTGAATGTAACAACGTTCCGTTCGCCCGCAACCCGATACCATCTCCCGAGAGAGCTCCCTCTCGCCGCGCAGCCTCTCTTCTCTTCCCGGCCTCGGACTTTCTTTGCCCGCCTCGCCCCGACCGCGACCAAGTCGCGTTGTCCCCTTTCATGTCCAGCCCGCCAGGATCCTGGACAAAGGGTATCATTACCGGACCGATGATCCTGCGGCCCGACGTACCCTGTTTCCAACCAATCTGCGAGGGATGATACTTGCTCCGATGCTACGGGAACTGCCAGTTTTCACTGTTTAAGAGGCAAGGTATACCACGTGACATAACTAAAAAGTAACTAGAATCTTACTAGATTTTGTATCGAAACATGGGTTTGCGGGCATTCGTTTTTTACCTTATACGAGCATATTCTGAGCAGCACAAGGGTTCATTTGATAAAGGAAAGTTCACTGCATCACGCTGTGCCCCATCATATGAGTTAAAAAAGTCATCGGAAAAATACATCGGAATCTGCTGAAGTTTTACTCGATGTATGCTTTTTTCTGTATAGCAATAAAGACATTAATAAAAAGAGAAAAAACGTGATACATATGTATGTTTATCAGTGTTACCACAAAAAAAAACTTTATCCGCGCAGACGTTGGTAACACTGATAAATACCCTAGAATAGGTATGTCACGTGGTATGCCTTGCCTCACAACAAACGATTTCGTTAAAATCGACGTCGTCGTCATCTGTAGGAGACTCAAGAGGAGACTCAAAAACCACCTAATGTCTAATTCGTTCTGTGCTCATTGGGTCAGTAATCTTTAAGTTTAACAAAACTAAAACATTACGCACATTTGTTAACAAAACACGTATTGTACAAATGGGTAACGTATAAATTAATAAAAATATATACAATAGTCAAACATATGATATGGCATGCATGTAGACGGTAAAAATATTCAACATTTTTACAATGTGAATAGCAAAATAGCTCTAACAGTGAGATTTACGAATTTATTACATTAAATGTGATAGTATGCGCCGTTCGATCAGCCAGAACTTGTTGTCATCTAACAACGTTTCTTCACCTAGGAAACGCTGAGCGCTGGATAAATTGACGCACCGTTGAAGCGAACCGTTGCTCCGTGCGGAGTAATATACGTTTAAGCGCGCAAATGCGACAGATACCGAATTAAATGCGCGTCGATTGTGTCAGCCGAGGTACCCGGCATCCGTTCGAGTAGCATCGTTGTACGAATTTACAGTGAAGTCGCCGGCAGCGATTCGTGTCACTCGATTCGGATCGGTTCGACAGTCTTCGTTTCGCGCTGGGCGTTACGTGTCCCGGGGCACGCGAAAAAAGACGAGCGGATGATGAAAAGGGTGAAACACGCGGAACTACCCCCTCCAACCCCTCTGCCGCCGGGGTTCGATCGTTCATGACAATATTTGGTTACACATGGCCCCGGTGTCGCCTGGCGAATGTTGTTTCCCGTTGCGATGGAAAATTACCTGGAGCGTTACACGTCATCTACCCCCGGTTCGTTTCATCCATGTCGACCGATCGCTCCACCCAATAGACTCGCTTGTTCTCAAAACGCTGAAACACTGCCTGCGAGAACCATGCTCGATGTTTCTTTTCCCTCGACACGGATCCGGTTGCGTTAAGCTACGTCCACGCTGAAGCAACATTCTTTCTCTACCGAATAATAAAGCCACGTTTGCATTTTGCATAAATCTCAAATTGCTCAATGAACAACTTTATGTTACGACATGTCAACGTCTCGGTATAGGCAGTACAATGCGTAGACAGATATTAAATTGCAGCAACATGTGCGTCATTTACAGACAGTTCATTTTTAAATAATAATTTTCTTGTTCTTTTTTCGTTTTGTAGTTTCACAATATATATATTTTATTTTTCATTATTAATTTACTGACGCAATGTTACATTTGGTTCTCTTGAAAATGATCTAAACTTAGATCGAAACTATATTCACAAAAATAGCTAACTGTTGTTGTAAATGATCGAACCTTTGCGCCACGAATAAAAATTTTTAATATCCTGGAGACAAATTACGATCGATAACCAATTAATTAATTATTAGATCGAAACGTTGAGAAAGAATATTGTGCTAATTTGCAAATAGTGTTCTGGAACATTTGATGAATTGTTTAAAGCAATTTACGATCGACATTATTTAACAATTAAATTGTAAATTGTACGTATCGACTTTAGTTGATCTTCTAGGATTGCAGCCGCTAATCAACTTTCAATCGCCACTGGATCGTTTCAGATGCGACGTCAACATACGAGCCACTATCCCGAAACTGTCCCGCGCCAGCGATGGGACAGGTACGCAGATCCGAAAGAGCAGCGCGGAACACGGATTGTTTACAGGATCGGGCGGTCGGCGGTGTTTGGTTATATTACATGCAGAGTGCGCGATGACGGGGACGTGTCTCTGGATGATTGACGGACGACGGTGCACCACGTCGCATCGCAATGCAGGACGTCGCCTGGCTTCCCGGTAGCCGCATGACGCGAATCCGCAAGTTCTGGCTGCGTCTGTGCGTGCCCAGAACCGGAGAAAGATCGTCCGCGTGCGCGCGAGAGACGGAAACCGCGTACACGTGGTGCAACGAGGACGAGAATCGGCCGATCGGAGGGGCGAGGAGGGGCCATGAAGATGAGAGACCACTCTCTTCGCCGATTGCGAATGCGTGCGACGACGACGCGACGGTCCGGCTGCGACCAGGCAAGGACGATCCCTTATCTTCGGCTGGCTCCTTTTCCAGGAAAGCCCGGGCTCCGCGCCAAATTACTATAAATAGGCGCTAATCGATGCGGTGGGAAAAACGGCCGGACGCGAGAGGAATATCCACGACGGCGAGCCGGAACGGGGATCACGATTGCGGACGAGTGATTCAGAGAATCTTCGGATCCGATTCTACTAACGCATCATTCACCGGAAACCCATTAAGAGGGCTGTCTTATGTAAACGGTCAAAAAATCGATTTCCTTTTTGTAGCCTTTTCCTAAAAGTACTGCAAATATATTTTCACAAAATTTTATGCTGGAATTCAACGTTACGACGGTTCCTGGAGAACGACACACATTGAACACTACATGAAATCATCTAAAAGAGGAATACCATTTCTGATCTCGTACAACTGTTTTCAGATTTTACTTCTGGAAAGACATCAAAGTGTTAATACAGAAACCAAAATGCTCTTCGACGTTCAGCACGTTCACAGCGTAACCCACATCCGAACGGAGCAACGTTCCAGCGACTCGTTTCAAGTTCCGAACAACTTCTCGCTGGTCTGTAAAAAAAGTGAGACCGGGACAAAGACTGGAAGCTGGCCGACGCGACGCGGTGCACACTAGAGAATTTTCGTTATCGACATAATGGCTGACGTGTCCGCGTCTCGGTGCGGAAAGAGAGAAAGAGATCAATCGGTAAGCACGCGAAAAATCGTGGCGAACACACATCGGGTGGTGGGGGGAAGGGCACAGTTGACGTCCGGCTGAAAAACTACACAAAGGACAGGGTGGACAGGGTGACAACCAATCACAAGTGTCGTCGTTGTAATGCAATCGGGGCCGGTGAAATATTGGCGAAGCGCTGGGCCAATACCGATTTTAATTTGCAGCTGCCTACCTGAAACAGGGGCACACGTGCGCGCACGCACCGCACCGCGCAGCACCGCGTTGCATCCGCGTTGTCGCCGCCGCAAAGAATCGCCGAACGGCCGACGTGATAATTATTATCCTCGAGACAAAGGATACGGACGCCGATGCCAGAAACGGTCCCCCATCGACACCGGGGTCCACCGCCACGGATTGGGGGCTTCTTTGATGTTGCACAGAGGCCAGCGCCAGAGAGCCGGCGAGGCCTCTCTCTGGCAAACTAATTTTCTGAAGCCTGTCCTCGGCTGTCCGCGGACCGTCGCGTTCGCCCGCGATTACGTATTTTCTCTGTTCACCAATCGAACATGTCCTTTATTTCTAGCTGTCTAGCGGCGTCGGTTGACGTACCTGCTGCGTTCGGTTACTTTATAACGACGAAAAACGATTCCCAGTCATGCACACACGTACACAGGAGGGCAGCGTGTGTGCCACGGGAGGAAGAGAGCGGTTCTCTTGTCAGGAACTAATTAACGGTAGAGCCCGACGTTCTCCTATCGGCGGAAAAGGAAAACGTCACGGTTTATATTCGAACCGTTAACGGTCCAGCAGCTCGCGAAAGATGCCTATCGCCGGTGTATAGATTTATCGGGGCAATTGTTGTGTCTCTCATATGCGCTGACGCGGACCGAACTTCGTCGACTCGCCTTTTTTCCCCGTCCTGCCACGGAACCGAGGGGCCTGGAAGAAAGTCAGCCGATGTGCAAATTGAAATAGGATACCGCACAATCGCAGGAAGCTCGGTGTTTCGGTGGTTCGGTCGAAAACGAGGAACGCCGAGGGAGGTGTCCGGTTAGTTTTGCCACTGATATTGCAGCTTCCTTCGCTGCTGTTCCAACGATGACGTCTGACGCATGACTGACATAATAGTACAGCGGATCTTCGATTATTCATTTGTCTCTTCCTGAAGAAATACACACAGTGTCATGTAGAATTGCAGCATAAGGCGCAGTGACACAGTATTTATCAATACAATCTTAACAAAGTAAAAAGAAGTAAAAGTGTATACTGGGTGACTTACTTAACACCTAAATATCTTCGTTAGGATTTAAGACGGTGTTACAGAAAAAAGTTGTACCCTTCAAGGAGGCAAGTATGAAGACATAAAAAAATTTCTGATTATTGATGGCTTTTTCGAAATAAATAGTTTTAAATTCATAATGTGAAGACATTGTAGGTCTGCTCTAATTGTTCGTCCATTTATAGAAACAGCCTGGCTTGATTATTACCATCACCAATACCAGCATCGCGACGTACATTTTCCTCGGAGTAATTAAAGTTGTATGACAAGTTGTCAACTGGAATATCGTAATTGGTTTGGTTGGAAATTGAATTTGACAGAAAATAAGATTAAGAGCCTTCGTTTGCCTGACATTGTATTCGTGGTATGCTTTCAGATAATTTTTACGGAAATGAATTTTCATGCTGCATTTTTCCCGTTAAAATTTTTATTTTGATTAGCAAGTTTCGCGGGCGTGTTTCTGTCGACGTCGACGCGCACGGGTAATTCGTGCAATCGCGAAACTAAGAATATATAAAATACACACGGAATTGTCGTGGTCGGCGTGATTTATACCGAATGCTGTATGATACGAAACGCGGTGTCGCACGATCACGAAGAGAAATACAAGGTTTCCGACGGACAGGTAGAAATTACTCGATACACGCGGAGAAATACTATATGCGCAAGATTTGAGATTAGATGAATCACCTTCGACCGAGAGGACGCTGTCTCACGGGTATAGGATTCGTTATCCAGGTTCCACGTCTGGATATTCGAAGAGGAATGTTTCCGACACAGCAGCGTTCCTCCGAAGAGTTCTTACTGTAACCTCAATCTATTTTAAAATCGTATAAATCGATCACGCGACAGCCAATATAGTAGTCAACAGGTTTCAACATGTAAGAAAGTCATAAATTGTAATTTGCGAACATAACTTGGTGTAAAGTATAGTATCTATCTGAAACAAACATCAACATCGGTATCAATAATTAATATTCCGGCACGTGTCCTATATTTTATAATAAAACGGTTCTCGCTAATTTTTATCGACAAATTCTGAGGTTTATCGGTTTGCAACAGATACGAATATGCAAGCCACAATTAAACAAGTCGAAATAGGTGACTCAACATCGTTTGTTACCTCAACCTAAATAACTCACGACAGTAATGCTAATTCCAATCATCGAGGAGCAGCCTATGAAAATTCTTACGGGAATGTACACCTAGTAGAACTCTCGTTTTAATTAGTCATAATTCTCGTTCGGTCTCGATTCAATTAAAACTTCTCGGCGGCTATGCGAATCTGTTTCGCGAAAAAATCCCGAACAGAAGGAAACGGAGATCAGATGGAGTTAACCGAGCGGAAAGCATAATGTGCTCGTGTCGCGGGAAAATACAACGTAGGCGACTTTCAAGCTTCCCGCCGATGGTGTATGCAAGGGCCTGGCTATTGGCGAACATTTATTTGCCGCTGGAACGTAAATTTGTTTAGGGGTGGACATCTAAGGGACGAGTAGCGACCGTTCACCGTCACGGGACATTTGCCGCGAAAAGTGCTTTCACCGGGGGCCACGTCTTCGGTTTCCTTTCACTTCCGGTGATCCTGAATTTCAGCAACGTCATGCCATACAGGGAGGGGTGGGTCGCTCGCCTCCCCCACAGATAATTCCGCGATATTTTTCACGGAGCTGGCTGAAATGAACCCGAAACCCGCTTGAATGCTTCTTCGAGAGACAGGTATTCCGTATCACGGTATTTTGGTTTTCACTTTCACCATAATGTTCTACGTGTTCAATATTATTGTTAAACTAATTCTTTATTCTGTCCTTACCTATTGAATCTAGGACACATGGAAATGAACATAATTTTAGACACAATTTGTTACTCTATTGATTCATGATACAAAAGTGATCTTGAAATATCTGAAATGCTCAACTTTTGTATAGAAATCTATTCTTCATATTATTTTAACAAAAATATTCACGATGAGCAAGTAGCGTGGACCACCCTGTACAAGCTCTGCATTACAATGGCGAGAACACATATCGAACATTTGTTATTAAAGGAAAGTTTTAATAATATATGATAAAACTCTTTATTTACGTTCAATTGTAAATGTAGTTGCCTTACTAAATGTCTTCCTATTTAATCAATTATTTAAAACGGTAACATTGATCAGGTACATACGATTATCAAGAGAAGACATAAAACAGAATGTCACGAATTTTGTTGCGCACGTATTTTCGAGGCGTGCGCGGGGGTTGGATAAAATAAAGAATGTAGAAACCTGTGGAGGAAAAGCTCGCTCTGGTCCATCGTTAAAAAGCTTCGGCTTGGTATGACGCAGCATTCGAGAGGGTCCGTAGGCAGCGAAACGACCGGTCCCGCCGCGCCGGCAGTCTTATCAATCAGAAAGCCGTAAGGTCGCCGCCACGGGTTACGATACAATAAAACGAGCTATCCGGACGGACCACGGGGCGAACCTCCGCCACCATATTTATACGTGATTCCACGGGTACGGCGCGGTGTGTACCCGCACGTACTCGGCGACACACGCGCTCTCGTCCGCGAGGTGGGTACGCCGCGCTCTAGGCTCGTAAAACTCGACCATCCGAGCGACATAAGTTCGCGGTGTAACGTGACACGGGAACACGGACCGCGTTCGTCCTCGATGACGACCAGGATTCTACGCGAAGAAGATGGCCCCGATGTCCCATCGGGACTTTTTTAGGCTAACCCCTGCAGCTGCGAGAAACGTTGCCCGGACTCTTTTACGAGCGCATCATCCGGATTTGTACTTACTTAGGAGAAGCTACCGTGGCCGGCGGTCCGCTCGAATGGAGAACTTAAACGCCACGCTCTCTGGACCTTACCCTCGGGATTATGATTTAACCCCTTTTTTACTGTTTCCTTAACGAGCTCCGTTACAGGCTACGGAGGATCTTAAAATAAATCGAAGAAAGGAATATTTATTCGTCTGACGTCTCATTTTTGAGAAAATCGAGCTGAGATCAGCCGGGCTCACGTGTTTCGGTATATGCGGGAAGTAGATTTGGTTTGTCATGATCAGACGCGTCAGACGATTCTGCATTTCTTAACTATTTTTTGTTCTAATTTTTTTAATAAGAAATCTGTTCATAGTATTTCTGTAGAAATTCGTTTGCAATTGAACTACCAACAAATGCACGAAAGGTCTCATACTTTCTCGGGAACACGCGAAATTAGTCGAATCGGTGTACCCAGGGAATTCTGGATTATTTCTACGGAAGCGTTCTAATGACTTGTCGCCCCGTTTAGAACAGCGTGTATAAAACAAATTTATGCCTGTGTATTCCCCAGCAGACCATTTATGAATACAAGGCGCGCAATAAAACCGCTCGGAATAATTAATTAAATCATCGCTGAATTATTCGCGCAAAAAACAATGGACCGTATCGAGTGCTCTCGAACGAATTTATTATCTCGGCGCGGCGGATTCCGTTCGCGTAACAATGCAAAAATATACACTAAAAAATTTGCACGATAATAAGGGGCGGGTGTGTGCGGTAGCAGCGCGATTAACAACGGGGGAATGGCCGGCGAGCGGCGGCGGGGCAAGGAATTTCATAAATACTTAAACAAACTGGCCGAGCACACGGTTCCCCCGATGGCGGATTCATTGTTCGCGTTTTCCACGCGGCCGCGTTGCCGGCCGAAATGCACGGGAAAATGCAGTTCCGCGGGTTGCCGATTAAAAATTAGCTGAAAATCCGATATCGTTCATTACATCATCCCGCGGCGCGATTGTTTTTATTTGATGCTTCAACGCTCGCGTAGCCGTTTTAAATTATAGAGGATACATTCGACGCGGCCGCGCGTGTGAATTCGACGTTTTTATTTGTAAGCTGATTCGCTTTTCCGTCGAGCTGCAGCCCGTCGGGCTCGATCCCTGCGCACACCCCTCGTGCACCCCTTGCACCCACCCCCCGCATCGGCAACCCCTCCGGCCGGATAGCCCCGGTGAAATTTCCGTGCTCACTGATGCATATGACGTATGTAGAATATAAAATGCACAACGTATTACCGAACAATTTCCAGCCGATAATACGTTCGAATAGACGTCACCGTGTGTCATTAATGGTCTCGCAGTTTCCGCGGGATGTTCAAGAAGCTCGTCACCAAAAAATCCACCCCCTCCCCGAAATTCGTCGAGGACAAAGACATCACTTTTGGGGAAAGAAGTATTCGTGAGTACGAGCAAGATCGGCATGTTTTCGAAGTTAACTCGCATGAAAGAAGGTACAACTTCTTTCTCCCAAGATTGCACTGAATTGACCTGAGGAGTAACTTCTGAAGACGAACCGATTCAGAAAAAGAGAACGCTGTTGATTTTCTGCAACATCGATGCGAGTAGGCGTGGCTATAAGTAGGTGTGGCTTCGTTGCTCCCGAGTCCCAGCCAGCATTAGACGTCCGAATCACGTTTCAACAGATCTTGAATTCAGTGACTACTGGATGCATACCTGTTGAGGGTGCATAACGTTTTGCAAACTTCAAGTGAAAGGTTTTTCAACCAGGATCAAATGACTATTGCACCGTTACCAAATAGTGACAGAAAAAGTCGAAATTTTGAATAAATTTTGCAGTGTAACTGTACCGAAGAATTTTACCAATGCTTCAGAATGTCAAGAAAATGGTACGAAATTTTGTTAAATGGCGAGGAAACTTCTATCGCCGGAATCGGTCTAATCGCTTCTTCCTTTGGCAGAGGTCCGCTGTGAATCAACTCATTGTTATCTCGTCGTCGGAACCGGAACGCGGGGCAGAAGGGTAGAACGCGAAATTAATCGCCGAGCATTATCAGAAAAATTACCGAGCTGAAAAATTCACTCGACGTTCGCGTTCGAAACACTTACGGTTCGTAAAAACGCTCCGCACCGGGGTCGGGAGCGGGAAGAGGGGCTCGGTGCCAAGGGCGGGAGTCGCGGGGGTGGAGGTGGAGGAGGAGGAGGAGGTCTGCGAGGGGTGGGCCGAAAAGCTGCGTGCTTCGCGAACGGAACAGGAACGAAAAAAAAGGCCCGGAAAAATAACAGAACGAAACAAGCAGAAAAAAAGGGTAGGAAAGGGTGGAGAACATCAACGCGTAAAATGTTTGCCGTTGCGACGGACGAACGGTTATCGCGCGTTGCTACGATTTTTGGTACACGGATCTCGCGGTGGGTGGGTGGAAAATCGGTGGCGGGGGCAACAGGGGGTAGGCGAGGGAGAAGGGGTTGGGCGAAAATGGGAGAGGAAACGAGAGAGCAATAGAGAGGGAGAAAGAGAGCGTGCGAGCGGGAGGAGGGGATAGATGGAATCAGAGAGAAATCGAACGACAATAATTATCGTGAAAACGGAATATCTCGCTGGGCAACGAAGGGATGCACCGGGGGTTGGCGGCGTTGAGGGGTGGGAGAGCCCAGCCGGATGTCATTCCCGGTCGCATCGTTCGTGCGCAGAGCGAAAAAGAGAAATGGAAAGGGAGAGAGGAATAGGATGGGAAGGATCGGCGTGGAAGCAACAGAGACCGAGAGGGTGGAACAGGGACCCGGAATGAAAATCGCGGGGGTGGGAGCGAGAGGGTGAGAAAAATCGGTGGCGGCGCGGAGAGAGTGGGGCACGGTAGCCGGCTGCCATTGTGTTCGTTATAATTAAAAACGCGATTCGCAATTGCAAATTGGAAAATGGGAGAGAGCGTACACCGGCCGGCGTTGTTTATGGGCTGTTCATTGATTTTTATGCGCCGAAATTAATGACCGACCGCGATTTCGGGGCGTCGCCGTATAATCGGCGACGTGTATGTACCTATGGGTGCCGTTATACGCTCCTCCTATCCCGCCTCGGGTCCGTAAAAAGGCCGGAAGGGATTCGGACAAATGCAAAATTTGCAGTGCGAATAACGAGTCGCCGCGCTGCCACCGATACCTTATTTGCAGATACGTACTCCTCTGGGATCGCTACGGTTAAATGATTGCCGAACACGCTTCCGGCGGACACTTGCGAGATCATTTTCGATTTGCAGTGATAAACGGTTCAACCTTTCCGCATTCGAAAGCGAGTATACCTCCGTTATGAAGATAAGCAATACTTCTATTTCAGTGGAGCGTTTTAGGTTGTATTAGAAACGTATTGAAACGGTGTTTGCTTTTTAGTAAACACAATTATACGGTAAAGCGTAATAAATTGAAATAGGAATAGAAATAGGAGCGAACACGGTTCGACTGGAATTTCAATGAAATTTTCTAAAACATCATTCGACTACTGTTCTAAACTGACTTCCAAAATATCACGACAGTGTTCTCGGTCCGATCGTCAACGTTAAAAGTTCCCTCTGCCGTTTATAAAAATTTAATTAACTGAAGCAATACACGGCTCGGCCGCTAGCTGACAGAACGGAAAGAACATTTACGGGCACAAGCGAGGCGAATATTAATCTCTTCATTACGCGAATCGGTAATGTCCGTAACATTAAGCGTACGGATAAATGTTTGCCGGCGAGCGAAAATCTGCGTGCGTCCGAAATAACGGGGCAAAAGGCACGTCGACATATCCAACGGCTCTTATATCACGAAATTCGCGATCCAAGCGGCGCAGATATGGCGCGGCCAGGCTGCCCGGGATCTATCAATTCTATCAGCCTCCTCTATCTGGGCTCACGGCATCGGCCCGATGAATGTTTACTGCGCGCGGATTGCGTTTGGCACAGCCGGAAATATTACACGCCCGTGCATTGTGCGGCACGCTGCTCGGATATCACTTAACAAACGTTACGTGCCGCGCGATAAGTTTTTATGGAAAACAAGCGGGCCGGCCCGGGCGTGACCGTGTTGATTAATAGAACTGAAACGCCGGACATTTTTATTGGCTGAAGATGAGCACGTTGATACGCGATTAAAGTGATAACGCCGCGATTATTATACGCCGTGCGTACGAGTTTCACTCACCTCGAAGAATGTTACATTGTGGTCACACTGCAAATTTTTTAAAAAACAATAAATTTACCGCTCAATTATACCCTATAATTTCTCTCAAAAGTGACATCGACATTTTCAATTCCACTTCAAAGTCCAGAGAAAGTGACAGGCTTTCCTGGCGATTTCGTCGTGAAACGCCCCCGGTGAGCTTCGGACGGCGTGTTTTCCGGAACGTTTGAAGTTATAAAGATTCGTATCGGTGGCGATAGTGATTATCCAGGATGGCGACATAATCGTTACGTCGTTAACTCTTAACGGCTGCGTAACCCCGTAGTATCGTGCGCACAGAAGCGAGCCGGTATTTTGTTTTATTGCGTCGTCGCGCGCAAGCAGTCGTACCAACACCCGGAAGAGCATTTCCCTCTTCATCCGCCGTCAATTACAAGTGCCGTTCACGCGCCCCCTAATCAATTCCGTGTTTCTCTCGGGCAAGCAAATGAAATAGAAAGTTTCGCTCTTTCACTTCTTTCGTTATCGCTATTTCTCGCGCATTCTGAAGTTCTGAAAACAGCTCGATGTTACTGAAGAAAATGCTAAGCCCTTTCACGTGTCGGGAAGACAAAATTGTTGCTATTTCATTCTTAGTCGAGTGGCTCTTTCCCGCGAACAATGTAATTATCACGGTTCCTATTTCACTCTATCGAGCGTAAAACAGGTTGAGCTCGCTGTAATTGGATGCAAACAGTAAATAGAGGTAGCGAATATAAAACCGTCGGCCCAGAAACGAGGTGGAAGGCATGATGGTGCATGGATGCCGCGCCGGTCGAAGACCAGAGACAGGGGAGGAAAAAGCTAGATTGGCTGAAGGGAGAGCCGTAGGTGGAGCAAGAACGATGAAGAGAGAGGTGACGATCGAAGGTTGCGGACGAAGAGGGAGGGTTTCGGTACGTAGCAATATACGGGAGACTTAGCCGTGATAAATCCTTATATATGAGGCCGCACCGTGGCGGCCCTCTATATGAAACTCCCTCCGGAGCACCCCACGGGATTACCCTTATACCTTTGGTCGACCTATACCGGCGAAGAAAAGTCACTATGTTGCTATGTTCCGGAGCGGCGGCGTCGCCGCGTCGCTAGAAATAGAAAACAAATGAGAAGTCGACGGCCGGGGTCACGTTCTCGGTTTTCCTGGTGATCGTTGCTTCAAGGGCCTGGTAATCTTGCTGGGGTAAAGTGTGAAGACCCCGAGGTAAAGTGTGCTGGACTCTGATAAGCCCATGACTCTGTCTGGGAAGAATCAGCTGGTTCCTCGAGGACAGTAATGAACTGCTGCTTACTATGTCGCGTTGCAAACATTCTGTCTGATTTTTTATCTTCAAGAAAATTCTGTTCCTCCCTTTATTATTTATAATTCTTAACACATTACTTACCGGAAGCTTATCAGTTTCATCCTCGATGACTGTAGTGTATCAAAAATGGAGATAAAGTAGCGTATAAGCTCATAACCAGAATTTTTTTGTGAAAATTCGTGTTTACAGTTTACACAAAATTCTGTTCCTCCCTTTATTTATAATTCTTAACACATTACTTACCGGAAGCTTATCAGTTTCATCCTCGATGACTGTACAGTATCAAAAATGGAAATAAAGTAGATTATAAAGTTCATAACCAAGTTGTATTTACAGTTGGCAGAAAAATTCGAGAAGGGTTTGGATCTTCGAAAAGGATATTCGGTGGTCTCTCTAATACAGATCCAGTCTCCGTTGTGGGGTACGCATCGAATTGAAAAGAATAAAGTTATTCGGAAACCGCGAAGAGAGCTTCCGAGGTCTGGCCGCAAGTCCAGGCCGATAAAGCCCCTTACGGGTAACCATGAGCTCCTCGTGTACACGGAATATCCCGTGGTAGCTTGTACGGGATCCCGGATGTGTCTGAGGTTCTCTCTTCTTTCTCCCTCTCGAGCCGAGCACAATATCTCCTCGTGTGCCGTTTATTCCGAATCAGATCCCGGATCCACTCGTATGACGTCGCTTCCGTTCCCCGGGGGGATTAGGTCTCCTTCTCGCTTTCTTCCGCCAAGCAACCCGCTGTCCTCTTCAAGCTCGCTTATTCGCGCTTGTAGCCCTTCCTCGAGAGGAAAGGAATCGCCGAGGGAAGCTTCGAATCGGAAGGCGGAAAAATAGGGTACGTTACCGAGAATTTTCCGCTCTTCTCGGATAAATATAGGGCGAAGGGCGTGTTCAGGATGTCGGTCTTTAGCGAGGATTGTGGTCCGAGAATTAGAACAGTGGACATGGAGAAAATCGTGTGGAACGCGCTTGTGTCTGAGACAAAATTATGCAAGTTATGCTGACTCGTTAGTCCAGCATAACTAGATCTCTAAAACTTGCTAAGTTGGAGTTACGTTGGGTTTCGTTCGACTCACAACAGTGTGCTATGTATCTTTATAAAGTCTTGTTCAAATAAAATTCAGACGCAGTTTCTTTCTTGAGAAAGATCCATATTAGGATCGAAACGTTGAAAGTTTAATCAAACGAGCAAAATTGCTTTATTGTTTTCTTGATCGAATCGTTGCACCGAGAACATTAATACATCTTTCGTTTTTATAAAATCCTGTTGAAAAAATTTATTAGCTTAAACAAGACGACTTTATGTATTTAATTCAAACAAAGTTACAAAGTGGATTAAAACGGCGATCCTAATGTGAATAAAGAAAAAGGGACAAATTGTATTGAAATAGGATAAAGCTAATGCTGTAGATCTGTTCTGTAATGGGACGACGACTGGGCTGGTTCGTCCTTGGAAAAAAACCTCCGGTCCCATTTCTCGAACCAGGCAACGAAATCTCTCTGACTCCGGCTGGAGTCGCGCCATGACCTGTTTCTGTATATTGTTTAACATTATCATTGTATTCCAACAAGTCATAATTTGATGAATTTATTAGTGACCATGTCTTTCTGTCAATCATTCTTAAAAGTATCAATATTGTGTATATATGAAGAAATATATATATATAAATGTGTAAATATGAAGAAAAACAAGTGTCTATGTAAAAGTTGCTATATAAGCATAGGTTAAAAGACATTTTTTAGCGACAAAACTTGCTGGCTGGCAGAATAGCTCGCGATAGGACGCTTTTCCTCTTCGATCTGCGAATAGATCGGTTTGATCATTTTCGAGCCACCGGTTGATTTCACAGCGAATCTCCGAATCGTGTTTCCCGATCACAAATACCGTGCGTCCTGCGCGCATCGTACGGCAAGGTACGCGATACGGAATAATTTGCGACCGAACGAATCGGCCTGTCCAAACGTTGGATGATTCATGCGCTCCCCCATTGTCAATCTCCTCGTGTAAACTCGACTTAACGACAACCGTCCCTGTCCCGGGCTAATACGTGCCGGGGGAGAGGGCGCGCGCGCAAAATCATCCTCGAAGTAACGGACTCGTGTTTGCGCATTCCAAACGGCCCTGGCCCCTCGAACCGCCCCCAAACGATAAGGTATGCCGCTAACGATGCCGTGGCCGCGCGAGTTAATGCGACGACGAGAGCGACGCCGGTCTTCGGCCCGCCAAAATGCCGCGGTCCCGGTACCTACGAGGAATTTGCGATTCCGTCGGGCTGCCACCTCTAGGAACCGCTTCCCGCACACAGCCCGAGACATTCCGGAACTGTCGGAGCGGGCTCAGGAACGCGCGTCGCCCCCGCGATTAAACGGAATGATGAAATTTCGCCGGATTATTTCGTCCGTTTGTTTCGAAGATTTCCCAGCTGCCGCGGTAACAGCAACAATCGATTCTGTTTCATTTTGATACTGGCTCATCTCGGTGTTCCAATAATAATATCGCAGAGGTCATAAAATATTTCAAAAGTAACAGACAAAAACATATACTGCCGATGGTTAAGATTACAGTATCGTAACAATTCTGGATCGCATCAGATTTTGCTCTTCCCTAAATATCCATCGGAGTTTCAGCAATAGTGACCGCTAGCATTCGCTGGTAACAGTATGCGGCATCGATAAAAGGGCAGAACGGAATTTTCTGGGACATTAAAAGCGGCACAAACGAACTTCTCAATTTCCTTGAACGTCACTCAGATAAAAAGTTGAAAAAAGTGGGGGGTTTGGGGGAGGAAATATTAGCGACGGTACGTGCTGAAGAGGATGAAGTTACGACCTTGGGTAAGGTCGAATTGCCCTGCAGCGGACGAAACATTTCCGTCCGAGCGTGTAAAGCGGCCTTTAGGCAGAAGCTGGGTTCTATCGCAGTTCGCGAATTCCGTCCTGTCATTTGTAACTGTCGGGCTGCTCATTACAATTCCCCATTCCTCGCCTCTGAACCAACCCCCGTCCCGCTGCCCACCCCCTCCCGCCTAACCCCCGTTTGCCCTCGAACGTCTCGTTTCTGCGAGCGGGAGCAACGAAGGGTTCTGGCGTTTGTGCTTACTCGCGTTCCCTCTCCGTCTTTTCCTATGCTCGTTCTCCACCCCCGCCCCCGTCTCACCCTCGTACCTCTCTCCATGACGCCACCGGTTTATGCGCAAACGCAACCTATTTCACCCTCGCAACTCATCCGCGAGCAGGAAGAACGGGCTAATAAAAATATTAATTTTTAATTGTCCGCTTAATCGTCCTCCACCCCCTACCTTCTCCCTGGTGGCCCGGTTAGGCGAATAAGAATGCGAAAGGGGTAGCGGGAGGCCTTGGACGATTATAGCGCCGCGACCAGGGTCCTGCGGGGGGTAGTTTTGCGACGCGAGAGAATTTTAAATTGGATATCGAGAGCCTGGTGTGACAGATAATGTTTGCCGGTAAGTACGTTACGGGGAATTTATTGTGGGCAAATATTGGCGCAAAATTCCAAAGGTTACGCCAATCGCTAACACCCCCCGTAAATTATAAATATACGCGCGGCCGATAAATCCCGCGTTTATCCTGGCCATCGTAGATATATCAAAACGCGGCTCGACGACCACTATGCATATATCGATCCTGTTCATCGTTCTTGCTGGGATAAGTACGACGGAAAATCTACCCCCCTGCGAGTCACGTTATCGATACGGCGAGAGGCGGATCGATACCAAAACTAACCGCAGAAAACTTTCCGGCGGCATGGCGGGTCGTTCCGAATTACCGATATCAATCTAAAGGATCCGAGGCATCTCGAAGTGTCTTTATTCACCGATCCAGCCCCTGTCACCACGAGGGGCCCGAAGAACCCGCCCCAAAAAATATCTCACGCGAGATCGAGTCGACACCGTGCCTCTCTCTCTTTCTCTCTCTGTGTATCTCGCTCCCTCGGACGAGTCAGCCACCCCCGTAACCCGGCGCCCATTTTCTTTATTACATTCCTTATTTCCTATCCACCAGCCTCTCTGTAACTGTAATACAAATTCCTATTGTGATTTATGTTGATATCAATGGCAACCCCTCGGTGTCGTCCCGTCCGCCGAAAGCTCGCCCTCTCGCCCTCTCTCCTGGTAGCCGAAGGACGCACCCCGCTCGCCCTCCGTCCAGATATTATGCTTTATTGAATCAGAGTTGTCACAGTTATTGTTGGCTTCGCGCTCCCCTACCCCTTCGGTTCGCGTTTCACGGCTGCCAGACCGAGGCTACGGGGGTGAAACCAGCCGCCGCTGGATCTCTATGAATTTTATTAATAAAACAACATCGGCGAGGAGAGAGCGCCGACAAAGCGGCGACTGACAGCCCCGTAGCCGCTCTTACGTGTATCTGCCGTCGGGGGCCGACGAGCGTGGAAAATTCGCGCGTCTCGACCCCCTTTGCGTCTCGCACATCCCCGCCACGGTGTGCCAGCCGAGCAGAGAAAGGAAGCGCGTCCCGGCGTCGGATCCCGGTTTTCTAAAGCGTCCCGCGCGAAGGCACCGCCTTCGCTACTTATCGCCCAGCCGAGGGTGGAGTACCTTTGTGTTCCAGCTTCAAGAACGCATTGTCGACGGGCCACGCGACGCCAATACCCACGACCGAAAACCTCGTTCTCGCTGACGTTCCCGGCGAGACTCGTTGTAAGCCTTTTCCGGATAAGCCGGCCACCGCTTTTCGTTCGTTCGTCAGTTTCATCGACCTGGCTGCTGACGGGAGCGAGCCTCGAATTATTGGGGAAACTTTAGCCAGCGACCTGTCCGAGCGAGGTACCGTCTACGCGACCATCGTTCGACCACTTGAAAATTCTCATCCGGGTTATAATGTCGCGGGGCCTACATCTAAAGTAATCTCATGCTTCGACCACCACTGCTGAAGATGTTCTCCAGGCCTGCACTGAGCATAAGATTGCACATCTCCTTTAAAAAGGTGGGACAAGACAGGATAGCTAACAAGGAATGGTAAAAAATTGATTTTTCACACAATATTTATCTTCGAGTGTGAAGTCCATCCATTTGTAAATTTTTGTTTCGTGAGCATTGAAAATATAGTCACAAATAATTTTGTAAGCAAACATATTAAAATATGTTCTAACTTTATAAAAGACATTCAAATATGTACCACCTCAGAAAATTTTACAGTGCACATTGTAAGAAAATCAAAATGAACGTCAAATAATATATTGCTACCCGTCATACATAATCTTTACACATTTACAGCTTTAGAAGATTCAAAAAGAAAAGAAATCATTTTTCGTTACAGAAGATTCTTAGAGGGTTAACTGGAAAACTGAACTGTAGAAAAAATAATCGTCTAGAACCATTACCGGCCGAGTCACCCACGATCCTGAGTGTTTCGTTTCGCTGAATGAACCTACGATACTTCCATTAACGATTGAAGAGATTCTCGAGTACGAAAAGCGATCGCGCGGAAGAAAGAAGTCGAAAGGAGACGAGAGGAAACGAGAAAGAAAGAAAAACGTACACGTTTACACAGTGTACGACAGTGACTTGCGACAGTGGGCTGCTATAAACGTGATTAATGGACACGAGCCCGTTTACCATTCTGATACTCTCGCTGCAGTCGGAACAACAAAGTGCTCCTTCACGCGGTCCCGTCCTTTCCCCTCTTCTTTCCTTCGTCCCCTTTCGACATTCTCTTCTTGGAGCATAGAATTGATCTTCCAAGAGGACGCTCCTGATGCCTTCCGAAACGCTAACCGAACTTATCCGGCGAGTAACATTTGAGACTAGTACCAGTGAGTTATCGTTCGTGTAAGCTTGAACGTGCTTCAAGGTAACGCCTCACGGTTTTGAGACGCGAAAGTGACGGCTTTCGAAATAGGCGCAACCTTTGCTTGACTTCGGGCTTCGAAATGTCACGAATCGCGTGAGTGCTCGATACAGTACGGCATTCCGTGCTCGGTCTTCGTATCGATTCCCATTGATCGATTGGACGATCCGTCGGATTTCACTTCCCCTCGGTGGTGACAGAGGACGAATGCTATTTCGGGAATAGGTGAAGAGTGGAAGCAATGTTCGTCCTTTATAGATGCACGATATCTACAAAATGAGTTTGTGCTTTAATTACAACACACAGGAGCTAAATGTATAGTTTTCATTAATGATTTTAAATGTCTTTCAATCTTTCCACTCTTCTAAATTGCAAGTACGTAATAATAACCTTCCAAGTAATTCTTCGATCAACAAAATCATCCTGTACATAGGAGTCAAATTCCCTATGGCCGTAAAAAATTGTCAGAACAAACCTCTTGCAATACTGAAAAAAGCGTTTGTAAAAATTAATTTAAAAGAAGATATTTTTCTTCTTTTTCTTAGGTGTAAAATTTCAAACTTTGATAATTATGCCTTCGATGGTTTGTTATGATGGACCTATGTACCAAATTTCGAGCTCGTAGGTCAATGAGAAGTGCCCAAAAGGTTTTGATGATCTGTCATTCAGTCAGTCAGTGTCAAATTTTTCGATATTTGAGGTCCTATATCTCGGAACCTACTAACGTTGGAACATTAATGTTTTGTCAATATTAAGACATGATAACATTTAACAAGTGTACGGAATTACGTCTCTCCATCTGGGTCTAGGTCGGAGTTACAAGCCTCTAAACAACGGCCAAGTTGTTTCGTGTAAAAGGAGATAGTGCGAGAACTTGGTTGGTGCACTGGCGTGCACCTAGATAATGATACAAATTTCATTATTGCAAATTGATTGAAAAACGAGTCTACACTCTGAGCGATTTTCCAAAGGTTTTAACAGTGGCGATTCCAAGACTCCGTTTCCAGAAGCAACAACGCTGACAGCAACAGCAACAGCCTCGAATCGGTAAATCCGCGATAGGAATACGGGCAGAAGACAGAGCCCGACATTCCATCAAACCCCTTTCGGCCGTTGGCCAGGCTGGCAAGACGAACACCCGTTCACTGTTAGCGACTGCTCGCACGGTATGCCCGCGCGGGGGAGTCCTCTCACGTGGGACAGTGCAAACATTCTCGATTTACACGTTAGCCATTCCATTTGGCCCGAATCGGTTGGAAGCCATTAATATCGGCGAGCGTGAAAGCCGCTCGGGCTTGCAGCGGCGGCAAGACAGCCAACCCTTTGCTCCCCGAAGCCACCTACACCTTCGAAAGTGTCCAGACCATTCTTGGTCGTCGCGCTCTTTTCTTCGGACCCTTTCGCCCCGCCTGGGTTAGTTTAACCCTTTCACCCTGTCGCGGCCCTCGAGAATCAATAAATACATATTTGTTCGACACACAGGGCATCAACTATCAATGACGCTAATACCATTAGTCGGGACCTGACGCAGCACGCGGACGGATCGTGTTCGTCGTCGAAAGACGAGACCGGGGGTTCGAAGAGGAAACGCGACGAAGAACGAGAGACAACGGGAGAGAAACGGAGACGAGGCTAACCATAGGGGAATCGTTCTCCTCTCATTCCCGTGATTCTCGCAGAGTCACGTTACAAATGACTGCGGCCGTCTTCCATCCTCGTTATCGAAGTGACATAATCGTCCGTTCGTAATGCACGGCCGGCTACATATCGGGCCTAGGTGCGCGCACACCCCAGGCGTCGCGACGCCGCGCCTAGCCGCGCGATGACGAACCAGCGTTTAATAATCTCGCTATCGTCGGTCTCTGTCTATCAGGCCCACTGGCTCGTTCGACTACCGTGCGTTCATTAACCGGCAAATACCGGGCTGCCGCGACCGAAAGATACCGAACTACTTGCTAATATCAGCCGGTTATTGTTCCGCGGCGGATGAACGACGAGTGTCGATGGATAATGAACGGTGAATGGGCTGGTGATGAGGGTGATCAGCTCGCTTCGCGACGTTAGCAGCGTGCCTTTTAGCGAGGAATAAAGGGTGAGCTACCTGTCTCTGTCACCTCGGATTAGTATTCGCAAACTGTTATATGAGAACATCTATAACATGCTCCTAATATGCCTTTACTTCACAATGGCTCCAATCTCCTGCATTATCGATTATACTTTATCAACGTTCCCCGTGCGATCTCTACTAATTTTTCAGCACTGATGTTTGAAAAATAGATTAAAATACGTTTCTTTCTGTACTTGTCCTTTGTAATAAACTCAACATTCTTACTAGAAGTATTCAATCAAGTAAAGAATACTTGAACGAATTCAATCAAGTACGGAATACTTAGAAGTATTCAATCAAGTACACAATACTTGAAAGTATTCAATCAAGTACGGAATAGTTGAAAGTATTCAATCAAGTACAGAATACTTAGAAGTATTCAATCAAGTACACAATACTTGAAAGTATTCAATCAAGTACGGAATAGTTGAAAGTATTCAATCAAGTACAAAATACTTGGAAGTATTCAATCAAGTACAGAATACTTGGAAGTATTCAATCAAGTACAGAATACTTGAAAGTATTCAATCAAGTATAGACTACTTGAAAGTATTAAATCAAGTACAGACTACTTGAAAGTATTAAATCAAGTACAGACTACTTGAAAGTATTTAATCAAGTACACAATACTTGAAAGTATTCAATCAAGTACGGAATACTTGAAAGTATTCAATCAAGTACGGAATACTTGAAAGTATTCAATCAAGTACAGAATACTGGGAAGTATTCAATCAAGTACACAATACTTGAAAGTATTCAATCAAGTACGGAATAGTTGAAAGTATTCAATCAAGTACAAAATACTTGGAAGTATTCAATCAAGTACGGAATAGTTGAAAGTATTCAATCAAGTACAAAATACTTGGAAGTATTCAATCAAGTACAGAATACTTGGAAGTATTCAATCAAGTACAGAATACTTGAAAGTATTCAATCAAGTATAGACTACTTGAAAGTATTAAATCAAGTACAGACTACTTGAAAGTATTAAATCAAGTACAGACTACTTGAAAGTATTCAATCAAGTACCGAATACTTGGAAGTATTCAATCAACTACAGAATACTTGAAAGTATTCAATCAAGTACAGAATACTTGAAAGAATTCAATCAAGTACGGAATACTTGAAAGTATTCAATCAAGTACGGAATACTTGAAAGTATTCAATCAAGTACAGAATACTTAGAAGTATTCAATCAAGTACACAATACTTGAAAGTATTCAATCAAGTACGGAATAGTTGAAAGTATTCAATCAAGTACAAAATACTTGGAAGTATTCAATCAAGTACAGAATACTTGAAAGTATTCAATCAAGTATAGACTACTTGAAAGTATTAAATCAAGTACAGACTACTTGAAAGTATTAAATCAAGTACAGACTACTTGAAAGTATTCAATCAAGTACAGAATACTTGAATGTACTCAATCAAGTACAGAATACTTGATGAGTCCTCTAGCGGGTCTAGAACGAAACACCACCTTTCTTTTCTTGTAATAGAACATTTCTCTATAGCAAACGTGGTCTCAGGACGCATCAGATTCAGATTCAAATCATACGTTTGAGTTTATTACAGGATAGCTATTTAGTGTAGAATTTGATCGAACCCGTGCGCCGATCCTTGCGATCCATATCAATCTTCTAATAGAATACTTGAAACCTGTTTCCGGTGTAAGTAACATTTCTGACATTACAACATATTCTGGAATCAAGTATTAAACACACAAGAGTCATTGTAAGTCAAACGCTTGACGACGAGTAAATCTTTATAGAGATCCCTTGCTAGCCATTGTTGTCTACGCAGTTAAATATTGATAAAAAGTTAGGTAAATACCTGGTCGACAGTGTACTCCACTATGGTTGCGCTCTAGTATTGGTAATCCCGCCGGGGGGATACGCAATCCCCGTAGGCTTTGATCATAATTTATGGTTGTATAAGAATGCGAAAGGGAGTCCCGGTGCTGTTTACTGTCCTATACAGGATTACACATGATACCCGTCCATTAATTTCTGCGGCTATCACCTGTCCTTTTTGCTTTTCTTTTGGCTCCGTTAACCTGATTACGCGGACCCTCTTCGGCTCCAGACGCTCGCAGAACCTTATATCACCGTAATTGTGTTGCAATAACATATAAATAAACCATCTTACACCGGCTAAGCCACCCTCGAAGAGTTCGCGAAATTTTAGTCTCTTCTGGCTCATTCGACCTTTCTTTTATTTGGAAATCCCAAGTCAAACTGTCAATATACAAACTTATAACGTCACCTTCGAATAAGGTACACCCTAGCCTAAATACGTTTAAATTTATTTATTTAAAAAAATACGAATTTCTGGCTCATTCGACCAGAAGGTAAGAAAATACGAGGAATAGATTTTTCAATGTTCTAGACCAGAAGACCCCGTTTAATGGACTCGAAAAAGAAGGAGCATAAATCATTTTAATACCCTTGCCGGTGGTTCGTCAATGCATCCAGAGAGCGGAGGGTTAAACAGGGACTCGGTCTTGACCGGGGCTAAAATGCTAATTCCGAATCCGGCAATAAAATGTCCCCGTTGATCCCGTTGATCAAAATGAAAGAAAAATATATCAGCGGCGGCGAGCGGGAAACACCTGCTGCACCCGATCAGGGAAAGAGTTCGAGTAAATTACTCCGGGGCGCAGTTTTCGTGAAGGACGGTTCGCCGGTTGTAAGCCTGCGGAAGGGTGTCCCGAGAAGGGTGGCTGTGTGTTGCTGGTTGACGGTGTTTGTATACGTAGGACGCGGTTGTCGCGTGTGCAGGGCCACGCCATCTGCGCCAATCGCGGTTACTCTGTTACGTTAAAGCCCCTCAGCCAGTTTCCAGTTGGCAGTTCCAGTACGGTCGTTTCCAAAGGGTTTTAGAGTCGTAGATTCAGTCGGTCGGTCGGCCGCCAGCCCGCCATTACTCATTCCAGGGACACGGATACACGCCACCCTAGACCGCGCAAACAATTTGTTTCGGGGCTCGGTATCTCGCGGCGGTTGCTACAAGTCGCACGGAAGTGACGACGAAATCGCGGAATTAATCGTCGGCATTTTGCCGGCAAGCCTGTTCATTATAGCTTCGAGCACCAGTCACACAATAGCAAACCAATTTTGCCACGCTTTTCATTGCCGTTTTCTTATTTCTAGAAGAGGCCAGTACATTTGTCCGTATTTCTTATCGTCGATGACTTCGATTCTAAAATATTTTTAGTACATAAAAAAATCCACGTCCGCAAGGGGTCGAAGAAAGTCGACCAAAATTTTGCATTCCTTAGGCCAGCTGAGACACGCTTTTTCCAATAAACGGTCAAAGAGTTGCGCGCCCCGCCGCCACTAAATTGCTATTAGTCCCGAGCAACGGTAATTTGTAAAAGCCACTTTTCTCCGGGCCGTTTTGCACTAACTCATAAACGGCGCATCTAACTTACAAGTCCCACGTTCGCGCGGCGCCATTATCAGTTTACCTTCGAGCTGGCCTTGCTCGGGAAGTCTACTGCTATAAAAGCATGAAAAAATCGATTCTCTTTTGTATTTTCTTAAAGCATATGTTTAAAAAAATATATAATTAAATTCGGAATTGTTTAAATTCACAAGAATAACAAGATTCTAGTCGCTTGGAGAATTCAAATAATTTGAGACTCCAAATAATCTTTGGAGGAATGATTCTTCAAATGTTTCAGTGTTTACTCCAAGAATTAAATTATGCTTTTTGAAGAATAACTCAACATATCATGTATAACAAGCTTAATCTTAATTTTTAAAACTTCTTTATCATTTCCAGGGTGAATAATTATGCATTTTGAGTATCTTCAGACAGATTGATGTCTTATAAAAAGTTTGCTTTTAGGTTCAAAAATTGGCCTATTTTTCCCATTGTCTTTTCCAAATAAGGCTATAAAATGGCTATGTGGACCGGAAAACCCCTTAAAATCAGACGTCGTAAGGAACGGTTGGTTCTATCGGGGTCAACGATTCCTCGTCGTTTTTCCTAGGACCAAGAATCGCTTCGAAAGGAAATCTCGGCCGGGGGCGAACAAGACAATTTTTCGCCAACCATGTTCGAGGCAGGCTAGAAGCAACTTCGAACGCCGGACGATTCCGTCGGCGGCTCTGGAAGTTGCTTTCCATCCGCGCCGGTATTCCCGCAGGATAGAGGCGAAAAACTCCAGCTAACTCGCATCTGTATCAATTTATGCCTGCCGACAGTGCGGCCGGCGATAGCGGAAGCACCTTGGCCACCGGTCGGAAGGGAGATAAACCGGTGGAGAAGTTCCAGCGCGTGATAGGGGATGTTTGTGCCGTTCGACACATTGCGTTTCCGAGTGAGACGGGAATTATTTACGGGGTGCGTCGGAGGGCTTGACCCAGCCTCGCTTCTCGCAATCGTTATCGTTTCAAAACGTTTCGTTCTCTAGAACACTCTACCCCTGGCCAAAATAGCGTGCACTTTGTAATTCTACGTCAGGAGACCCTTAAACAATCCTGGAACCGTTAGATCAGACATTGTTGCAGAACCGGGAAGAATTAACCCTGGAATTTCTTTCTTTCAAATATTTAGTTTCTCTCGAGTCAAGCATTCCAACGATTATACTGGGTGGCTGTTTTATCTCAGCAAAGTGAATTATCTTTTAGGGTGCGATATAGTGTAGCGCGGCGAAAACAAATTAATGTAATGAAATGCAACTTTATATATGTATATAGTGGAGCGGTTCATTACATTGTTTTTTTTTTTACATAACTTAGATAAATAAATTGTATAAAGGTCGACCATAGAGTTGATCCTCCATACAACAATAAGTCGAAAAAAAGGATAACACACTGTATATAATTTTTTCATATGATATTTATATTTAAATAAATTGCAGTAAAATCTCTTTTTGAAAATAAACAGAACACCCCCTTACAGCAAAATACCAAAGTTAATTTCGAGATCTTTTTATAAAAATGTGGATTTTCAGATTTTTGTGGCTTGTGGGCAATGAAAATTCTATGCGATGCTGTCCTCTCTATCCACGATACTTTACAGTGTCTAAAAACGATCCTCCCAGGACCCCCATCACAGTGCTTGACAAATCGTTCCATCTCTACCGTCTTCGGCTTGAGAACGGCCGGTTAACGATCGTTTAACGATGCCTCGGTCTAAATGTTCTACCGTTTCTGCCGTGGCAAGCGGGAAACCCGCAATGTCCCATGAGTATGGACAGTGCTGGCACGATGGTTATCGGGTACTTTGATAGATGTGAAAAATAGGACTCTCCACTTTGTCATTTTGTCCCGTTACGGATAAGGAACTAGCCCTCCAGCGAAGAAGAAGGGCCCTCGATAACAAAATCTTGAGATCTTATTCTGGATAGGTGAAACACACTTTGCACTTGAAAATATAAATTAATTCTTGAAGATCAACGCTAAATCAATGCGAAATTCAAATTTAGCAGGATCTTATAGAATTGCACTTAAAAATATAAATTAATTCTTGAGGATCAACGCTAAATCAACGTTTTTAACAATAAATCTACCAATAGCTAGAAATAACACTGGACCATTTTTCCTTATACAAATGACAAGACAGAATTGATTTCTATTTTGTGAGAAACTTATTACAATATGTACTTGATTACAGATATTTGTTGAATCATTTCCCATGGAAACATCTTTGTAGTTTCAGTAATTGTAAAATGACAGTGGTTAGTCTAATTTTAAAGTTCTCCTTGTGCATATGGTATTAAAAAATATTGCAAAATAAGATTTATGCAGTGAAGTTTTTCTAGAAGTCGTGAGACTGTCGGTATAATGGAATTTTGATGTTAAGCGTTGCCCGATGTACATGCTCGAAGCACTTCCGTCCTTAGACGCGAATGGAAGTGTCGAACGGTTTGTCCAGCCACCGAAGGACAAGTTTATGGGTCTCCGTCACCCCCGACGTGGAACCAGCATTCATTAATAGCCCCGCCTCGAGTTAGCCTAGCACGACGTCGTGGCAGTCCGGACCGTCGCCAAAGCCCGACCCGGCTTTATGGCCGTTTAATTGGCCGAGATAGACGACGATATATTATTATGCTAATTTTCAAGGAACTTCGCGGCCACGGGAATCGTTACCAAGAGATTAAGGGCCCTATGTGACATCGTACCGTTAATTACCACATTGAACACAGACCGCACGATGTTAGCGGCTTATCCGGGCTTCCTGGACTATTTGTTGTCTGTTTACATGGCCGATTCAAACAACGCCTACATCGAAAATGCAGGAGCAACATGGCCTTATCATTAGCGGAGAAAGAGCCCTAAGGTGAACCCTAAGCCGTTTCACTTCATCCGTATACTCTTACCTCGTTTGACGACCGTTCAAACGTCTTAGGGCTTCGTTTAGTTGCAGCTAAAATCCTTTCAACGATCTGCACTTTGGAATCTTTGTCGTGTATGTCCCGTGATCAGTGAGCCTAATGAAATTTTGTAACGCTATCAATTATTGCTATTATCGCGTTAACGTTGTCACAGACCAGTATTTACGAAAGTTGTTACTGTCGTTTAGTAAACGAAATAATTCAATGATTACAAGCTAGGGTGACATTTTTCTGTAACGAATGTCTATAAATGGCTTGCGAAAATGGCAAAATTACTGAAGCTTAAGGCGTGAAGCTCCTACGACACAATCTATGGGCGATAAAACTCGATCATTAGTTTCTAATTTTAACTTTTTCGAGAAGTCCATCTTTCATTTTTTATTGCCAGAAAACGAAGAGCGCAAGGTGAAGATTTCAGGGAAAGGAAAGTGATGAAGTGTCCTGAGAAGGCAGGGGATCCGGGGGAAATATGGGATCAAGGAGCGGGGAAGAGTCTAGGGTAGAGAATGGATTCAGGGAAGTAAAGGGATCCTAGGTGGGTCCTTGGGAACAGTTCCGTTCCAAAGAACGGGATGAGTCTAGGGAAGAAGAAGGGTCCAAAGAAGGATTTGGGTCCAGGAAAGAGATTCAGGTCGAGAAGAAACTCCACCAGAGTCAAAGAACGCCGTCATTCCAGTTGATCGATTTTACAAAAAAAAGAACACACAATTATTCTTTGAAACTTATATATTAAAGACGATACTCCAAATTTTTTTTATAATTTTGTTCTTCCTCAAAATTGCGAAGTATTCCTATGAATCAAACTGAGGGTGACCTAACCCCTTACTCTAGTACCTTCGTTATCAAAAAATGACGAAGAGGTTCGAACGTTGTTGACTAACCCAGAAAACATGAAAAACCGTTGGGACCTGTGGTAGGGTTGCTTTACGGTCGATTACCCAGAGCCGACGCCAATCTTCCCGTCGATTTTCAGCGCTCCACTCCGCACCGCGCCGCTGGTCGGAGTCGCGGTCGCCGCGAGGGGCGAAAGTTCATTTGCGCTTAATGCCGCGCGATTAATTGCCGACCGCTACTTGCCGAGAGGTTGTAAGGCCATTTACGGCCGGGGCTCGGGCCCGTGTAAGCGAGACCGTACAAATTCGTTCGCACTTAAATTCCATCGGGGCGGCTCTCGCGTCGGATTTATCGGCCTTTCCGTGTGCTGGTCTCGCGGGGCCCGTGATCCGCGGGCCTGGCGCGCGGAGAAAGCCACAGAAACGGGCCTGCAACGGGCGTTTCGCGCGGCGGCGATCCGGAGATTGTCGGTTCGAGCCCGATCGTCGACGTGTCTCGGACACGAAACGGCCACGTAACCCGAGACCCAGAAGCCCCGGGACACGCGCGGCTAACGTACCCGCGACAACTCTTCTCCATTTCCGTCCGCTCGTGTTCGGAGGATCGGCGCAATTAGCAACGACCTCTCCTTGACTCCTCGAACGGGCCGGGGCTACGGCAGAGAGCGCGAACCAGCACGTAGAACCGGCACGGAAACGGCATTTGAATTGCATTTACTCGTGAGAGCATTGCCTGATTCCGTGTCTTGGCGACCCAAGGTATTACCCGGTCGCGCGTATAAGCGTCCGATTAAAGGGGATCCCGGCCCGATGTGGCCCGGGGAACAGGCCCCGATCAGACCCCGTAATGAAATGGGACAGCTCGGCCGTTCTGACGATCTTTTGCGCCATAGCTGCACCACTCGTTGACGCAAACTTCGGCATCCTAGCTAGGCTTCCATGAGCTTCGAAGGATCTATGGGGTTGTATATTGTGGTAATCAGCAGTTCGAGTTGTCAGGACAACATATTTATTGGCACATGGACTTACAATAATTTGATTGTGGAAGAAAAAAAATCTATATATGATATTGTAATGAAAAAAGAAGAGAAAATAGTTATCCCTTTACGATAGCCTTGGATATGCGATAGTCCCTTGTGGTCCTGAATCGAACTCACACTAACAATAATTATGTGTTCGGTTCAAATCTTTAATTCTATCTCTTCTACTCTCGAATACACCTGTCTATATAAATATCGTTCACGATCCTCGTTGTTCAAATAGAACCACTAGTAACGGGGTTATAAGGGATTACGAAAATCAAAGGTATTGATGAAAGAGGATGTTCTCACTTTATTGTCTTACGGGTTACCTCATGGGCCAATGGTTAACAACCAACTAACCTCGCGTCTCGGACACCTCGACCGCTACACGTACACAGATGCACACACAAGTCTCCTCGGAGACACGTGAAGTAAGAAAAAATGTAAACAAAATGGTCTCGCCCAGTTCCTCGACTTCGGGTAAATACAAAAAACAAAAACACGTACTCGTCGTTCGATTTCTTAAGAGCAATTTAACACTCGTCTTCCGCATTAGCCAACAGGGGCAGCGGCCACAAGTCGCGAATGACACCGTTGATCTATACATAACTCGCGCCTACAATATTGTGTTGATCTAATGTTAATCTAATACTTTGGGTCCCGGTAGAAGTTCGTGTAGTTTTCTGTCTAGAAATGGATATCAGTCGAATAGCACGTGTATCTTCAAATCTAATTTTCTCGATAACGAAGCTTTGTAAGACGCGGATATTAACGGGAGGAGAGAAGGAAATAGCGCGAGGAACGTGGAAAAAGAAAGGATCCAAGAGATCGGTGTCGGGCATCGAGAGCAGCGAGTCGCGGGCCGCGTTACAGCATTACAGCCGCGTGTTTTACAACGCGACACCGGCCGTCCCGTTCGGCCTTAAATTTCGCGATCGTCGCGACGGTTGTCCGTGGGAAAATTGGCGTGTCGGGGCAGCAGCGGGCTCTGGCTCATGGCGGCGCGGCGTCCACTCGACTGGCAAAAAATTACATGAATTTCTAAAGGGCAAAGGACACGGGGAATTGTCGAACGCGCGGGCCCGTGTACGCGGCGAGCCGCGCGGCCGGTGTAACGCGATCCTACCGTAATTCACGTTGGTTTTACGCTTTATGCGACACGCGGAACATTGCGCGCGGCCGCGCGAATTTACGGGGAGGCCGGTACCCGCGTATACCGGCCCCGGGGACAAAACCTTTGCGACCGGAACGCTTGATGGACGCCTGGCCGGTATTGGATTAAACGCCTCGAAAAAAGAGGAAAGAAAATAACGACGAGAGCGCCGGCGAGAGAGCAGCCCGCCACTTTTTCTCTCCCGTTCCACGGCAAGACTTTCCGAGCACCGTACAACCTCGCGAGGGAACAGATAAAAGCGGTCGAAATGTTTTATCGGCGCTATTTTTTCGCCTGGACGCGACCGCATCCACCGCACATTAGGTTGTCGCGCGCTCCATGTCAATTTGCGTTCGGTTAGCATCGAGTGCTTTGGGATTATGTCTCTTTCGCCGGCTGCTTCCCAGTCACTGTACTCCAAAAATTTTGTAGAAATTCTTTCCTATTCTATTTCTATTTTACCACCTTTTTGTTAACTTGCTTTCTTGTCTGTCTGTTCGGTACATATTTTGAAACTGATTTTCTATTTTCACTTCCGTAGCTTAATTCGTTCTTAAATTCAATCCATTTTTGTATGACGTTACTCTTTGTGTATAACATTTTTCGTATCAACATCTGCGATGTATAAAATAGATAAAGAAGTGAATGATTGTAAAAGAAGGAACAACTCCAAAGCCTCAGTTAAAAACCACTGTATTCACTTATTACAAGATAGAATTATTTTGTGGAAAAATATCCATATATTCATTTATCTATTCAATTTAAATTGATTAATTTAAATGAACTAATTGGTCCACAAAAAATCTTAAAAAATATGTATATAAAAGAATATATACATAAAGCTGTGAATCATCCTGAACATCACAATTCTACAATTTTTAAAAAGACTCACCATTCGAAGATCAATATTATTATTAAGCATATTAACCATATTATTCATAATAGTCAATTTACAAAGGAAATAATGATTATAGTGATCCTTACCATAGGTAAAGTTTTGGGCTGGTTTCCTTCAACATGAACTTACCATAAGAAACACACATACAATGGTAAAAATGAAAATGTTGACAAATTTCTTAAACTATAATAAAGCTTACAATCAGCCGACTACAAGCAGCTTACCCCTGATCAATATTTGGAACATCCAGCGATTTCCTGTTGAACAAAACCGACGTTTAGCGTAGTATGTGAACAACGATCTCCCACCGCCATTTCCGTTCACAGAGAAGGTAGCAATCAGTAGACCAGCTGTATATGCAACAGCCGAATAATTGTAAAAGTATGACAGGGATGGGTGTTTACACGGAACAACGCGCACGATTTTTAAACAAACGTTGATAATTCTTTTTGCAAACGGCGTTACCGCGTTGCGTGCATCGATTTTATTATGTGAACGCGTTCATAGTTAAACGGGCGTAAATTCTCGTAATGTTTAGCGAACGACGAGGGGCTAGGTGAGCGAGACGCGTCACGGTCGTGCGCGTCGAAAACTTGCATATATCCGTTTTTATATTTACATAGTAATCCGGCGATAAATTCGCCGCTCCTTTCGCTCCGGCTCATCGGTGTGGCCGAGTTATTTTAAATTTTAATTTCCCGCCGCTATTCTTCCCGGCGAAACGAAAAACCATACACCGGTAAATCCGCGACGATTTCTCATCGAGTTTTATCGTGACGTTTTTAACGATGAAACGCAAAAACTGCGGTTCTACCGCGAGATGTATTATTCGATACTTACTTCTACACACGGGGGTTGGGGGAAGGGTGCAGAGTGCATTCGGTTGTTCTGAAATAGTGGCAAGAGCAGAATCCTGTCAAGAACTATGAACCAGGTCACCAGTGAAAGAGCAAAAAGTGTTATGTGATTATTCCAATATAGAATAAATTTTCCTTCTAGTTGCAGCTGTCATTTTCGCCGTTCTGTTATACATTAATGTTTTTACTCAGTTTTACGTGACGTAACATGTAACATCTTTACATAACGTTGGTTGTTCCGAAGACGAAGATTTCGCCAGGCTTGACCAATGGCACCTGGACAGGTGCACGATCTGATACAGGGGTAAGTCGAGGTTTAAAGATTCAACGATATCTGCCGGTATGCGGCGACCTTTTGTGCAAAGTCTCACGCACGCGGGGCATTCACACGCACGGGTTTGCGCTCGTATGTAACGAGGACTCGGTGGAAAAAGGGTTGAAAGGGTAGCGATAAGAGAGGATAGCTGTTCGGAGTGCTCGGTCCACGAAAGAAAAGAGGAAGCCACGGGGGTGGCTGGTCAAACGGGAAGGGGCGGACGGGTTGGCAGTCGCGCATTGTATCGCGAGCTTTTTGAGCGGAGATTTCCTGCTCCAGGGACGAAGGCAGAGCGCTCGGTAGCGCTAGCGCCGGCAGAGGCTGTTTCAAGAGGGTGAGGGCGAGGGCACGCGGGGGTGGAGTGAGCCAACGGGGGAGGAGGGGGTGAGCCGGTCGGTCTGGTGGGCGAACGTCTGTCTGTTGGCTGCCAGCGAGCCAGTCAATCATTACGGGCTGCGCAAGCGCCTGCGACCCACCTTCCTTCTCCTCCATCCTTCGAGCATCCCCGCGACACCCTCGCCCGGTGGCCCTCTCTTTCTCCCCCTTTCTCCCTTTCGGCCCTTCCCGGCAGCCGTCTCGCTTCCCTTTCTCCGTTTGGTCTGGTTTCCCTCGGCCGCTTCTACTTCTCTGCTCTCGTCCCTCTCCGTCGGCGTCGCTTTCTCTCCGGCTCGTTCATCCCCTTCATTTCCCTCAGTAGCGAGTTCACCCCGTTGCTCCGCGCTACAACCACGCTACAATGCTGCCCGCTACCGCCGCCGCCCATCCTGCATATTTAAGCGAGCTGTCTTGCTATGCACAGACCGCACCACCTACACCGACCGCTTCCACGACCGTTCTCCACCATCGCCGACCCAATATACCAACCCTCCCACGACGCGCACACGCTTTGCTGCTTCGTCTTTGTCCGCTCTTGCTCCCGCGCGGTTCTCTTTTGTCGCGCGTCGCTGAAAGAATCTCTCGCTGGAACTCGTGGCGCGTCGGGTTCCTGGAATTCTTTCGGCCTGCGAGCCACTCAAGCCTCAACCGGGGAAAATATGTCCGCGGGACTCGGGGAAATTGCGAATATCGCGATTCGACTCGCGATCGTTGAACCACGAGGCGAACTACAGTACTCTCGTCCAATAGTTCGCTTCTCAATGGTCGCTTCTCAAAGGTCGCCATCTCCTTCATTGCCTACGAATACTTTCCACGCTACACTAAAAACTAGTCTCCTACTAGGTCGTTCGATACATACCAAAACGATACACATCTTTAATCATACAATATACATGTTTTATTTAAATTATTAATACTCTGACTGCCACACAATTGTCAGAAAATTGGTGGCACTGAATAATATTCATTTGTTCTGTGATCTTCATGATCAAGTAGCTAATAATAATGATTCATGTAACATTTTGATGTGCGAGTAACACAGTGCAGAAACTTGCCAGTTTCAGGTATGAAACTCTTCCTCTCTCTTCGCTTCGCCCTGCTTTATCATTGTTCTCCATTTTCCAGCTACCCTGACGTTCGTCAGAAATGCTTACATGGAATCCAAACCCAGTAACTCTCCGACAAACATATTTGCATTATTTTATACGTAATAAGCTGTAATCCTTTATTCTGGTCATAGGAAAGGCAATATCAAGCCTCTGGAACGACTAGGACCTGCTGTGCTCCAGAAATCCTGCACCCCCGGCACTGTTTAAAGAAACCACCGTCTACCGGTGATCATGGGAGTTCTCCGCGCAGCATGTCGTCATCGAAACAACCCTTTCCGGCGCAGCCATCCTGGCCAAACTAAAATCTCTGGTAGGTATTCGTCGGAGTCAAGCGTGCCGCGTCCTCAGGCGCCATCGGCCGCGAGGGTGGCAGAACCGTGAACCCTCGGAAGGGCGTTGTACGCGTGCGTAGGCGTTGGTGGCGCGACGAGTCGGTTCCACGTCGGAGGGGGATGAAAACCGTGGTCCATGTGGGGGGAGCGACGAAAGGGTGGTAGCCCCGTCGTCGCGGTAGTGGTGGAAGCCCGGGGGTTGCGTTCTGCCGACGGGGTGGTAGTCGCGCAAAACCGAGGGTCGCCCACGGCTCCGCTCGGCTCCGCTTGCTCGCTCGCACGCTCGGCCCCGCTTGCTAGCTCGCTCGCACCCCCGACTGGCCGGGGGTGTTTCCATGGATACGGCGCTCGCGCCTTGACATTGACAAATGGCTGACCGAGGGTGAGCCGAACACAGCGCCGCTTTTACATATGCAGGGACACCCATTTGTCCGCGCGGGGTAGCGCGACGGGGCCGGTAGAACACCCCCGCGCGGGGGTGGGCGCTACCGAAGAACCAGAGACGACCGCCACCTACGACCGGCGTCTACCGTTTCCCGCACTTCTGCCCTACTATCCACACCACCCCCGAAATCGAGCGCTGTCCGACTTACGGCTTTTGGAAACTACGTACTGCTCGAACATGTGTCCAAGTAGCCTCGTCGTCGCTCGCTACAAGGGCCCCGCGTTTGATCTTTGGTAATCACTAGTATAAGAATCTTTATGCAAACTAAAACTGTTTGGCATCAATTACAAGAGACAGGAACCGTATCGAGAGTTCGTTCTTTCTTCAATCACCTTAACACTTTCACAACCGCAGGTTTGCACAGTGAAACGTCGCCAATATTTTGGAAGAAAAAACTTTACGTAAATTCGTGAAGCAATTAACATTATTATTATAAACCAATAATCAACATTATTATACAACAATATTTTCCCTTTGTGTGATAATTACGACACGTACAAATATAAAACAAAATTCATGACTGGCCTGCCCATGACACCACATTGGTGTCAGTGATTGTGAAAGTGTTAATAAATCGTAAACAATTAAATATCTACAAAAACTGCAGATGGGATTATGAAGATCAGCTTCGTACCTTAATATTGTATGTAAAATGAATACTGAAGACTACAATGGTATTTTTAGATAATATTGCTTCGTTATATTTCCATTCTGAATTCGGACGTTTCACATGCAGCTCATATTTCAGTACTGTCGAATAACCTGTGAAAACGGGTGTTCGCATATACGTCCGCAGCCTGGCCGACAGTGTTCGAGCAGTTTTCAACGCCGAGTTGCTCCGGGGTGCAGCTGCAAAAGCCGAAACAGACTGAACCGTCGTCCCCGAGACCGTGAAACGACTGTCCACAGCGATCGCACCTACCGATACCGCGCCACGCTGGCTGGTTAACTGTTAATCTTTTGTAATTGATACCGCGCCTGTGGAAAATGTTGATGCGAGCCGGCGAGCCCGCGCTCACCGTCGCAGCTGAGTAATGAATTAGGGGATGAATTTAATCTTGGAATGGCTGGCTGGCCGGCGAGTTTGTTTACCTCGTTATTTCTGGCGGATGGTCGGGGGCCAGGGGAAGCACGGCTCTGCCTCCCGTTTTATTATGCGAGAGCTCCTTGTTGGAGCAGACTGTCAATGCGGCTTGAAATTTCCAGAAGAATTTGTTCGAGAGCTCGGATCTACCCAGCTTCGCGTTTTCCACGAACCCAGATGAATTCCGCGTTGCAACATGTAACATCGGCTGGGATTTATTCGTGTCACTGATGCGCTTGTAAAATATATCGATGTTTATAAAGTATAGCCAGCGGTGCGGCCGCGTAAATATTGAAGTTGCCCTTTTACGCGGACGGATTAACCGGTCCATAGCATATTTTCGTTTGTTTTCCGCGCGGCGAACGAATCGATGAGTTTTTAACCGTGTTGACGTCGCTGTTAAACGCAGTCCGATTTTCTGTTAATTCGCTGACTGAATATGTACCTGTAACTGTCCGATACTACCGACAGCTGATAATACGTTGACTATCGCTGAATGACACGGTCACGTGTTTCATTCCGAAGATTAATCTCCCGATGACGATACTCACCGATTGCAATCCGTAAAACCCAATAGTCGTGTTTTTCATTTTGTCCAAAAACTACAGACTGCAAGTAGATGACAACGAATTACGCGAAACTGGTTGCGGGAATTTATTAACATTTTACGCGATGACAGCCTGTTGATCCTTATGTCAATAACGCCAATGAAAATGTCGAAACAATTCCGACAGAGCTAAATGTTTTTTAATTTAATAAAGATTGCATAGACAAAATGGAGAACGTGGAGTCTGAAACGAACAGAATGTGTGTGCATTGATTGCAGAATTGGCGAAAGAAATTATGCGATTCAGTGGACGCAGGGTGTCCAGAGTCAACGATCATCGTCTCAGGGAAAAAAATCGAGCACGGTGTCGGCTTGCTGACTTCCGTGGCCTCGTAGCCCACCAGGAATACCGAGGAGAACAACATCGTAATCGCGTCCCAGGAGAGAAAACGATACCAGCCCCTTAGCAGTGCTCCCTAATAATGACCCTCAAGCTCGTACGGCATAAACGGCCGACTATCGCGCATTACTACCCCGAAGTGGCCACTCCCTTCTGGCAGGCTAGCCTCGAGTCTAATATCTCATTACCGCGCCACCAGTCAGCCGTGCCGAGCTGCCATTACGAGATTGTTTGCTCACAGGGCCTTCTGTCTAATGTATTGCCAGTTTCCTAACGCGTTCGATCGTGACGACCTTGAGGACGTTCCACAAACTTCACGACAGATTCCCGACTGAGAGAATCTACCCCACTTCGATGATCGAAATATCACGGGGATTTTATGGATTTATCAAATGCCTTTAACATTTAAAGTTCAAATATACTATTTCATTATTTCCAACTGATCAAAATGATTAAGAAAAGAGGGACGATTTTTGAAACACTAACATATTTGAACTTCGAAGTACGAAGAAGACTTTTCATTCGTATCACTGTGTCTATCGCCTGAATTGTGATAAATGAGAGATAACGGAGATCAAATAGAGCGCAAGGAAGAAAAGTTTCATTCTAGTGTTTCCACGTGGAAATTACAGAAGAAAGTTCGTGTCTCGAGTGCGAGTATTTTCTGTTATTCCGAGTCGGCTCTGGTATCGATGGTTGGGCGTCGAGAGAGCGTGACGAGCACTAAAAGAGAAAAAGGAAACAATTGAAACGATCCGTCGCTCGGCGGGGGTGTGTTAACGGGGGAAAAAAGGAGATGGCTGGCAGCACGGTCTCCGGGATCACGATTTGTCTCGTTAGAAGCTGGAAAATGTCGACGGCAGCGCCGACTCGGCGGTTTTCCACCGTAGACGCAGACGCCCAGGCAGAAAGCATCGACGCTAGCAGAAATAATTGGTGCCTTCCCCTTGATTCCCGACTTGCTCGCGTAACAAGGTCCATTTCCATGGAATAACCATCAGCGGTAATTGGCACCTACAGTGGATACGCGGCCCCTATCATATTTCAGAACAACGCTGGCCAGGCTGGACGGGGGATGAGGATTTTTACGGAGGGAGGACAGGGGGTGGAAAGGAGACAGGAAGAGGAACTCTGGTCCAGGGGATATCCGCGTCGCGGATCGCAAATGCGTGTTTTATACAGCGACGGCACCCTTTCGTTTTTCAACGCGACCGAAGGGGGCGACCTTTGCGGATAACGAAGAGCCATCGACAGCTCGCTAACAACCCTCTGTCCGGCTTGCCAAGATCCGACGTATAAAGTGTTCACTCCAGTTTCCAACAGGATTCTATTTTGTTGATTGTCATCGCACGAAGATGCTTCTGCGAACTGTTATCGACGCGCAATATTTACAGCAGTTTGTTTCGACGAGTTTATTAAGTTCTTGGCTTTGCATGGGATATCGATAGACTGCGGATGCTATGCATTTATGACAAAAACGATTTCAGGAAAAATTTGACAGATCTGAAAATCTTACTGGATTCCGCAGTTTACTTATAAAATTCTGTGATCTAGCTGGGTTTGATTAAAAATTTCCTTAATGAAGAGACTACTTCTTACATTATAAGACTTACCCTACTAAACTCATTCATAATTATTTACAATTACTACTTGTAAAAGTGTAATAAATTCTTCTATTTCTTCCAAGATATCACATAAAATAATAGAGCAAATATTTAGCATGTTTTAGACTGCGTGTCAACGGTATATGAAAAATAAAACGTGACTTACCTTTATTTCGAAAAAGACGAGTAGAATCATCAAGGTACGCCAATATGAACACGAAGGAACATAAACATCGGATTTTCAACGATTCCATGGTAATACGAGGAATGTGTTTAGAACAAGAATGATTATTCGAGATTCCACAGGGATTCAAGGATCTGGATCGGCAAGCACTCGTGATAAAACGCGATGCACGCGTGATGCTCCCGAAAATCGAAGGACGACTCCTCTCTTGGTATCATCGACGAATAAAAAAGAACTACTACTAAAAAAAGAAAAGACGAATTGCAAGCAACATCCTCCGACGAGGGAGGAGAGAAAAAATATCTCGAAAGGAACAAGATGAACGAGCATCACCCGCGTCGGCGGATTTTCTCGCGAGCGTTTCAAATAAAAGGCTGCAGACACAGAGGGCGTACACAAGATGTAGCATTTAATGCTCACGTTTCAAAAAAACACTATACAATGGACACTCTCTAACATAGACCACCTTTGACATCGTCCTTCCTTTCATCGTCATCACGCTGCGATCCTAAGTGTGTTCGTCAGGAACAGAATCGATCGAGCACGCCGATCACGCGAGACGATCGAGGCTGTTCCCGTTCGTGTTTCGAGACGTGTTTTTTGTGCGTCGAATTCGTTCAAGATGGCGTCTCGACGCGCGCCGGGGATGCACGTGCACGCGCGCTTCCATTAAGAGATGCACAGGCGAGCGTGCACGCGCGTTGTCCCCCCGTAATTACTAATACTTTACATCGACAGGTATCGTTCCCTTTCGCCGCGTTCATTCGTTGAACATCTCCCTTTGTCTAGCCACCGAGGTCCCGCGAAAGCACGGATTACCGCGCGATCATGTGGATTCGAATGATCTCCACTCCCCGCACCAAGGATAGCGATCACACAGAAATGGAAAAAAATGAGGAAACTAAATTCTCCCCCCGATCGCTCGTGCCTTGTCGTATCACAATCGACGAATCGAAGACCGTTCGCGAGTCGGCGAATACAGAACACAGTTCGATTTAATTCGTTTTTTTTTTTAATTTATTTGCCGTTCCTCTTGTTTTTTTTTTACTTAAGGGTGTCAATAGGTCGTCAATACGCAAACAGTTGAAAAAATCTGATTCCATACCGATATAATAAATTTTTAGCTTACTATACACATCGTCGTCATCGTCAGCATAATCATAATCATTACCATCCTCGTCTCGTCATCATAATCATCGTAATCATCATCATCATTATCATCATATCGTATCATCATATCGTATCATCGTCGTAATCACCATCGTATCGTGGTTTATCAGCATCTCATCGTCAGCGTTATCGTAATCGTTTAGCCACGCTTTCGATGATCGCAACGACGCGACGGCCGATCTTCCGAAATAAAGCCAGCGACGCCGGCGTCGGCGTTGTCGTGATACCATTTCGCGTCGTTACGATCATCGCCGCCATTTCCCGTAGCGGTGGTGGTCGCTAGAACGTCATCGTTTCACCGTAATTACACGATAATTATACATTACTTTCCCTCTCTCTTTGTCTCTCTCTCTCTCGCTCTCTCTCTCTCGTACGCACGCGCGAAATTCTTCGGTGCTCCGTGTTTCGTACTCACATGCTTCGTCCCGCATTGTCTCTCTCCTCTTTCTTACTTTCACAACTTTCTCGTCACCCTGTCATACGCGCTACAGTCACACACACACGCACCGTACACGCACACATACTCTCGGTCTTTCTCTCTCTCTCTCTCTCTCAACATCTCTCGCCCTATACATATATAACCGCTCGTTATCTCGTCGCCGCTCATAAAATCTTTGTTTTAAGTTTCTTTACCCTCTAACATGATTATTACTTAGATACCTTACTGTTACTTCGTATACATTTTTAAGGCGATGATTCAATCGGGTGAACTCATTTAGAAAAACGAACAGCCAATAAACGTCGTCCGTTCGCCGCCGTCTTCACGTCCCTTTTCACCGGACACCGCCGAACACCGTCGGACACAACCGCCTATTTGGCGGCAGCAGCGAAAACCCGCCGCCCCAGCCGACTCTCGGAACACACACGCACACATGTCCACACAGAGAGAGATGCGCACATGTGTGTCCCGTTAATCGCTCGTGCGATCCTGGCGTTGCTCGCGTTAGCGGTACGCATCGCCGGGCATTTCTACGAAAATATTGATCGCCGGTTCTCTCCGGACCGGCACCGCGGGGGTGGCCGGACGGGGTGCTGGTCGCGTCGGAGACCAGGCTAAAAAGACGGAGAGCAGGTTCCACGCGCGTCCACGTCGCTGTTCGGGGGACAAAGCACCCTGCGAGCGAGACGGAGACGCGTGCGCCACGGCGAGCCATTACCTTTTGCCCTAGTCCGCCGGATAGTCGTTCCTCATCACCGTGAAAAAATAAAATTCAATCACCGGGTTACCTGGGTTCCGCGAACTGACTCGCGGAGAAACTTGGTAGTAAATGATATTTTGAAAAATTCTCGAACGACCGTCCGGCGTGCGTTCTCTTTCTTTCTTCCTACAGCCGATTATCTGAATTCGATCTCCGTGTCGTTGGTTAGTTGAAATTTCTCGTGAACAACGGCGAGGGCGCGTCGTCGTGGACGACCTCGAGCCGCGCGGGGCGCACCTTCAACAAAATTAAACAATATATCGTTCAACAAATAGAATTCGTAAAAAACCTGTCCGCCCCGATGGTTATGTCGTCGACGGCGACGCCCGTACCCTCGTCGCGGTGTCCTTCGTACGTGTCCATGATTGTCTCGTACTTTGATAATCACTTTGTTTCCCTCGATTCGCGAGTAGTAGGATTGTTCTCGAGAGCGAGCGTCGGTCGCGGGGAACCGTCCGGAAGCCGCGGGACTCGTCCGCGGATTTAAAAATTCTCTAGCATGTCGGAACGCTCCGCGCCGCCGCTCGTGCGGCCCGAACGGATAAAAACTCTGGGTCCCCGTGGTAAAAAGCGTCCACCTAAAAGAGGCGGCCTTGCCGAGGCTCGCCCCGTCGCGTTTTTTAAAACGTTTAAAAGTATCCGCGCGTCGATGTCCCGCGGACGATCCGCGGCGCGGTCCGGTTCTGCGCGCGTTCCGCTCGCGGCGTATACCATGTATCCTGGCAGCTTGGTCGTCGAGAAATTTCAACCGCGACCCGACAACAATTTGCTCTTGCAGAAGAAACGAGAAGAACAAGGAAAGAAACAGAAATATAGTAATCAGTAGATCGTCGTCTCTCGATCGTTCGAGAGATCTCGCGTTGTAGGATCACACGATCGATTGCCGCGCTCGCGAAGACGAACTACGCACGTTTCCCCGCACGCGTACCACGACCGATTTTTCAGCGGATCGGCCGCGACGCGTCGCACGACGAGTGTCCGAGATATTTCTCCAATTAACCAGGACCTAAAGCTGACTTCTCTCGCACCTGAGTCTTTCGGTATACGTGGGTTATCTTTTTTTTTTCTTTCAGTATACTAATACGCCGCTGCGCCGGCCCGAAAGGGATCGGGCGAGAGGATCGTTCACCCGTGCGATTCGTCGTGTTTTTACTCGTTCGTGCTCGATCGACGGGAAACGATCGCGGCCCGGTTCCTTTCTGATCGGCAGGACGCGCGACAAGAGCAGTGTGTTTACATTTAAAATTTTTTTATACAAGATCTGCGTGTATGCGGGCGTATTGAAAATATCGATAAAATTTGTCTCGTATGCTCTGCGTCTCTCTCTTTCGATCGTTCACTTTCTCGCAGCCTCGCTCCCTTTCTCTCGAATCAACTCTCGCTCGGCCTCTCATTCCCTTTCTCTCGCGCGATGTGTCTCTCTCCCTCTCTCGTGTCCCGTTGCCTCTCCCGTTGCTTTCCGAACGGCGATCGATCATCGTCGCGATCCTTCGAAAGATTCGACGATTCGAACTTTCCGCGTATCGGAGGAGCCTCCCATCCACGACGATCCACTCCGACACCTAGTCGACGGCTAATTTCATGTTGTTTTCCAACTTTCTCGCGTTTCTCGATCCCACACCCAGCCTCTCTCAACAAACACGCTACTCGCTGTGCGGAGTATCGCGACGAAGGAGCACGCGTTTCTTTCTTCTCTTTGCTCGTTACTTCGAAAGAAAGATCGTGAAGCGGTCTCGAATCGGATCACGAAAGAAGGAGGAAGGTACGAAAGATACAGGAAGGAAGGAACGTGTCGGAAACGGTCGGGATCGAAGCGTTCTACGGAAAGTATGCTCTCTTGAATGTAAAAACAGAAGTGGACCTTCGACTTTCATGAGTTTTGATTCTATTCTACTAGCCCGGCATGTCGATTACGTCCAACCAACGAGTCGACGGAATTTCGATCAGATCTATGCACCGATCGACCATTCCGTCCAGGGGCCCTTCGTACGTCGAATCTCCGTTTCATTCCCGAGGTTCTACTCGGAAATCCGACGACGAAACTCCTCTAAATGACGTCGTTCGTTCCACGCAGATGGCAAAGATCGAGCGGAATTTCGTTAGATTCTGATCGTTCTACTCCGGGCGTCACAACTTTGCTGGCATTCTACCACGGACCGATGTAAAGCTCGAAACTCCGACTAGATTTGATAAGATACAAAACTTCTTGCACGATCACGATCGGATTTGGAGTGGCAACATTCTTATTGTTCAATCGCTATAGCCAATTCTGTTCGATATTTCTCGTGTCGATGACACCGATTAAAGGTCGAACGAGAGAAGATTTCCAATTGAAGTAGAAACGTCTGAATCTCTGTGTCTGAAACGTCTGAAACTGTCCCGGTTGACTTTCTGGAAGATGAGGGTGAATGAAGAAGACTGGAAGAAGGGGGAAAAAAGGAAGAAAGAAACGTTCTTCTCGATCGTGCTCGTTAACTCTCGCCTCTCCCGATCCTCAGCCTTCGTTCTGTCGAGGTTCTGACTGGTCCGCAGTTTCTCCATTTATTATCGAGCCCTTTCGCCTCCCCCGAGCTTGTCGAGGCGCAGGAAGAGGGAAAAGGAACGAAAGGGAAAAATGGAAAGACGAGAGAGCGAGAGAGTCGGGGTGCTCTCGCGAAATATCCTGTGTGTCGCCCTCCCAATCGAATGTCCGCCCTCTCCCTGTCGACGCTCGCCGCGGCTCAATTAACTATTTATACACAATATATTATATAATAAACTGTAATCGTGTACTCCTTTGCCCAGTGTAGTTTTTCTGTCGTTTAGGTTCTTTTAATTATCGTTACGGTGTGGGGAGACGGGGCCTGGGATATAATAACGCTCTTTTCCGCGCGCGCTTCCTTGTACGCTTGTGTAGGTGTGTGTGCGCGCCTGTATGCATGTTGTGTGTGTGTATGCTTGTACGTGTCGCGTGTATGTATAGATCTGACACTGCGTCGGTGTCGGTTCAGGTGGGGTTGGAGGGATCCGACGACGAAGAGCGTCCGATCCGCTCGCAGGTATCTATACTTTTGTATTTATATATTTATATATTTATATATATAATTTTTTTTCTTTATGTATATAATCCCTCACCGCCGTCACTCGCGTGTTAACTAATCCTCTCTTTCTCGCGCACACTCGTACTTTTTGGGAAAGAGGTTGGGGGATGAGGAGAGGGGATCTATATCTCTCTCTGTCTTTCTTCTTACTCACTTTCTCTTGCACAGTGTATCCCGTATTTTCATTTGCGTCGTATCCCTCCCGGTTCCACGCGGCCGCCATTACACGCTCACGCAACATACATGCACAAAAACACACGCCCGCAAACACATACACGCACAGGTGCCTGCCGAGAAATACGGGAACGCACACGAGATAATAATCGTCCTCCCGCAGTCCAATTAAAACGCTCGCTTATGTATATATTACAACCGGGGCCACGTGTTACTTCAGTTATGTATATATTTATATATATAATTACTTCCTCCTTTAATTAGTAAATTCATTTATCATTAATAACTGTACAAATTTCAATGTCACCTATAGAATTATATGCAAGTGAATGTGGTCGACGCTCGAGTCCGGCACACACGCGTCGATTCCATTCCCCTTTCTCTAAACGTTACCTCGTCGCCCTCGTGTCCTTTGTTTTCGGGTGGCTGACGGGTGCCTCGGTACCATTTTTGTACGCGCGAGGATCGGTCGCATCGATCTTTCTCTCTCTCTCTCTCTCTCGCTCTCACTCTCTCTCTCTCTCTCTCTCTCTTTCGGGTTCGATCGCGAACCAAGAACCGCGAACCGAGAACCGCGCGAATCGCGGCCTGTCGCGCCGCTAAAATTGTTTTCTCTATTTATATATATTTATATAAACCGTACTCGTAATCGATGCACCACGGTTTCGTGCCGCGCGCATACGTATGTACTCGTACATACTCTCGATCTATTTCGGTTCGTTCATTTCTCTCTCGTACCAGCTCGATCGGTCCTGCATCGTCCTTTCCCTCGTAGAGCGCTTAGCGCCTAGAGTTGCACGATCGACGACGCCATCGTCCCTATCTACTACGGATCCCTGCGAGCACCGGGTTCGCCGTTCTCCGAAATTTTTGTGTCATTGCCCCCCATTTCTTTTCCATTTAATGTACACACCCGCGCTAAATTACCTATATCACTCGTGTTAATCCGCCTCCCTGTCTTCCATCTATCGTAAACGTAGCTCGATCGCGACCGTATTAAAATTTAACATTTAAATTCTTCGATCACTACAATATTACACCGCGACATTTGTACACAGAACAATCACATGAATTTCCACGGCGTCTCCTTTCGTCTCCTCGTCCTGTTCAACCGAGCCGCGCTTCTTCTACCCTTCCTCCTCGCTTCCGGTTCCTCAGCGTTCGACGTACCTCGGCCGGTCTCTTCTTCGTTCCGTTATCCTTTGTTTCGGCGATCTTCCATCCCGTGTCGTTCACCAAGTGAAGCGACACCTCTCTCACTCTCGCTCTCTCTCTCTCTCTTTCTTTCCAACGACACACACACCTGATTTTCCTTTTCCTCGTCGACCGGCTCTCTCGAATTCTCCTCATCCTGCGCACCTGGCATCTCGAGCATCCGGCAGCGCGGATCCCGGCGTGCAACGCGGGAAAGAAGCTTCCTCTCGTACCCCCTCGGTGCTGATTGCTCGCCTGCTCGCCTTCGCGCCGACCCGAGTACGGTGTTTCCGTCACGCTTCTACGTTTCCCGTTCCGCAAGAACCGTCATTCCATCGTCTACCTTCACTCGCGACTACTGCTGCAACGTGAGAAAACGCCGCCGGTTAATGCGATTCCTTCAGGACGCGCGGATACGCTTTGTCATTGTTATTACTGGACTGCGGACGTTCACGCGAACACCCAGTTTGCGCCAAACCGTTTCGAGAAAATCGAATTAATCGTGATTGCTAGACGAATCTTATGCCTTCACAATGAAAATAATAATAATAAATGATAATAAATATTTTTCTGCTCTTTAATAGTGGTTCTTGCAATGTATCTTTTTAACGCAAATGAGTAATGTCTTCTTAGCAAATTGTGAACAATTGTTCAGAATGAAAATAATAGTGATTATTTCAAACAGGCATAGTGATCCATCCGCAGTTCAGTTGTTACTATGTTAAGTATATGTATCTACAAAATTGTAATATTTTTCTGCTCTTTAGTAGAGGTTCTTGCAAATAATTGACTCTATTCCACTGATTCATCAGTGAAATTACCCGAAGACATTTTCGAAGTTATCATAAATAAACGATAAATTAAATTTCAATGAAACGAAATAATGCATGGTCAACAAAAGTTTACTCAGAATGATCCGAAACCAGTCACTGTCTTCATGACATTTGATAAAACAGAAAATTTTATGCGTTGGTATTCTACATTGAGATTTAGTCATTATGCATTACATTTATATTTTACATTCCCCAACGGAATGTCTTCGAATTATCATACATTCTAAAGAAAACGTTCTGTACACGAGTTTCGGAAGTTTCTTGGCAGAGAGACACTGGAGGTCTCGCGTGATCATTCCACACTGTACAGTTTCGGATCACGCTGAGCATCGACCGGAATGTTCATCGAATCGATTGGCATCGGTGTCTCCGTGTCATCGGCGGGGACAACGCCGCCGCACCGCGAACAACGCTACTTTCCCACGTACCTTTATAAGTGATGTCCATAGTACTCTGGCGGGTAATGGTACTGATTGTGGAAGGTGGGATCACCGGGCGGCCGGTGCATCATGCCCGCCGCCTGTCCGTCCATCATGTAGCCCATCGTCGCATCCGGACTGTATGCCCCGCTCGGACCTGCGGACAATGGTGGAAACACTACACGTTACTACGGTTAGATCTCTGTTCCGTAATTGGCAAGCGGGTATTGGAAAAGCTCGTCAGTCCTCTCGACAACATCCTCGAGGTCCCTTTCGGTGTTCCTCTGCACGTTACCGGGAACTCCCGATCGGTCACCCTCAAGAATTGTCGACCGAGGGTCCGACGAGCTGTGTCTGTGTTGTGTGATTGGTCGCCACGCCACGATCGATCCTTATAAGATCACTTTTTTCTGCCGGTCGGATTTCATTAGCGACCAAACGCGTTCTAAAATAGCCGAACAAAACTACAACCATATTTTCATTGACATAGATTTTTATTTGTTTACAAGATGCAAGATTATCTCCGGATAAAATTGTATAGTGTAAATATAGTATAAATATTTATTAGCGGCGCGTTGGTTCGATCATTTATAACAATGGCAAAGAAAAGGAAGGACGTGTTTCGTCCTGGACCCACTAGAGCTCTCTCTAGATAGCCTTACTGATGAGTCCTCTAGTGGGTCCAGAACGAAACACATCCTTCTTTTTCTTTTCCATTGTTATAAATGATCTTTAGATAAAAGTCAATCGAAAACCAAATTAATTACTAATAAAGTATGTAATTTAAAAAGGGAAGCAAGCAAAATACAGCATCGGTTGTATAGTTGTTCGAGAAAGTTTGGGTCGGTAGAAATTCGTAAATCAAAGTCCAGGGACCCTAATATCGTTAAGTAGACGCGGACCGGAAGAAGACGGACTCGGTACGGCAGCAATTCGGCCAGGAGGACGCATCGGGAACCAAGGGATTCAATCTTCGTCGGCTTGGAGCGGTTCGGCGGAACGCGACGACAGCTCCTCTCTCTTTTCGTAAGCGGTAATGGAGCCCGGGATCCACGGGAGGCTCCCCTAGTTTTAATGTCGGTATCTTAATGTATATTGCCGCGATAAATCAAGGGCACTGATTGCGTCCTACCCTCCGGCACCAATACCAAAGCAGGCGAACGAAAACGGAGGGAGAGGGATCGCGGGCGTCATCGAAATCTCGAACACGTCGGTACCCCGACACCAGACCCATTGTCGAGCACTCTTCTAAGCCTTTCTTATGCTAAACCTCGATGGAGTATCTCCTCCGGAATGATATTACGCTGTTTATTGCCGGCCCGAGGTCGGTTCGCCACGCTCGCTCTCACTCTTCCCACGGGGACATCACATTTCGATCGGAATTCTGTTGCGTCGGTCAGAATGATACAGCGCACCTTTGGAAATTCATAAGACATTCGAAATCTCGTAAAATCGAATACAGCTTTTCTTATTTGTAATTTATGGAAAGATAGAAATTTTTCTTACAATTTTTAAAAATATCCTCCAGTTCGCCTACGTTCCATTCATTCCTTCGTTCAACTGGTAGTCTCGCGAATATTACAAACAGAAACATTCGATTGATCACTGAGAAATCGAAGCTCGTGCGGTAACTATGAATAAAAAGATTAATAAGGGCATTCGTGAAATTTTTCCATTGATACCTTAAAATTTGAAAGTACGAGCTTCTTACAATTTTTAAAGATGTCCTATAAAAATATCCTCCAGTTAGTCTACGTTCCATTCATTCCTTCGTTGAACCGGTAGTCTCGCGAATATTTCAAACAGAAACATTCGATTGATCACTGAGAAATCGAAGCTCGTGCGGTAATTACGAAGAAAAAGATTAATAAGGGTATTCGTGGACGGAGTGACTGGAGTATGGAATTTAACGAGCGACAAGATCGTTTCCTCGAATTCCGGAGGGTAGAATAATCCCGATCGCTGCGAAGAGGAAGGAAAAACGAGCGCACCGAGGCGTAATTCATTTTCCTGCGTGCGCGAGCGATCCCGCGGCGTGAAGGATCAACGGCGCCGTTTTCCACCAATCACGGGAGCCCGAACGATTATTGCGGACCCAATAAAACCTTTGTGTGCAGGCTGCGTGCAGCTCTCGCGAAAGGAGCGGCTTTCTCTCCTTCTCTCGAGCGGGCTATCCGCTCCTCCGTGGAATGTAGCCTCGTATTATGGCCGCTACGATATCCCACTAACGAGGGACGTGCGCTTGTAGTGTGATTAAACCGCGCTATAACGCAGCGGGGCGTCTCGGGATCGCCTGGACGGGCCACAATATGGGAAATTAAGGAATCGGCCGCACGGGAGACGCTCGAAGAAATCGCGAGCCCGGGGGGAGCGATCTTTTCAAGACGAGTCGCGAACTTGTCTCCTTCTGTATGTGCAAATTGCCTCGTTAAACCTCGCCCGATCGACCGGCCCAACGATTATTCCCTGTAAAATTGTCTGCGAATCGAAATTATGCGCGTGGCCACGGTCGTTGGCTCCAAGATACCCTGAGCCGAGGACCTTTGGCAGAACAGAGAGATCACTCGGCTGTTTCGCCACTTCAAACCTCAAGCAATTTTTATTATTTTTACGAGCTTGTAGAATTCCGCGACACAAGTGTCTTTAAACAAATTCTTATGGAGGAATAGAGAGATTCTCTCCTTTCCTTCAAGCTCCTCGAACCATTCGAGGATCCATTTACCTTCACAAGTATGAAGTAACAATATTTCATAAGATATTATTAAATGCTTTAACATTAGGTTTCTTTTATCAGAGTCTTGTATGCATTAGCAGGTAAGAGTTCCAAACTGGATACCAACGCGAACGGAATTGATGTTACACAATAATTGACCACGTGGAAAATTGATGCGTAACAACCCGAAGCAACTTCACCGAGTAATCTCTCCTTGAAAAATCAATAGAATAAATTTTATCTACCACGTCCGCGTAATTAAATTCCGACGTCCGCTGGACGTGAGTCGAAGAACACGGGAGAGCCTCGATTATTCGCGCAGCGTACAAGGCGCAAATAAATCAATATCCAGCAGCAACGATCTCGACCGTGGGTTCAGATGCATAAAGTCGTTCCGCAAACTGGCCACCAATTAAGTTCGAACGTGGAGACGGTGCCACGGGGACCGATATCATACCGCGAGCGATTAAACCTACACAGGGGCCTGTATTCCCGGGTCGGTCGACCGCTATCGACAGGAACAAAAGAATCGATGGTATCTCTCTGGATCGTCAGATTGTTATCGAGCCGAGGAACGATTCTCTATCGACCTGGTCCGGTCCGGCCGGCAAAAAGACACCGGGCACGCCAATGCGTCTCTCTCTCGTCGCGCTTTAATAAACGAAGACGAACCATCGCATCGAGTAGATATGATCGCCGCCTTAATGGCACTTCTTACGGCGCCTTTGAGTCTCGTCGAGATAGCACTTTAGAGTCGTACAGGGAGTTCGTTAGCCGGTTCCTTCATCACGAACCAACGTTGCTTTTCCGAAAGGGGCGGCGGGGGCGGTCGGTCTGGGTCACGGCGTAACGACAAGCCGCGGGAAAAACTCGGTGTAACGTAATAAAGCCGAAGTCCGGAGGGCTTGTCCGCGTAAATCCGCAAAGCAGCTTGGTTCCTCGGCTCCTTCCCTTGGCCCGAAACTGCCGGCAATACCGTACCGGCCCTCGGTGATTTAGCGGCGTTTCCAGCAGAGGCGGTTCGTTAATTGCGGACGCGGCAAGTTGCGGCCAAGTATGTTCGTTGACAACACTTCCAAGCTGAAGACGACTCGGACGGAATTCGAACCGTGCAAGGGTTGCACCGCTAGCCAGCAGTGTATCGAGAACCGCGTTTCCTTGTAGATTAGCGTGAACGTCGAAAGGAAGCTCGCGCGAGCGTTCGCTCGATGCCTCGATTTTATTCGATTGAATAATGGTTGATTTAGCGACGATTACAAATTGGCCAGCCGGATGATAAATCGCCGGCGAATTGATTAATAAGGCAGCGTTAAACGCATCATTATAATCGAGAATGAATTATGCGGGCTACCGCGTGCGCAAAGGTCACCGAAGATATTTATGACAGTGCTCGCGAGAGCCGCGCGCCGGCTCAATGAAATCGAACGAAAAAGTGAACGGATGAAGTGTCGATCGATTGGCGTCGTTTTCGAGAAACGCGGCTCGAGGCGGTGTGGTTTCATCTCACGTAGAACTTGAGTGAATAATTGCGTTAACGACTTTAGTCTGCATGCGCGAAGAGCAAGAAGATCCAATTGGCCTGCTCGATCATCACATTTCCCCAGGAATCTCGATTGTTTCTCAGAGATAGAGGCCTTGCAACGCGGCAGCTAGCGCGTGTTCTCGTGCTCATCCGCGATTACCTTTAATCAGCTGGCTCGAGAAGACCGCAAAACACGGAAAGACACCTTCGAGCAGCTACTAAAGCGTATCTATTATAGCGAGGAAGATAATCCCCGTCGGAAACGAGGTAAAACTTCGAAATCCGTTTTGCGGGGGTGATGCGGATCACGCGTTCTCTCGCTCTCCTGGGTCCTCAGGCTGGTTGCCGCGCGCGCGCCAACACGGGAACAACATTAGTAACTTATGGTTGCGGCCTAGCTGGATGCCTGGCTGCGTTTCAGACGGAGATCCGGAGGTACGGAACCGTGTAAGGCCGCGGCGGAGGAGCCTAGACGAGCGGTGGAATCCTTGCGAGGGTGGAAGGAGCCGGGAGAGCTTCTGAAGTTAGTTGCCGGCGACACGGCGAGCGAGCGTTCGCCGCGAGTTTCTCCCGTAGTTCCATGGTAGTTCGCCGTGAGTTCGTCCTTACCCCCTTGGCCCTCCCCACCTTCACAACGTCGCCGAGTTTGCCGGGGGCTTTCACCGGCGGAACGGTGTGAAAACCGCGGAAGAAGGGGCGCGAGAGCCGGAGGGAACCGGAGGAAGCCGGAGAAAGACCGAGAAACGTGATAAATATGAGCAGTCTAAGTAACAACCATCAGTTCCTGGAGTTCACGGCGTGGCCGAGTCTAGTAACGAACTTCCGGCAAGATTTAGAGGGGCAGGGGGCGGCAACTGGCGGACCAACCCCCGTGACCCGGCCGGAATTGACGACTTAATTAGCGATGCCCACCAACTGTGAATGCTCCTGGACCCGGCTCCCGCTCCGCTGGAATTACTCCTCTGCGAGGTCGTTAATAAATTTTTTCCATTCGTATTCCGTAACTTGATCTCTTGACGGATTGTCCTGCTTTAATGCGACGTCGAAAAATAGGGTCATCCAAATCGAGGCAACAGAAGTTATTGGAAATTCGTCTAACTTATTTCATGACATTTATCGCGAAACGCGATGTCATTCGATTGTCGCCCCTACAATTTTCCATTATATTCACACGTAATTGGGAGTCTTGCTCAGTAATTGCGACCGCGATAGTAGTTTTCAGCTCGTCGATCATCTCTGAATTACATTTGATGGAATCTGAGTTTTATTTCAATCTAAACAGTTGCAAAATGTTCAATGGCGAAGCTTCCGAATTTAATCTGTTAAGTATAAAATGTTACTCACTTCTTTTAAATCAATACGAAATCGTTTGATGTTATTTCAAACAATAGAAAGATTGAAAGAACAAGTCACCTGAATAAAACTGTTAAGTATGAAATGTAACTCATTCTTTTTAAATCGACACTAAATCCTCTGGTGAATATGACAATGAATACAAATATTCCCTCATTCTTGTGAGAACAATGTACAAGGGTTATTTCAAACGATAGAAAGATTGAAAGAATTTAAGAATGCCGACACATTACTGTCACCCGAATAAAACAGTTCAAGAAAGAAAGATTTTTCCAAGTGGCCAGTTTTGCAATTGATGTAGTCAGGTTATCACGCTAATCGAATATTCCCGTGTACGATATGGTCGATAGTAGTTAAGGGCGTTCGAGTCTCAAGTTCACCAAGGATCACGGTGAAACTGATCGAAGCGGGCTGCAGGATGACGGTAATATCCATCGAGAGCCAAACTACCCTTGAGTCCGAAGGAAGGAGCCATAGAGAGGTCGACGTCGAATCGTCACGGTTAGTGGGTATCAGAGGGAGCCAGAAGCTCCCCCCTATTTCTCTCTGCCCCACGGTTCACGGACAAGCAAATTCCGAGAGGTCGTCGAGACACGGGGAAGACGAAGAAGAGGAGGGAAGGGTGACTCGTCGAGCGGAAACCGGAAATGTGTTCCGGAACCTTCAACAATCCCTCGATGAAACTATTGGTCATCCGCGACGCAATACCGGATACGCCGGATCTAATAACTCATCCGCCTGCTGCCGGGCTCCTCTCTCCCCCGCTCTCCTCCTTCTATCTCTCTCGTTCGCCCTAACTGTCTCTCTCGTAATCTATTTTTTTTCTCGTCCATTTGGTTGCTACGCTGCCTAGTCTCTTTTTCTCGCGTCGGCCGCCGTTCGTTTCCTAGCATTGTTCGTTTCGACGGCGATCGAAGATAACGTCGGCGAGGCCCAACCAGAGGAGAGAGAGAGAGCAACATCGACGCTGGCACAGTGTATTGTGACGACCTACAATGAATTTCGGCGGCGTTACCATTGTCCGCGCGTCCCGATCGCAAATGCTATGATTAAAACGGCTAATGGAAACAATTGCGGAAACCGTTTGACATGGTCGCGCCTCGTTTGCTCCGGCTTTATATCGTATTGTCGAAACCTGGGCGCGAGCGATGATTTACGCTGGCGGATGGGTGGACCCGCCCTTCATGGACGACAATACAAAAATGTACATATAGACAGAGGTCTAGCCTCGTTTTAACGTCGAATTCTTTAAGGGAAGAATAGGTTGAGGGTCACCCTGCAGAAGATGCGAGGTACCGGATGCTAGGCCTTCGGGAGACGCAAGGAGCACGGTGACGAAACAATGCGTCCTGGACCCGCAGGACTTAAAACGAGCTCTCGGAGGGTGCTCGCCGGTGTGATATACGACACGGCGTAATTGCAGGAATTTAATCAATCAGAGATATATCCTAGCGCGAGTACAAGGCAGCCGGCTAACCTTGCCAAGCCGAGTTAAGCCCTCGGGGAGTCTCATTTAAGATAAACCCGGCCTGGACGACGGGGAGAACCACCGACCACCGTTGTCCTCGCGGATGATGAAACGGTAGGACTACTATCCTAGATTCACCGGTCTCGACCCCTCCCCTGACGCCGTTTCCAGTCATTTTCCCAGTCGGAGACTTCACCCCCCACCCCATTTTGCTGCCTCTCTATCTGCCTTTTTCCAGTTGTCCATGTGCATGTGTGTGTGTGTGTGTGTTTGTACGCGCAAGCGAGAAGAGGAGCCGGAGCGTGTACATAGAGTGGAAACGGCCACACACAAAGCTTCCCCTGCGAACCTCTGATATATAGCCCCTTGGAGGTCGATGACTTCCGCTATTTTTCTTCCGCTGTCTCCAGCAAGCAACTTCCCTTTCCTAACGTGCACCCCCGCCCCGGCCGTTTCGGTTCTTTCCTACGTTCCTGGCCTCGGATATCCAGGAACGGACATCGATCGACCGCCGCCGGGCTCCTGCCTCTTGCCACGCGGGCCCCGAGGATGTCCTGGAATATCCGGGGAGATCGTTCGCGACGCCTACTCGCCGATCCGATCGCTTTCGCCGAACTGGGATCATAACTTCTCTCGCCAAGCTCGACGGTCGCGCAGAAAAATTCGCGCTCGCCAGAATTTAATGGCTAGTATACAGAATATTTAGAATACAGAAGCAGTTGCACAATGATGAAGTGCATATCGAATGCAGAACTTATTATACATACACGTCCGCGGTCTTACGAGTATGTTCAACATTAGTGTGGTTTGTCATTGGAAAATATGAAATTCTGTTAGGAATGAACGGTTGAATAATAACATTCTTCTTAAAGCATTTTTAATATATGGTTTTCGATAAACAGAAAAATTATTGTAGGTTTTTATATTCTTCTAACACATGTGTGGTTTGTCATTGAAAAATATGAAATTCCGTTAGGAATGAATGGTTCAATAATAACATTCTTCTTAAAGCATTTATAATATATTTTTTTTGATAAACAGAAAAATTATTGTAGGTTTTTATATTCTTCTAACACATTGTTTTATGTTAAGCACATCCTCGAATGTGTATTCTGCGATAGCACGATGTTTGCAGAGAACGGTTCGGGCCGAAAACGAGCGTATCGATTTGCCCCGAACCGCTTGTTCACCGAAGTACTTATTTACGAATGCATAAGCAACGAGCATTACACGGCAGATTTTTGTCGTATAAGATGCAGAGCACTGGGATAGGAAAGACGGTGTGCGGGGGAGGAGGAGGAGTAGATCGGGAGGGGGTACGAGGCAGCAAAGAAGCTACTGCATTTATGGATGTCGTAGCCGTGACAAGTCGAAATTAATTTACCCCCCTCCAGAGTCCGCGGCGGGGTTGGCATATTTTAACCCAGTTCTTCAGCCTGGACGGTGTTTTTTTCTGACGTTCAACCCCTCGAATCCTCACCCTCTAACCGCGGGCCAGTCGACATAAATTTCTTCTGGCGGGACAGACGTACGGGAGAGATCGGATTCGCTAAATCTGGTCGGCGACGCGGCAATTCGATAAAACCCGAGGAGCGCTCGCGGTTGACTGGCTCCTTAGTTGACACGATAAATAATTAATGATCGCAGGAGGAGGACAGAGGCCGCCTTGACTGAGAGACAGAAAGAGGAAGAAAGACGGAGAGTACATCGGTGGGGCTCGCGGACCATACAACATTTAATATTTATAAGGTACGAAGCGGGGCACGGGGCGAAAGAGATCCGCCCGGTCTCCGGATATATATTATCGGATCTTATGCGGGCCTATACGGTATTTAGATATTTTAATTAACCGATTGGCTATAAATTATGATAATTAAGCTGGACGGGGGACGAGGTGAGCCCCGATTGTCGTCTGCCCACGCCACAAGTCGCAGCTCGCGGTGTTTTGCCGACCCGAGGATCGACTAGGAACGACATGTGCGCGATGCGATCGGTCATCGATGGATTTCGAGTCGAGAGCTACCATTCGAGACGCCTTTTAGGAATTTCTGCGGTCCACCTCGATCCACGACATATGGCCGGCTGGGATCGAACTACAGAGAAACGGATCGCTCGGAATTTCTACCGCTATTCGTAGTTTTTTTCAAATGTCAACATTTATGTCACTTTCCGAAGATCCTTTATTAGATTGTGGATTTTATATTCTTAATAATTTGATAGACTCGAAAATAATAAAGCAGTATTTTCAAATTCTATAAATTTGTTCACTATTTTAGATTTGATTTACTTATTTTTATCGTAAACGCATAGAAACTATGTTCAGTACGAAATTATGTTCAATCAATTCTATATGTATTCAATTCTGTGAAATGCTGAACTATATAATGTTCTAAAATTGTATACGTTACTTTATACAAAAGGCAAGATTGAATTTATTTAACCGTTTGATTGTTGCAAATGAGTAAATCAAAATTTGCGTTACACTTTCGCATTCGATTACGAGTTGGTAATTAACCGGTCCGTTTGCCGTCGTAATGAAACGTAATGAAACGAGTAAGGGAACGAGCGATGGTTTCTTTGAACATCGAACGCGACGAGGCGTGGGCATCCGGACAATAATGTCCTGTTGAAGGTGGACGCGAAATTACGAATTTAACGAGGCGGATGCAACAGCCCCCGGGAGGATCGCCGTCAATGGATTACAGAAAGCATTCTTAACAGTGTCAATAAACGGAGGTTATGAGAGCCACAAACGTCGGAAGTGTCTCTCCTTACGACAGACATAAATAAGCCGAGTCGCGGCTGGCTGGTCGTTTAAATGTCGCGAACTAACTCCGCCGGGTGAACCGGGTTTGGACCTCCTGCGCAATACAATTCCGCCGATGGCGGTTCGTCGGGAATTTTCCATCGGCTCACATGCCCGCGTTTGTCGCCTGCGGATTTTATTAAGTACCTAATCACCCGAGTTCTGTCGAGCTCAATCTCTTAAGCTTTCCTACTCCTAATCAATCGTCTGAGAACTTTCGCATCGAGGGTATTCGAAATCGTTACATTTAATCACAAATTGTGATAACCGGTCTAAAAGAGAAAGATTGGTTAAATAATAAAATGAATTCTTCAGAACACAAAGCATGAAGATAAATGGTGGTCCATCTCTTCTGTACAAATGCAATGCTCAGTTTATGTAAATTAAAATGTATAGTACAATTTTTTAATACAAAAATGCTTAATCGAGAAAAGGAGACATTTCAAGAATATCATTTTCGAAAGACCGAATCTGCGCGAGATAGATCAACTTTGACAATCGAGTTGTTCAAAAAGGAAAGTGAGTAAACAAGGTCTTGCGAGCTTGTTTTATCTACCGTTGCCGAAGAATCACGCCTCAGCAGTTAGTATTATCTGCGCCATGGTGCCGCAGGGTATAACCGAACAACGATGCAGGCAAAAAGAATGCGGAAGGAAGAACGTTTCGCGAGGAGAACGTGGCACGTACGCGTCGATCCCGCGACGCAAAATCGAAGAGCCCCGATCGGCGATAAAGCGACTTTAACAGCCGAGGCAACGGCGTCCATGCGTTTCCACGATACCATGGTTGCTCCCCCATAGCCCCCCTCCCCTCCGTAGCCCCGGAGCACGGGCTCGAACCGAGGCGAGCCAGGTTTCTTCCTGTGCGCCATTACCGTGGCGGAGCCTTGATGGCGAAAGTGGTCTAGGGGCAAACGGTCAACGAGACTCGAGATGAGATAGAACAGGCCATTATGGCTACGCCGATAAGATAGGTCCACCCTCCGTGATACGTGGTAGCCACCACGGCATGGCACAGCCTTCTGGGTACGGCTTGATACACCGGACGCGATCCACGGCATGAAAAATCTAGTTGGAAGAGACGAGAATGGAACGACTCGAGGGCGGAGAGAAAGAGAGAGAGAAGGAACGATAGGAAGAGGGAGAAACGAGAGAGGGCAGTGTCCAGCGCCCTCGAGAACTCGGACCTTATCTTTTCATACCGATCGTGACCGTCCAAGACTTCATTTCCGTGCTCGAGGAACCACCCCAACGTCAGTTTATATGTACCCACGGGTAACGAAATGGACCTCTTGGCTCGTTTTCATGGAACGGATTTCAGTGCGCGGCCTCTCGCTCCGGGAAATTAGTTTACGCGACGCAGGTGGTAGGAGAATAGAGATTCGCATGCGAGTTTTCCAAGGAATTTGCCCCTCGAGCTGGCTCTTGAAATGATTCCGTCTAAAGGATCCATCTTCTAACATTTTTCCAATTGTTGTACTCTCATTGCGACTTACAGAACTATAAATTTTCTTCGCTTCAACCTTGTCTCTTGGTAGACATACACTTGCGAATTCTTCGATCGATCTCTGTTCAACGATGATTCTATTCCTTCAAGTGTAAAAGAATCTGGATATAAATACTGGCTGAGTCGATAAAAATGACCACCTAAAATAACTCATTATCTATTGACTTTATTAAGAAATGTTTTGCGAATTCTTCGATCGATCTCTGTTCAACAATGATTCTATTCCTTCAAGTGTGAAAGAATCTGGATATAAATACAAACTGAGTCAATAAAAATGACCACCTAAAATAACTCATTATTTATTGGCTTTACCAAGAAATGTTTGAAATTAGATTTATTGTATCCGAGGGGTCTCGTTATAAAAACACTGACACGAATTTTGTCCAGCCTTTTGCGATTCTGGCGCCCAGTGCGCCGCCGGAATTTTGCGTTGTACTACTGGGCAGAGTGAATCGTACCGTCAACACGACGAAATGCAATTTCCTCCGTTAAGCCGGTCGTCTGTTCCGCTCGTCGCCCTCCGGCAAATAATAACATTTCTATAAGTCGGTCGTTTGTATTCGAGGACTGGCGCGCATGCACCCCATTTCAATTAACGTATGATCTATGTCGTATAAGGAGCCGTATCCAGCACCTTTCAAACGACGAGGCCATAACGCGCGGGGGGATCGGGTCTCTAAGTAACTCTATATCACGTCTACGTGACACGAAACGCCGAGGAAAGGAAAAAATCTTCCACGGGCCGAGGAAGGCACGACAAGGGGCAGGGATCGTCTCTTTCAACTGTCCCCTTGCGTTCGATCGTTCCGCGGAGAGGACTCTATGAAATATTACACTTATTTGTCGGGCAATGTGCTGCCCGGACCTGGTAAACAATAACGGCTAATGTGGCAGGTGTTTCGACGAGGGTGGCAAATCCCATTTATTAGAGAACCATTTGCTCTTTAAGTAGCCGCAGTCCATTTTCTTCCGGTTATTACAAGCCATGATTTTCTAGTTATCTTTTTCCTGTTCTAATTTTCTGGATCTTCGCATTGAAAAATTTTCGTTTTTATTTACTTCGCATAATGTAATTCTTTGAAATTATTCCAGATATAATTTAAATTCAGTAGCTTTAAAAATTGCTACATGCCGTCAACAACAGCAGATAATTCTGAGTGACAGGGTGACTCATAAACTATTTACTTCATGATTAATAGAACCCTGAAAAGGAGTAAGTTTGGCATAAGTCGAGATCCCAGTTAGTATCAGCAGCCTAGTCCTTCGGCGAAGATCGAGAAGCCCTGATCCAAAGGTTCGGAATCGAGCCGCATCGAAGTGAGCATCGTCTGGTCGCCACGACGGTTTCGATGACATTTCCGACGGGTCAGGGTTTCGGGGTATGAGAGGGGTGACATTCGCAATTTCTCCCGATTCCCGGTTTCCAGGACATCCATTTTATTTAGCGCACCGTTGGTCCGCGCGAGGGGTGCGGCGGGATAGAGTCGGGGGACGTTAAACTCGACGAGGGAGCGAGCGAGCGAGCGAACGTGGTCTTTCTCTATTTCTCCATCTAGCGATATCCCATCAGTGACGGAGGGAACGTTTACAGCGGGCTGGTGTTCAGCTACCGGGCTGGAGGATCTCCTTTCCCCCGACTCCTGATCGGTCGGGGCCGAGTTCGCCAGATATAGAGTGGCGGCGGAGATCGAACCGCACCACGGGGATGGAGGCGAGACGGAAGAACGGGGGCGACGGGGTAGAGAGGTAGAAGGGGGTCAACGGGGTGTTTGGACCTCTCCCGAGATGGACACAGAGAATCGCCATTACAAATTGACAAGCTTGATTGATGGCCAGCACGGAAGGAACAACGCCCGGCCCGGTCGATCCTGGACTGGAAGAGGACGAAGGATCTGCGCCGACGAAGAACGAGGAGAAAAGGGGAGTTGGATATGCGGCCGGAGACCAAGGGGGTTGCGACGAGCCACGGAGCAAGGGGATACCCCCTGGCCAAGTGAGATGGAGTGGATGCTGTATACGCCGGCTAAACTGGACTCCGGGCTTCGAGGGACCTTCGGATACCGTTCCGCGTGCTTCTGTATAATGGGAAACGATAGCTGACGGGATCGGCTCGGCCAACACCCCCTCCGCGTTATCAACCGAGACCTCTCAGCAAGTGCGTGACGAATGGTCCGCGTGCTACTCCGCAAGGGTCCGCTTTTGCCATCCAATTGGAATATTCGATCACCGGCCGGAGATCTTTGATCCTGATCGCAGACTCGATGGATTGCTTGGACCCTGCTTCGACTGGTTTAGTGACCACGGGTATGCAGGCTGCTCTATAATTCAGCAACCTTGTGTCTTTTAACTATTTCGAGGTTTCGATGAACTGGACCAACTCCGGATAAGATCGAGGGGTGCAAGCGAATTTGGACTGACTCATAGTCAAGTGGTTCCATTAATAATATTGTCCGCTCTTTCTGTTTTAGGTGTCCATACAGAAGCAATCCTTCGAAATCGATCAAAAATATGTCGAAACAAATATTTTAAAAATACTTGAATACTCCTCGTGTTGTATATTCCCGAAGCTGACGGTGGCTTCGAACAAAACAAACAACCCCAATTTAAGCGAATCGAATTCGGCGAGAGCCGAAGAATAACGAGCAGAATGATCGGCGCGCATGCTCGAATCAATCAGCCGAACCATCGGCGCCCACCTGATCCAATCTGGATCGCGTTCGTACGCAATCACGGATCACACGCGCCAGCAGCGAGGTGGATCGAATTAAAAACCGGGGCCGCCTAATTGAACGCTAATCGGCGGATGCATTCGGACACGGTGCGGAGCCATAGGGTACGGTCACGAACGGTCGATCTTGCGCATGGGAACATGGTCGGCCCGATCGTGAATGACGATCAAGCTCCCGTGAAAGAAACGGAGACAAGTATACGGGAATGTCGAAGGCGGGGAGCGGACGACACGGAGCCGACCTTTCCGAGTGATCTATGGTTCTGAACTCTCATAGCTCGACGTTGACCCCCCGGCTACCGGCGAATGCCGGGAATAATAAGCAAAACCGGCAATTAAGATATCTTCGACGCGGGCTTCTCGGCTACTTTCGTTCCCTTGCCCTTTTCTCCCGGCCGGTTCGCCGATTCTTCGTACGCGTAAATCGAACGAGTCGCGTCACTCGGTCTCTCGTAAAACGCGTTGAACGCCGCCGCGTGCCGATGTTTGTTGGGACTGTAGCCGGCAAGGCGATTCGCGGTAAATCGTTTATTGCGGCCGACGAGTTTGCTCGATCGAGGCTGCCCCCGTACCAGGAATCGATGATCGCTCGGGTCAGCGGTGTTCATTAGGCGCAATGGACAAGATCGCCGCGATCTACTCGCTTTCTTTGCTACAGGGAATATTGTGATTGTAATTGATGACGCTGTCGATGCGCCGACACGCCGGTTAACGAACACACAATGACACGAAACGATCTGACGCTGATAAAAAATCGATTTTCGTGTAACATTGTGAAATCGAAAAAAATTCATGTTACTCGAAAGACAATCAATTACATTTAAATATTGAAACTGTCACCAAGATGTCTTACGATTCCATAACTATCATTCATGGATCTGAGAAATTTTTGGAAAATATAGTTTAAATCAAATTACGCTAAAATCTAGTTAATTTCAGCATTAATAAATTGATATTCAGAGGAACTATTTTTGAGATAATTGTATTTAGGTAATTCTATAACGTCAGTCACCGATGATTACATTCAACTTGTTAAATACTATATTATCGAATAATTAAATATGCTATATAAACCACATCTGGTTTAAAGCATTAAATAAATAAATTATCGTATAATTAACTGAAAACAGTCTGTATACGCGAAAACTGATTTCACATATTCCAATTCATATTTAAGTTTGAACATGACGGTTCGATTCAGAATAGAACGTCGTATCTATGTCCGAGGCGCTTGTAAAGATTAAAAAGGTGTAAAAAGTCTTTCCGGCGACTCGTTTCCCTTCGTGGCGCCGGTCAAGATAAAATAATTAATTGTGGGCTGTTCATTCGATTGCAGCGAGCGACCGGGGGAATATTCCGGCGAAGTCGCGCGCGCTATCGAGAACAACCTGTTCTCCGTGAATATTGAAGTCAAGAAAGACCGGGGACTCGTACGCTTGGCCATAGAGGTTGGCTGACGCCTTTTATCGCGGCATCGTTACGAAATGCACCGTACGGTCACAGCTTTACGGTACTTCGGGGCTGCTGTTACGTTTTTACTGCGTCGTTTCGCGAACACGCGAAGGGACGGCGATTCCACCGGTGTTACCGGTGCCGGCGGTAACTGTGTACCGTTCTCGCGTCTTGGCGTCGCAACGCCCGGTTTCAAAGCCAACGGAACACGCGAAAGTTTTGATAAAGAACGCAGATTTTCGCCACCCCGGCGAACAACCGTCCCTTGAACCCGCCTGGGACTTCGAATCGCCCGGAATTTATGGAACAGAAACAGCAACAGCTTCCCTCGAAAATTTTTCGCACTCCTGGACCCAAAAATTAAGTCTCAGCTTTATCGGACACCCTCCTTCCTAGAGTCTCTCGTGTCTTTCTACTTTTTCACAAAATGCTAGAACATACTGTGACTTTATTGGATTATTGCATATCAAATGTTTTAGTTATTGAAATAGTAAAACTAAATTTATGAAAAATGTATTATAATAGGGACCGTAAATAGTCTAAATAAAATTAATTTTATTATTTTTATAAAAGGGAACACGTGTCAGTTACTTTTAAGGCTCGGTAGATTTAATGTTAATCAACTTTGACAACGAATAAAAGGTTTCTCGAGTATAATACGGTAGAAATTATATTTTAAGCTCTTCATTTAGAAACATGGTGAAATGAAAATAATAGTAGGTTGAGTACCCGATTTAAAATTTCAGTTTTGGGGAGTCGAGTGCCGCAATGGTTCGGAATCGGCGCGCAAATATTTAGATAGTAAGTGGCGAAATTATGTGATTTCCGCGGAACCCTCGGAGGGCGGCTCTGTTTAGTATCGCGGCATTTAGTACCCGCGATACACCTCCGTCAATTCCGCGCGTTTCTCAGAACCCATCCAATTTGTACGTCGCGGTGGCACACAATGCGGCGAATTTGCCGCGCTCCGGCAGGCTGCTTTATGATCTGGCCCGCGTATTTTTGGAGCACTCCGCCGATTCCCATTAGAGGATACTGCTGGGACGTTGTTCAAAAACAGACCCCTTAAAAATATTACATTACACATTCAAATGGAACGGTCAGCCCGGTGTAAATTAAATTAAATCACAGCGGGCGTGGCCTAGAATCAACGCAATCCGCTGATTGAAACGCTCTCGGCAACGTGAAAAAATGCGTTCACTCGGAAAATCATCGCGAGACACGGTTTACAAATTGTTTTGTGAATATTCATCTGTGGATTGTCGTGAGAATTTTCAACAGAGATGCGATTTCGAAATTTCTTTACAACGCGCGAACGTTGTGAACCGGAAGAGAGGGTCCCACGTTCAGTTTTGATGGCGAGGACGTTCAGAACCCCCATGCGATATAAACCTAATAGAATCTGCGGACGACGCGAAAGCATCTTGTAAGTCATAAAACGATACTCAGCTAGTTTATACTTTATAGTTCGAGTGGTCGTCCGCCCGTGTGCTATACGCGCGATTGAATGGGGGAGGGATTTAAAAGGGATCGCGGTTTTATGGCCGACATTAGAACCGGTACAGCTAAAACTGTGCGCGACGCTTTATTGCTCTACCCCATCGTGCGTGAGCGAAGCAATGCTCAACACTAATTTTCGACGATGATCCGACTATTCGGACCGCGCTCGGAAATTTCTAGGATCATTTTCCGATTCGAATGGCTACAAGAGTTAAACGTATCGTCGAATCAAGGATTATTATAGTTAGACTGTATGAATGTCGATTTCCAAAAATTATTGATTAACATGTTCGTAACAAAATCAGTCAGGGGTCTTTCAGAGCTTTGTGATGCGATTTTTCGAAAGTTCAGAATCAGTACATCCGAGGACGCTGATACAAGAAAAGGCAGAAGAGTTAAACGTGTCGTCGAATTAAGAATTATTATGGTTAGACTGTATGAATGTCGATTTCCAAAAATTATTAGCATATCTGTAACAAAATCAGTCAGAGGTCTTTCAGAGTTTGGTGATGCGATTTTTCGAAAGTTCAGAATCAGTACATCCGAGGACGCTGATACAAGAAAAGGCAGAAGAGTTAAACGTGTCGTCGAATTAAGGATTATTATAGTTAGACTGCATGAATGTCTATTTCCAAAAATTATTAGCATATCTGTAACAAAATCAGTCAGAGGTCTTTCAGAAATTTGTGATGCGACTTTTCAACAGTTCAGAATCAGGACATCCGTGGACGTTGATACAAGAAAAGGCAGAAGAAGCGGCGCTCGAAATAGTTGCGGTTGATAACACTTTACGATAGTTGATTTGAGATTTAAGAGGCGTGATGTCAACTAGTGAATCAGCATCGGGCAGAAGTCGCGCATGAAATCACTGATTGTAGCCCGTCGTTATCACGCGTAGCAAGAACAAGCTCGTCAACGGGCCCGCGCGCCGCACGCGGAACCTGGGAATAATAACAATGGGCCGCGGGCCACGCGGAGTCAATGCGGAGCAGCTGCGATCCCGCGTAATGAAAGTGTGATTGATGATCGGACCGACGCGCGTCATTAGCTCGAGAGACGCGAAGAAGCGCGACGAGGAGGTTCCACGTCGCCGCGGAACGTGTTCTGAATTAGCGGGCAGCGGCGCTTAATATAATTCGAATGAGCTATCCCCCCATCCTCCCGTGCCCCCCTACATATCCGTAAACGTAATATTCCGGATAAAAGAATATGAGCAATGACGCAGCTCGTGCGCGGATAATTTAAATGCTAGGAGCCGGGAACCTGCACCGACCCGGAGCGACTCGTGATTGCCGAGCTGACTCACAGAGGAAATTAGATTTAGAAATTCGGACTCTTCGGGCACGAAATTCTCAGACGCCTGAGATTAGTCCCATCATCTATGGTCAGGCTCGTATAACACTTTCACGTGACTCTGTCATTATCATAAGTAGTAGCAGATATTTTACACTAATTCATTTATTAGGTCTAACATTCGATTATGGTATCTATTTTTATTTATTAACAAAATACAAAATTATATTCCACTGTGTAATACTTGAAGATGTAGGTTTAACGTTAATTTAGAATTGAAAATTTTGATAGAACATAATCGTAGACACTAACGATCATGTACACTTAATTCAATTTCATTAAAGCAAATTTCTAATCGACAAAACTTTTTGCTAAAGAACTTCGTTTTAATGAATGCAATCTGCTAAGAGCACAATTGATTGAAATTAAATTTTCGTGTATGAACAGATCACTGCTTAATTGATGAAGAATGCCAGTGTCACCGTAATTAATTGGTTTTAATATTTTCTTCGCAATTGGGTTCAACGAACCCAAATCGAAATATATATTCAATGATGCTTTTCATAGAACTTTGGAAATTCTTGCGTTATTGGAACGGACACATATTCTAGTAGGTAAGTGACGCATGATAAAAGATTGACGTCCACTAAGTAACCTCCTAGACCAGACCTGTCAACGCGCGTTTAAGCTTCATGAGCTCTTAGGCGGTAGCTACTTTGACTCACACGTACATCATACAGAGTAACAGGTTGACCATAGCAAGCAGTGTAACACCAACTGTCAAGCGATGTCAGTTTGAAACTATGAACTCGGGAGTCAAAGATCCTCTGGTTCGAGTATGATTGATGGAAATTCGACTGATCACTGAGCTACGGCTTGAGGAGCAGGCGGAGGCAACGTCTTGCAAATACAGTAATACCTCTCTTGTTGAACACAATTGACTTCTCGAGACTTAGAGGTCAGAAACCACTTTCTGATAACAATTGGTGCAACATGGATGAACCAACTGCACTCGGAATTATTTCAATTATAAAATCAAACGTTTTTTCCATCCTAGAATATTTCCATTCTACATATATAATTTTCTCCATTTGATAAGTACAACACTAATGTGACAACTCATAAAATACGTAACTGTTTAAAAATTATAAAATAACAAACAATTAAAAAAATACCAAGACTGGTTAAGAATTATAAAATAATTACCGGTAAGTGATAAAAACAAATTTCTTTATTCTTCAGAGACACCAAGGTTTCATTCGAAAATCAAAGCACTTCGAAGATTCAAGAGCGGATTTGCAAAAGTTCGACAACTGAAGTAACTACTAGGCCGGCAACTCTATTTTCAGCAGATGGATTTTTAAGTATTTCAGGTCAGTTCGGGGTTGAAACAGCGAGCTATCGATCCCTTTCGAAATAAACCGTGTCACCTCAAGCTAGCGGAGCCAGACGGGAACATCGGTTTCGCCGGTCCACGGGGGACCGTGAGCGTTTGAGAGACACATTTATCTCGCTTCCGTTCGAACAAAATCTGCCCTGGGGCCTAATGCTTCGGCTATTAAGCTTTAATGGACTGCTGATCGTTCGAGAAAGGGGGTGGTCGAGGGGGGAGTAGAGAGGAGGAAAGAGGGGGAGGGGGATAGGCAGCCGGGACACGGTCTCGGAGGAATTGGAAAAATGGCCCGGGCACGAGAGCCAGGCTACGGCTTCGTGAGCTCTCGCGAATTTTTCTCTGCCGCGGCTCTGGTTATCGCCACGAGAACGCCTCACGGACCTGGAAAGTCCACAGAATTCTCACGTAACCCCATCGATTTCAATCGAGGGCCAAATCCTGGTCGAGGGGCTCCGGATAGGGCGAAGGCACGAAGAGCACACCGGGGTGGATGAGAACTCTCTCTCTCTCTTGCACGTTCGTGCGCGCTAGCTCTGATCAGAATTGACTCGGGATGACAATCTAACGTACACGGGTTTCCACTTTAGTCGCGGCACGGACGACAACATTTCGGCTCGTTAGCTCCCGCTGGTCCCCCTCGACTTTTCGAAATTACCCCGTCGCCGACCTGCGGGGTTTGCGATCGGCGTTGTCTGCCTGATCCCCGATCGGGAGCATCCGTTCGCTTTGCACGGATTAATGTTGCACGAAGAAAGCGCGTCACGTTTGTCAATCAGTATCCTCGTGTCTCTATTTGGGCATTCCTCTTGCATTGTCTGTCTGAATTTTTAACCCTTAACACATTCGCGGACGGCGCGGCGTTTGTTTCGCACTCCATCAAATGTTTCCTTTCCTGAACTATAAAAGTAGGTGTGTTGTGATTATCGATCGTAGGATTATTAATAACAGGACGTATAGATGATCTCGTTGCAAAGGTTCGATCGGAGATATAAATTAAAGCAAGTAGGTGTTGTTACAGAAATAAATAGTAATTGTAAATAATGACATGCATATAATTTATTTGAGTCTCTTCGTGCGATACATAAAATCGTGGTCGCCATACGATAAAAATGAATAGATCAATTAAGAAGTTAGAAAAGAAGGCATCAAAAAATGCTATTGCATTATTCTCACCCGATTGCGATTATAAAAAATGAAAACGAATGTCTATTCATCTTCCGTGTCTTACAATTTGTGCAGACGGTTTTTATTTTGTATGAAAATCCACTGTTGGTTCATGAGGAGTAAGTTCTAGTGTTGAAACAAGTACCGTAACAGCACGATTTATTCCGCGTAGGAGTGCATCGTTTCCGAACGCGTAACGGGCAAGTGATTTCTGGTCCGGCCCGAGAGGAAAATATTCCGTCACGCGGCGCGCGCGTATACCGTCAAGGAAAACGCCCCTAAAGCTCGGCTTGGCCGTAGCAAACAACCCGTAACTCAGTGAGTGTTTATGAGGGAGCCGCTCGTAAAAATGCGAGCCCTAGTCGCGGCCCGTTTCGACCGTTTAACCGGACCACCCCATCGCGAGCGTGGAACCTCTTGTTCCGTCGAAACAAAGAAACCCTGAAAAAAGACAATGTTCGTGGGGAAGAAGGCGGCAGCGGCCGGGGTGTGTTGCCGGCTCGTAAAACTCGGTCTGATCACCGGCACCAATTATCCCGCCGTTATCCGAACGTTATCCGGAACGTTATCCACCTTTGCCCACCCGAGGCCTTCACGAAACAGCCCTCCGCGCCATCATCCGAATCACAAGCGAACCCTTGAGCCCCCGAAGAGAGGGCCGGCCGAAGAGAGCCGACGCTACTTCCAACCCCTAACCCCGGCTAGGTAACCGTTGTTGTCGCCTTTTACTGCAAACGAAGTGATTCCCTCCTCGTAAACGCGACGTCTTTACAGATTACACGGCCTGGATACGACGGGGGTTGCCTTTTCTTCCCTCCTGTTTGCTTTTTTGGTGGCTGAACGCCGCCCTAGCCGCCCCCGGGCCGCTCCTGCGTGTAGCGTTAAATTGCTCGGGTGGTTTTAGGTGTGTTGTAACGCGGCCACCCCTATTTTGTTTCGATGGCTATCCGGTCGCCGATACCGCGGTTTTTAATTGGCTCAACATAATCGCAAGTGGACCCACCCGATGACCTCCTCCACCCTCTTACTCCTTTCCTCCCCATCGTCTACGCCGCTTCGAGTTTTTGACACTTGTTTGCGTCCAATCTGACTGTAGAATCATCTCTACCCCCTTTGTATTATTAATTGAATTTATATGAATCCAGAATTATTTATTAAAGGGTAATCGGCGTTCACCGAAGGAACATAGAAATTTTGTATTATTCTAGTGAATTATTTATTGTAAAATGAGCAAGGAGATTGCGGCGCTTCGCAATGCTAGGATTTCCAAAGCACCCGTTACATGAATTGCACGGGCAACACGGCGCGATCAATTCTTCCGGAACAAATCGAATTGACGGGCGACGTGACTGCCTGTTTCCAAAATTCCCGTTCTCGTGAGCATCTTACAACTAACGTGACTCTAACCGAGTACAATGAGATTTACCTATCATATTTAACTACATCAACAAACAGTAGACGGCTACATTATAAAAGAGTTAATAAATGAACGATCTAAATTTAAAAAAAAACTACAGTAGAAATAGTAAACATCCTTACGCAAAAAATATAACAGAAATTTTATCCACATACAGTCAAATCGGAAAATAAGTTTTTTCTCCGACCCGACTACATGTATATACATATAAAAAAAGATCATTAAAATGATTAAACATTTCCTAACCTACGTACAATGAATTAGAAACGTAAACCGAGATTGTACCTACTTAAAATGGGTAGAACTTTACTTATACGTAACAAACTGAATAAAATTCATAGAAACACTTAAAACGACAAAATTTTTCTAGCGTATATAAAAGATACTTAAAATCAAAATCAAACAGAACATAATTATAATTGTCTTTCATCAATCAAAAGTTATGAATGGTTAATAGCTTATATAAATGTAGAGCTAACTATAGGTACCATTTTATAAAATCTATGAAAACCCTTGTTTGGTGAAACATGTATAAGAAAAAGGAAAAACAATGTCTAGGGTGAATAGAGTCTGGCTTAATCGAGGACAATTATGCCAATTCGATGAGCGGCCCTATCTGGACCGCTAGTGTTCCTTCGTTTCGACGTGCACATCGATCTACGTCAAGTGATAAGGACCGGGTATGTAACCCTCGTGATAAGCCGGATAAACGTATCCGTGATACATGCCCGGCACAGGTGACGTGAAATTATACTTGTCTACGGTGTCGTATGTATGTGTGGAAGGTTCTGTTGACAGAATGGGGTCCATCTTACCGGCTCGATTGCTCTGGTCGATCATTGGCTGGACGATTCTACGCCTTGCGTTGATGAACCTGAAACAAAGGAAACGATCGAAATTAGTAAAATATAGACACGTCACAAGTATAAACTAGCTGGAACTAAAAAAGGTTTAACCACAGGTAATTATGTAATGAACAGCCATTTCCAGGGATGAAATAATTTAGTTTAGAGTTGTTAAATAAAATTAACTCATCAAGCTACTTCCCGTTGTAATTATCGAATATTACAGCCACTTCGACAAAAAAATATATCTAAAATCTGCACGTTCTACTGTATTATTCTGTATAATCAAGTAAATATCTTTTGGAAAAATTTTGAAATATTGCGGAGCATCAAGAACTTCTTCCACGGGTATAGTGAAGGGTCTACGTCAGCAGATAATCTAAATGGAAGCTCAGTCATTTAGTTCCGCGAACTATGTAAATCTCTGTCCAGCGTTGGTAGCGAGGAATCTATTCGGGTAATCAGAGATAACGATTCGAGTCAGGTAGCCAGACGTATTCATGACTCATTATGTAGATCAGTGGATCACGGGTAGCGGGCATTAGGCGATCGCCGCGATAAGGTCGAAAGCTCGGTCAGAACGCGCGTACGTACGTCGATGTATCGTTCATCTCAATTTGGCCAGTCGGGGCGGCACCGTCGATATTTCATCGGCGTAAGGTCGGTAATTGTCGGACGTAATTTCCGGCCGATTCGTGTATGTTAATTTGACGAAGTGGCCGAGCGAAATGCACGGGAGAAAGAGGGCTACAGGTGCGCGGGACTCTGGCCAATCAGAACTCGTCCTATCAATCCTACTTGTGTCAAAGTCACGTCACTCTTCGTTCGTCGATAACATTAACCACCGCAAACGTGTAACGATCCCTCGAAGAAATTTCAGGAACTGTGTCAGCGTCGCAGGAAAAACGAATTTTGGAAGATTAGCCTTAGGAAGATTCTAGATTAGCCCTCAACTGGAATTTACTTTCTAAATGAAAATAATTTATTTACGATGCTCAGCAAAATCGTCCTTGAGAATCAATATTGCTTTATAGAATTAGACTTATGACGAGGTAACTGCGGATTAAGTTATTTAAGAATTGTTAATTTAAACTTGCAAAGATAATATTTATAACTGTTCACTTTAATTGTGTGTATGAAGCTGACGATGTTTCTTTAGTTTCAAGTTCGACGATTTTACAGTACTGAACCGACCGTTCCCTACGTCTCACCAGTGTGGGTCTATACTACTGAATATTCCTTCGACGTGTCTGACCGCGTGGCTTTCTATGTTTCTTGTTTACTTGTTATTTACTCTGGATTTCATGAAAGAGATTAACTTTATTATACGCTAATGGATGAACAATTTTCTCTGCGCTCAGGTGGTAAATCAACGGAATCCTAAAACGGAGGTGAGTTTGACAAGCGTGAACACGGATTCGAAATTTTTCGGGAGGTAGTGGGAGTGTTGTGTGCCCTGGAGCAGGGCCGGAAACCCGAGCACGACCTATTATCTCGCTAACAACGAGGAAAAAGGGGGCGGCGTGTTGTCGGAGGAAGCGGAATGCAGCAAGAAGCGAGCGAGGCGGCGCGGCATCCTCGATACGTCATTAGCCACGGTGAAGGAGCTTCCGTGCGAGCGCTTTCCAAACAATAGATCTGCGGTCTATTTCGAGGTTGGTAGAGGTCCAACGCGGGGGTGGTAGCGACTCGAGGGGTCGGCGGAGCAGCCGAGGAGTACGCGGGGGCGAAAGGAAGACAGGCGAAAGGGCGTACGTCAGCCGACGTCAGCGTCGCGGCGCCCTAATGGGCGCAGACGCCGGAAGTGATTGGGTTTCTGCTCGACTGACTCGAGAGCACACCACCCCCTTCTCATCGCGGGGAACCACGGGGGCGGAAAAGGGGGGGCTCGTGGAGAGGAAACGCCGCGACGGCAGATGCAACCCCTCTCTTGTTTCGCGGCGCATCTTTCTTGCACGGCCTTGCTCTCCTGGACGACTACCAGGCTGCTCTCGTCCTTATGAATAATAATTATCAAAGTCTCGCCGCAGCTCGGCCGTTCCGTCGCTCGGACGCAAACGAACCTCGACCGGAAGCCGAGAGACTCTGACGGGGACTTCGCGTTCGATTAACATGGCCGAGCACGGTTCAACGGCTGTATCGATATCGATGGTAATGCGCCGGGTGGATGGAGGGTGGGAATCCAAAGACGGCAAGGAGACAAGAGGCTCGAGAGGATATTGTGGCGCGGGGAGTGTTGCATACGGAGCCTGTAGTAGAAATGGCGGTGTGACTCGAGTCTGTTGATTTGAATAATTTTAATATTAGTTGTTATTATTATTATTATAGTCGGTACATTCTGGTTATAGGCAATTACTAGACTGCCTTACGAAAACACAACACTGATTGTTTACTTTTTGTGAACCTGTGCTTTGGAGAACAATCACAAGGTTTACTAAGAATTTTTCTATATAATTAGGAAGAAGCGTCGAGTGACTACGTGCAGTATTTTTTCATCGAATTGCAAATGTGCATGCCTGTTTCAAGCCCTGAGCGCAACAAATATCAAGGACGTATCGTCGACGGAACGTATACAGAGCAGCCCGTCAACCAGAAACGAGTCGAACGAGTACATAAACGGCAGGAGGATCGCAACAAACCGGCTCCCTTCAAAGTCAAGGCCTCGGCTATCGTTGGATGAAAGAGTATCCCTGCTTGTATAAACCGAGGGCCCCTTCCCAGTCCCCCGGATACTCCTAAACGCCTCTGGTTCCCCTTTGGCGGCGTAGGCAGCGTGTCACAGCCAGCTGACTACTGTTGACCCACCCCCGCGCTACCCTCACTGGCAACCACCCCCTTGGCTGAAATATCGCCCGAACAATGGCGCGCAGCCCCTGGCCAAAGGAGAACGGGGACGAACAGGCAGAAAGAGAGAATCCAAAGAGAGAAAGAGAGAGACATTTAGAGGCAGTGGCAACTGCCCAATCTTTTCTCTCTTTCTGCACGGGACCCGGCAAATATCTTCACCGCCGGAAAACTTAAGCCCGCCGCGCAGAAAACGGACAGGATAAAATTTTACAGTCGAGGTGGCGGCTGGCAAACGACCTGGCCGACCCTCCACAGAGCTCATCGACCCTCTTCGGGGATGTTGCGCGAATTCTCTGTTAATTCTTCAACCAATGACATAATATCGAACGTCTCTCGAATTCTTGCATGCACGGTATGCTTCAACCACGACCAAACGTTCAAGATAGCCTTGGCACATAACAATGCAAGAATATCCTGAGCTACCCATTGTACGCTCAGTTTATTTTTTAAAGCAAGTATAGTAGAACCGCGCTTATTTTTCAAAACTAATTGTAAAACAGCTTTTTCACCTTTTGAGCATGAAAGAAAAATTGATATGAATTCCTGCAAATATTCCTTTTGTTTCGCGAGAGCATGCAAGACTCATTTGCTAATAGTCGGGCCGATCAAGATAGTCCGTTTTTACGGTCATCATCGTAATTAAAAAGTGCCGAGGGGGCAGGGAAAAATCGCGCGGGGGCCAGTTACGCGGGCTGCAATTAAACGCGAGGCTCCATTTTCACCGGGGAAAACCGTCGCTCGCTGAGATGCGCTTTTTATGGGTTTATTATCGCGCGCTATCGTAATGGCCCACTAAAATTATCGGTTTACGATGCAGCGCGGGATCCAACGTCACCCCCCTCCCCGCGTCGCTTCTCCCCCGCGTTCGGACCCCCGTCTATCTCGAGGGTGGCCAAAGCATATTGTGGAGCAGGAACCAACCCTTGGATGACAAAACACTTTTCACCGCGCCCTCCTCGTGCTTTCAGGATTTTAATGCAGTTTTGATTATGAGGCCGATGTGGGAGGGGAGGGGGGCGCATCTCGGTTTCGCAGCGTGAAACAAACCCGACGAACGCGCCCCGTCACCCGAGGGGTTGCTAACACCGGCCCTCGTCGCCTCGTCATCGTTCCGATTCCGAATTTGAATTTTTCATGGAACCCGACACCTAGCTTCCCGTCCGCTCAGAGGACGATTTAATAAACGGGTTTAATAAACCCCAGTCCGCGGAGACGTCGGGCTACAGTAACTGTTTTCGGCGGGCGAGGGTGGGCGGCCCAACGAATTGTTTTTTAAAATTCTGCTTTAATCGCACATTATTAGATTGCGGATTTTTATGCAGAATTGACGTTTACTTCTTTTCTTAATAATTTTATTAAATTGAAAACAACAGTATCGTTATCGCGGGCTACGTTGAACGAGTCCTCAAAATTGCAGTTTGCGCACTTCAAACTTTTTTTACTTTTATTAGATATCGAACAAACCAGAGTATCGAGTATTAGTCGAATATTCGGTTCCATTCATAGGTTGTTACGGCTCGAACAAAATTTCGGTCAGTAAATCTGTTAACCTACTTGCCCACGGGCATCGCTCGAGAGGACAGGTCCGGAAATGTTTCGGCGCGATTGACAAATCGCTGATACTCATGGCAGTCGGGTTCGAGGCTCGTCGTTACTTTTTATGGTGACGGGGGTGAAGCAAAGAGTGGGAGGCAAGAACATATGACAGGGTTCTGCCGCGAAAAAAGGCATAAAAGCTGGAGTTACGACGGGGTGTCTCCCGCATGACCTTCCGGCGCCGTGACGAAATTTAGTACGCTCCGAAGCGCATACATGAATAATGCCTGAATTTGCTTATACACACACTCCGCGTGGGTTCGATTTATATGGTTTTTGGAAACGGTTCGGAATCGAGTGGAGATCAAATGACCGGGGAGACGTTCGCTGCGTGAATTCTACCAAGGAATGGGCTTGTTCTCGCTGAATCATAGGAATCGAGGATCTCGCAGATGCAAGTGCCACAAGGTGATGTTACGTAAGTCCTACATTTTGTTCGAATAATATAAAAAAATTCAAACATTCTATTCGTGAACATTTATAAGACAGCAGATCTTTATATTGGAGCAAAAACTGGAATAAAATAGAAATTAATTTTCCTTTTGCATAAAGATTGGCAGTGTATTAATTATCATCGGTGTGCGAACATAGTTTTGTGAACACAAATAGACGAAAAAGACTGTGCAGCAAGATAGTGCGTGACAGAGGCAACGGTGACCGGGGGAGAGATCATTTTCACCGACTCAGAGTCAATGGATGCCCGATTGAGGTCCGCCATTGACACCCTCTCGGAACGACATGGCGGCGGATTCGTTTCCCGCGCACCAGAAACACCAGTAACGATGATTACTGTCGCGCTGGCAACATTTACTCTCCGTCGGCGCTCGCAATTATCGGAGAGCTTCCATTAGTTAACTGCAGTCGATACGTGCGGTGCACCGGGGTGCTCGCATCAAAACATCATTACTGCACGGACACGAGAACGTGGGAGTCAGGCCGTGGCTCGGTATTGGTAATCAATTTCCTCGCTGTACCGAGAACCGCGGACTAATGCGACGCGAACGGCGAGCTTTTGCATTAGCGGGAATCGCAGAGGCGTCACTGTGATCATTGCCCATTACAAAATGAATCGAATGGCGGTGCTGCTGCAGCTGCCTGTAAACCATCATTCCTTGCGAAAGTTTTTCCGTTACAGAACAAAAATGCTCCATCGAATACACCCTCTTTTTGCTCGACCCTTCATTGCACTTTTTTTTTAATAACACGACTCGAGGACAGATCGATGAAAAATGTTAACTATTAGCACTCGAGTGGATATTGAGGTTCCACTAAAAATTACTATTCCATAATTCGTATGGCAACAAATAATATTTTACCACGTTTTTATTAGCTCGCTTTCTTGTTTGTCTGTTTGTCTGTTTGTTCGGTGGCAAATTTTGCAATTGATTTTAAACTAACTTCCTGATGAGCTAGAGACTTGAAATTGCACACATGGTTCAGAACTGGATGACAATGCATTATTCAAAAAAAAATTTTTTGAAAAGTCTTACCGTTTTGGAGAAAATAACAATTAAATATTTACCTTTTCATCCCCCCGCGAACTACGTCATCGCGTTCAGCGATCCCCACTTCGTTCGAC
>CM052342.1:6782866-6955967 GCA_028455595.1 Lasioglossum vierecki
TGATTGTGAATTTTGAATAGCTGTGAAAATACTTGTGACATTTCAAACGAAAAACGTGGGGCGCATGCGATAGATAATTGACGCATTTTGCGCTCCACGTTTTTCGGTTGAAATCCCACAAGTATTTTCACAGCTATTCAAAATTCACAATCACAAATTTTCAGGACTATCTGTACGAGGTTAGGAATCTGTATAGCACTAGGAAAAATTATTTTATACTTTTTAGTCCGTTTTTAAAAACGTGTTATTTTTAAAAATTTTTTGTATCTAGGAGCCGTGAATTCCACTATTAAGATATTAAACCAGTTATTACGAGGTTGTTATAAAAATATATACGTTCCTTTTGAGAACGACTTCTCAAACTTCGACGTTCCCCTTCTGGGAAATCGAACATCCAGATCAGAATTATTAGAGACAAATATTAGTAGACAACTTTCCAGAGCAGATTTGGGCAAACACGTTGTCTTGTCAAAGGAGCAGGCTCGGTTCACGTGAACGCAGAGTGTAGGATACCAAAAGGCTCAGTTATAAATTCAGACGTTCATAAGCCGAGATGGCCGGCGCTGCATTCACGATCGATAAAATCATTTTATCCGAATATAATGCTTGTTCGATTCACGCGGTGCTCGTCTCTCTCTCTCCCTCTTTCAATCGCGGCTCACTTCGTCCCACTCTTTCAACGCTCCCTTTCCCCCTCCTTTATCATCTTCTGGCTCGTTTCATCCTTGTTTTGATCGCGATTGTGATCTCATTGTAATGTATTCGAGCGATCGGTTCGCAACGGGACCCCGAATCTTCTGTACCCGAAACCTCTTCTCGCCCTTCTTCTCTACTCTCCTCGGCCACTGTTCCTCCTCTACCGCGATACATAATTCCAGTTCGACAAATTCAATGAGCACTGTAGACCGTGAGCATCCTTCCACCGTGTAATCGGGTTTCCTGGCGGCGTTGCGGGTAAAATCGCTGCGCCACCCCCGCGTGACTCGAAGTTTAGGGGTTGGCTCGATCGCGCCCGGCCACATCGAAAATTTGTATCCGTGCTCCACCACCGCCTCCCGATTTTATCGATACTTTATGATCTGTTTAACGGCAATACTCACCGCCGGATAATGAAAAACACGCACGCCCCCTTGTTCAATTTTCGCTGGCCCAATTGCAGTCCCAAGGGACAGAGTACTTTGCTTTCTTTAGTATTTATCACCTGATTAAATAAACGATAATAGGATTCAGCATTTCGTGGAACCTACCCTTCAAAATCACATTACACTTGATTCTAAAAATTTATTGAGAAACTCTCAACTGTTGATCTCTGGTTCTAAAAAGACTCAGAAAACTGCCAGTCAGCAAATATTGTTAGAATACTTCTTATATAAACAGCACGGGTAAATTAAATAGCGGTTTGCGAATACTAATTTCAACCAGGTGATTCTAATAGGCCACCGCTGGTAGCCATGACTTTCCACTCGTCCGGAAAAGTAGCCAAAGAATTGATAAACCGCGACGGTTTCGGACAAAACGGAGAGATCGAAAAAGGGGGGTAATGGAGCGTGCGAGCTTTTGGAAGAAAAAAATGCGCAGCTCGATCGCAGGGAATTTCTCGTAGCTCGAGGGCCAGCCTATAGGTGCAGATAGAGAGAGAGAGAGAGAAATAGAGATCGGAACACGGGAGAGTGAAAAAGAGGGAGAGAGAGAGAGAGGTAGAGAGCAGTGGAGCTCGGCGATCGCGCGTATCGGATACGCGTAGACAGGTTATGTGTGTCAACAAAGCGATTTAACACGCGACGTGTCACTGATAGCTCCCGCCGCAGCCGCGCGGCTGCGTCGCATCGACGCGGCACGCTCGACGTGTGCAGCTCGGCTGCGTTTAATCTATGGCCCCGGCGCAACGGTTTTTCCGAAAATTCCGACCTCCGTGGCGAGCGCACCCTCTGCCACCCCGCCCCGATCTCCCCCCCTCCCAACCAACCCTCTCTGGAATTTATATAATTGTTTTGCCGGGGTCGCCACTAAATCGTGTTCCGAAGCGCGATAGCGCCGGCGCGTCGTTTCGCGCTGATGTTGATGGGCGGTTCGACGATCCCGCCAATAAAAGGATCCGGGAAAAACGTTCGACGTCCGATGCAGCCCAATTCCACGATTTTCGCCGCTCTTTTCCGATTTTTACCGGCGCGCAGTATTTTGTATTTTTATTTTCAACGGCTTTTCTATTTTCCGGATTTTTCCACCGAGGCCGCAGGAACTATACACGCACACTCTCTCGCACGTCCTCCAGCTCTCTCGCTCTCTTTGGATAGGGACCAGACGATCGAACCGTGGCTGATTGAAAAGATTTCGCTGAATGCCTCCATGTGCTAGTATGCGACGCTAAGTGTGGCCACGACGCGCTCTGTGCCGGGATTTATGCTTTATGGGTGTTCACGCGTGCTTTCGGGCCGCGCGTGATCGAGTGTTATGAAGGAGAACAGCCTTTGTTTTGGTAGTGATATTAATGTGATCGAGGGATTTGGAACGTTTGTCGAAGTGGTCGTAGTTTGATTTTATAGCGACGCGCGATGCCCGGTTTTCTAGTAATTAATTACTGGATCGAGCCTCGCGTCGCGTTCGCCCGATTTTAAATCAAATATTTGAATGCACTTTTTCCAAGCATACTTTTCATCTGGAATTTTCCTTTTCGAAATTTCTTCCTCTAATTTGATCCACAACATATCAGCAGCTAGATTACTCGAACTTTATGAACTTTGATGGCTCTATATCGTCAAGGACAAAGTAGAATTTTACCTTGATTCATAAAAAATGGATAACATAGATATCGAGTAATCTTAACAGAACTGCCGGAAAGAAAAGTTCAGCGTTGGAGGATCCCAATGGTATCGATCCCGGGCAATAACGAGAACGCAGCATCGGGCGTCAATTGCCTCGAGTCAACTAATTCGAAGAGAGTGGACCGTCTGCAGAGATCGGCGTCGTAATGGCGCGAGCGGACATCGAGCCACGTTCCCGGCATTCGGAGCCCTTGTAAGGCCGAGACGGCCTCGCAAAAAGCAAGTTATTGGGTACGCAGCTGTCGCAAAAGCCCTCCCCCGTAATAGGGTAGTGGCTGCTCGAGCCGATTGTCACCGGCTACCTCGTCCTCGGGGTCAGACTCATCTCGTCGCAGGGTCGAGGGTTGATACCCAGGTTGCTCGCTGCACCCCGTCCACGACTTTCCTCCCCTTTCTGCGCTCGGCCCTCTCCGCGCCTGTCCCCTCTTATAGCCTGATTTTCACCCCATCTCCGTCGGCACCGGCGGAGGCGTCAGCTTGTAACAGTCTCTTAAACTCCGGCACCGGAGCCACTATATGTAGCAACTGCTGACGCCGTTATAAACTACCGACCTCCTCCCCCCACTCGTGCACCCTCCCACGCCCCCATGGCAATCCTGGGACCAGACGCACCACCTTGGCAAACGGGAAAATAACGATCCGCCGAATTTCGCGCGAGCGTTAACGCGACTCCTGACACGGCGGAAGAGGCTCCCCGTGTTCTGGGAGCTTCATCAACGCGTCACGGCGACTTCATTCGTCCCGGCGCTTGAAATGTAGGGGGTGCAGCCTGGAACGGGATACCAGCAGCCTCCTCGGCATCCCATTGACTTGCTTCACCTGGATTTTTATATTTCCGGGCTGAGCCTTCGCGGAGCTCTAACCCAAATAATGTAGGCACTGTGAGATCAGGACTTCTTGTATAATGCTGACGTATGAAGATTAAGAAAGTATAGGGTTATGTGGCCAATGTTGCTCTTTCTTCTAAAATCCTACAATATTGATAACCTACAATTTGCCAGAGGCATAAATAATCTATAGCCAACATGTAAACTTCTAAATAAATGTAAGTTTTTCTTATCATTCATAATAATAAATTTTCATATGATCTTCTATACCAAATCAACTTACGAGAAGCACATTTTTATTTTGTTAGCCGGTTTCACAAGCAGTTTAACTAGTTGCGCCCCTGAGATTTGCTTTGACCCAGAAAGAAATGAAAGAACTTTGGATTGTATACGATGGCCGAGCCGAATGTTGACTCGCGCCACTCGTCCCACGAATTTAGGGATACGCGGCGGCCATAAAACAGCGCGATGCTAACCAACGCCGTTCCCGAGGCAAATAGGATGTTTAGGCATCTAAAAACGCGCTCGTGCCGTCCATCGCCGCGGTGGCCCCAGGAAAAGGAACCCATTACTCCCGATCTCGGCGATCTCCGCGTTTCACTCTCCTAGCGACCGCTTTTTATTCAGATTTCACCGACACACAAGAAAAAAACAGGCTGTCTGAGAGGCTCAGCTCGCGGCCAGATAAGGGGTCGTTTAGATTGACCGCTCGTCCTCAGGATGGCCCTAAAGCGTCCCGTTTACCATCTCCGCGCCATCAAATCTCTTCCCTACATCTCCGAGACCTCCACGCATGTGGAAACGTTACGTACACTGCTCCTTCCGTTCCTCGTCTCCGATCCCCTTCTCTTCGGAACACGAGAAAACCCGTCGTTCGCGACCGAGGAACCCGGACTATAGTTTTCTATCTTCAGGAGATTCAACGAGATCTCCATTTAACGCTTACTGGGACGTGCATTTCCTACTCAGGTTTTAATTTATTGCAGTGTAACATACAGGATGTACTAACTTGTGCGTTTCGTGTTCTGTAGCTTATTCATCTTATTCATTGTAATTATTAATATTTTATATTTTACTATCTTGTATCTTATTCATATCCTATATTTTGTTTGTCTTATTTCCCATCTTTGGTAGTAGGAACAAATATTAAGAGAAACACGATTTGAATCGAAGAAGCAAGAATTATTACGAACAATAAATTTTCAGAGAGTATTAATGCTCGATACGAAAACAGATTATAATTTAATAAAGAATATCGTAAATGGAATTAACACTAGGCGATTGAAGGCACCTTTTAAACTTTTAATTAGAAATTGGTTTGGACTGCAAGAATACATACAAGGGAAATTATTCAATAAATCTACTTCTTTGTATGTACACAAACAAAGTAACCAAGGAGCCTTCACCATTTTCGGCAATAAAAACGCATGTTAATTGGACGACATATAACCGCGGTAGTAAAACGAAAGGAAGCCTTGCACTAGGTTTCAGATTTCTTTGAACGCTCTCGAGAGTAATGCAATCATCGAGGGGACGAGAGGACCGAAGGAGAAATCAGCAGAGAGAGAGGGATCGAAATTTTTATCCGCGAGAAATAGAATACGCGAGTGGTTTATGGGTTTACGCCGCGGGAGGATTCACGGGGTCCGGTCGGCATTTTTTATATTCGTACGGGTCTTTTCTCTCGTTTCTGGGCTCACGGGCTCGCAGTCCGCGCCGTGGGGGCTCGCCGTGTGCGCGGAATTTGAATCCTCTTGTAATAAAATCCGGGCTTTATGCGACGGCCGGGCAGAGTGCCGCGCCGAGCGCGCTCCTGCAGCATTTACCTACGAAAAGGTGAAATGTATATAGGTACGGGACGCCTATACAGCCGTGTCGCTGATCAGGTATAAAGCGCCCGGTGACCACGGGACTGACCACCGCGTCCCGCACGGCAGATGTAAATAATACCACGAAATTGCTACCAGCCTCACACAGTCCACGCACACTCTCTCGCTCTCTTTTTCTCGCTCTATCCGTCACACCGCGTTTCTTATTTTCTGCATTTTAATTCCCCGGGCCACGGTGCGCGGCGAACCGGCACGAAATTATGATTAATCGAGCCGGCCGTCGCCCTTCATTTTCGGCGGATAGCGATCCCCTGTCTTCCGCGCTTTATGAGATTGTCGCGAGCTTCGGACTCGGTGCAACCTTTTTTCATTTTTGCATCCAGTAAAATGAATTTCATGAAATCCAATCGACGTAGTCGCAAAATCATTTTATATTATTACTACACAGAGTATTTTTTTATGCATTTCGGGCACAAATCGACGTATTATTTCTAGTATGTACGCAAATATATTTTCTTTTTTATTTATAATTTAGTATCTCATTAAACTGTTAGGTTATACGAAGACAGCTGATCTTTAAACAAAAGAAAAATTTGCTCCATCATTTGTAAGACATAAAATTGTTAATGTACTTCATTATAGCTAATTCTTCTAGCCACCCATACTCCACTGTTCCTTTCTCCAAGTTTGACAAGTCCGTCGAAATGGAAAAACCGTTCCCACTAGTAGCTGCATTCGGTTTCGGCCATGGAATGCTCGCAATGCACACTTCGAAACGAAAAGATTGCACGGAAAGGGTCAGGGATGCCGCGGGAAGGAACGGGGCCGGTGCAGTTCTGCGACTCCTCCGGTAATTTGTAATTCGCAGGTGGGAAGCGGAGAGATGCGAGATACCGGGAAGATTTAGTGGAGAGGAGCGCTGCGAACGAGCAGACATGCCGTGGCTTGTCGAGGGGTTTTTGCAAACGATGTACCGATGTCGTGCGTGACTTTAACGAGACGACATTTAGTATGCACCGGTTGAATTTTCCGCGTGGTTTTCTTCGCCGTTAACCCGCGTCGCGATTGCCTGCCTCTTTGTTCGGGCCGTATGGCTGTGGAGTGGATCCTGGACACCCACAGCTGCGAAAAATTTCGATTCTTCGCTGCTACATACAACTGCTTGTGTTGACAAAATGCAAGTAATGATGTTAATAAAAGTTGTTTGACATCGTATGACCTTGAAGGTCAGTGTTCCGTATACAAACAAATTTGTCCTTGTATTGTAAATACACAGTGGTATGTAAATAATACAATAAAAAAAGTGGACACAGTTTTGTCAAGATTACAAGTCCATTTCGATCACTTTGAGTATCGCACCCTGTGAGCATCGAGCAGCCGATAGCCATCGCTCGTTTCCCCTCTACGGTGGCATTCACCGCGTCTGTCTAAAGTCAATCGATCGTCTCGAATCTCGATGAAATCGGATCATCTAATCTCTCGTTAAGCGTCAGTCGTTGATGCAGAGGGAGGGATGCAAGAGCCCGGCCAGGCGGGTGTATAATTACCCGAAACGGGGTGGTGTTGGGGGGAGCGGCGGCGGTGGGACGGTGACGTTGATAGCGAAGTCGAAGTAAATCGGATTACTCGGATATCATCTGCGTAATGTATGTATGCAGGCATGTATACACGGAGCGGTGCGTCAGAAGCCAGGGTGCGCTGGGCAAGTGGTGTGTGCGCTTCCTCCACGTTCCAGAGGAACACAAGGGGTGGCTCGGGCCCCGGCCAGATAAAGGGGTGCAGTGCACGCGCGGGAAATGTCCCGGCTACGACATGTTTTTCTAGACAATTTGTTCGGCAACATTAATCACCGGGAACGCTACGAAATAAGCAGAGGGGGCGCTGTCGGGGAGGGTCGATGCACGAAGGACGTCATGCTTCCTGTCCTTTATCCCGTGGAAGAATGCAACGACACCGAGGGACGGATTGCCGATTATTCGTTTCGCGCGTCCCCTTTATGCTGGCGAGATCCGGTCTCTTACTTAAGATTCCGTTTTCTTCTACGTCGTTGGCAAACTCTGATGGAATACGAAATTAATCCCTCGCACTGCGAGTCACGAGGCTTGGTGAAATGTTGATAAAAACAAAAATTAATAAAACAGAATGAGAAATTGTTGAATGTTATAACGACAAGTCTGTCGATAATGAAGAACAACCTGCCTATGCTGACACCTACTGTGTTCTTCTATGTAATTAGATTATTTGTTGACGCAATCAAAACGTCCTGAGACTTGAACCGTGTATGTACGTCCAGTCGTATAAAACATCTTTATACTCTTCGTATATTATAATAAATCAGTCTCATATCTCAACAGAAATGTGTTATTGAATAAATCTATGAAAAAATATTTGAATTTAAATTACGAGCTTTATATGATTTGACATATTTATTAAATTACAGTTTCGAACGATTGAAATTCTACAGACTAGACCGCAAACTCTTTTGAGTACAGTTTAGTACGACATTATCCGGATCGAAATCTGCCTATGAAAATTGAATGTCGCATAAACCTGCCGGGCGCACTTGCGAATTAATGGTCCCGTGAAATTTCGGTAGAATGCAATTATACCGATGCCCGTTGCCCGCGAAACAACTTAATGAACACGGGTTTCGAAAATACAAGCGAGAATTGATCGCGTCGAATGGGTTCCGCAAAAAGAACGCCACGTTCTCGCATCAGGGACGGTGAATAAAAAACGCGAGAGAGGAAAGAGGAAAAGCAAGAGTTCTCCGTACGGTATGCGAAAATTGCCTTCCTTATCGAGCACGAGCTCGTAACTCCGCATTAATCCGCTCTTATATATTAAGCCGCGTGCACTGGCCGCGTTTGCGAACCGGCTGCACCGGCCCCGTCCCCGGAGCAACACCACCTTCGCATCCACCACCCCCACAACCGCCCAGGAAACTACGAGACGCGGCACACAATACCGTGAGATGATTATCTGGAAAACTAATTTCACCGATGCGCGCGCGTGTTATTACTGTTGCCACCCCGTGTACGCCACACCCCTCGCCACCCCTAGACGCTTTCATAGCAGGTGTTACGTTGCACTTGGAGAAAGAAATTATTAGTTGCGGAAAGGAATTATTTAACGTTGCATCCTCCGTTCTCCGAATAAACCAACAACCTCGCTAACGCGATAAATTCATAAAAAATCCAATCTATACAATGGACGCCGAATATTCTAACAATTTATCATCTGCTTACGATTATTTAGAATTTTCGAAAGTTTATAGTCCGAGGGAAACAGTCTCGCGTCTGCCGTTGGAGGAACGATGAGAGGATCTGGAGAGTTAAATAACCAAGGAGAAGGGGAGAGGTCGATCTCGCGTATCGAGCTATTCGGCGCCAGGCATTTGTCTCGAGATAACAACGGGGAACGGGGGCCGCAATTTCACGGAATCAGCCGGCGCTTGTCGTGGAACAGTCTGCAGCCAATCTACTTATCGGCACTTCGAATGTATTCCATGCGATGGTTCGCTTCCTGCCTCCTCCGCCTCCGGTGGCCACCCACACCCTCCACGGGGGCGAATATAACGGCCGACAATTTCCTATAAGTCCGGCCCGTGTGTTCGCTCCGGGTCCGGTCTGACGGGGAAACTTTCGACGTTGAATTTCGCCTGTACGCCCACACGCCGCGCGCATACATCCGTGCACGCACGTACGCCGCTGGGCTATTTGTAATTTTCATTATCTCCGCGTAAAGGGGAACATTTAGCCGTCTCGGCACGTAGGGAGTTAATAGGGGAACCGACCCTTGGGGGTGCGGCTTCGCTTTTTGGCTCCTCCGCTAACGTTCCCCTATTCCCGGAGCGCCGCATCGAAAACGGCCAGGTGATTCGCGGACCCAGGAATCACGACCGCGGTGGCCGCGTTCCTCGTTATACATCTTCCTGCGGGAGAGATCGATAGTTTCCTGTTTCGATAATTCGGCTGGACGTGATGCATCGCCCTCCTTGGGAAACGCTGGCCGCGACGCGCTGCTTCGATTCCCGGGATTTACCGGGGCACGTGCTCCCTCGCCGTGTTCATGCGCCACGCGATTATGTTCTGTTAACAAAACCGGGTACGTGAGCCTGCGAGGCTGCTCAGACTCCTCACGCTGTACAGACGTTCTTACACTTGAACCGGCCAAAGTAGAGTAACTGGGGTAATTGTTCCTGCAGTTTGCCGTTCAACCCTTCTGGGACATTAGTGCGCCGTGCTGAGTCTGAGGAATATTTCAGAATTTATTATACGAGATATTACTTCATAGAATCTGAGAATAGAAAGTATCGAAAGGTTTAAAATCTGTACAATAATAAAATTTAATTATTGCGACAATATATGAACGTGAATAATGTCTGAGAAGAATCGCACGACGAGGGAGGTTGATAAGAGTATAGTATAAGAAGGGTAGAGAAATTGTAGGTTACGACGAAGGGCAGACCGATACGTCAGACGGCGAGATCGCGATCCTCCGTTTGTTGATTCAGCACGCGACACCAGACACCGTTTCTGGACGCAACAACAATTTCCTGAAATCTGACGAAATTGGCCCCAAGGCTGTGGGGCGAGGTGGCGGGGGTGGGGCCAGGACGGCCGCGTAACGGCGTTTATTGGCTGCTTTAAGGCCGTTTCTATGCGCGACACATTGTCGCTAAATAACGCGCGCGAGAGAGAGCCACCCCCTTTGCACCCTCGACGAGCGTTTCTACTCGACGCGTACGTGCCATCCCACATGGTCGACGGACCCACGCGCGCACACACGCGTTTCACACACGATTCCGCAGAGCAGTGTGAGACAACAAAAGCTCCGGGAGCTTCCGTGGGAGATACGAGTCGGCCAATATGCGGGCCAAAGCCTTTGAGATTCGACGGAGGCGATTGGAAGTCGTCGATGACCGGCTTCTTCCTCCCTATTTCGCAATCCTCCGGGAGAGAACAGCGTCGTAAAGGGATTAGGTGAACGCGGGAAAAGAATTGCGGGGGGTTGGTATTTGCATCGGCCGGTCATAAATCTAATATACTATTTTCTACACGCTATCGTCTGGCCGTGGCCGCCGAGAGAACGCCGAACCACGAATAAATATCAACCGAGTCTCATATCCAAGGAATCTCTGGCTTCTTGGCTCGCGCCTAAGCACCGTAATGTGGTATTTAGGCGGGAGACTAATCCGTCAGTGAGGTGGGAACGGGAAGACAAGTTAGGGGATGAAGTTTAAAGCAAGTACAGCAAAATTTCACTTTTCGTGTGTCTGCCTTTCTTCCCTTCTGTTTATTTTCTTTCTTTATAATCCGTACGATTATCTCTTTCAACATTCCCTCCTTCCACAAAATTGTATGCAATGCATTTAAGCGATATTGTTATTATATACTTGTAAAGCTAAAAAGTTTCTTTTAATTTCGTTTAGAAAACATTATATCGGGATTGTTAAATTTTTGCTGCACGTTCAATCCACGTAGCTACTGTAAACTTATAATTGAAGCTTTATCGAACACTGTGCATTTGAAGTTCAAAGTTTCGAGCATACAGGGGATAGGTGCCTATGCTACGATTATTCGATCCAATTCTAATTGTTGCGCGAACCGTCTTCTGTTGCTGATAGTTCATAATTCTGTTGAGAAGCGGTTCGAGGTTAGAGAACAGTGGTAATCTGACACAATTTCCTCTAGAATGATCCGTCGGCCCCGGACATATTAAGAAGCGAAGCATAAAGCAATTTTCTATCCATTGTTCCCCTTCGGCAGCCATTATCTCAGGACGCGGTGCCCAACACCTACCACACTCGAACGGAGACCCGTAACGGCGCGGCTGCGAAAGGGTTGAAACGCTACCCCTGCGTTTCCACGTTATTAGAGAGAAAGAGAGATGGAGAGAGATAGAGGGGGGTAATTCTCATTTGGGTGTAATCGCGCTCGCAAAACTCCATCACACTTTCCTAATAGAGGCCACGGGGGAACGCACGCCGGCCGAATGGCAGTTCGGACGCGGCCTTTATGCCGGTTTCAACGTTACATTTCCGTCAGCGTTGTGTACGTGCGTCGACGAGCCTGCATCGCGGGACGGTGTAATGGGGGAGACGCATTGATAATAGAGATGACAGTCGAGATGCTCTCCCGAGGGCTGGGTGCGATTGTTTAAATGTCGCAGTTGCGACTTGGGAATTCGCAACTCCTCCATTCAGCAATTGCCTCGCCGAAGAAATTCGAAGACGCGGGAAAGACTTGCTTAGACGTGTACGGAAAGCATAACCAACAAGGTAGCTGACTAGAATAATATTATTCAGTACTCAGGATTCGTTACTTTAAATTAATAGAAGTTCTTTTAGAAAGTGCTTCAATTAATATCGATTAATGGTCTCGCAATACAACAACAAATTCGAAAACATAATAAATTCACCTATGTAGCAAACATTTCCAAATAGCAAAATTTTTTAAATCCATCATCCGTGTCGCTAAGTTGACTTCGGCAAGTTCGGAGTTAAAAACGGAAGAGAAGATGCAGGATATGTAAAGAGCAGTATTTTGCATGTTTTTTGAGCCAACGTAGCGCGATTGAAGTGAAACGCTCGAGAGGAACGAGGAGAGAGAGAGAGAGACCTCAGGTGGGGCTGGATCGAGATTATCGGCGAAGAACCGAACCGGAAACCGGTATCCCGAGCACGAAGCTCCTCCATCACTCTGCGCGGAGCGGGTTACGCCGCCATTGCTCGCTCGACGTCTACGTAGCAAACATCCGCGCGCAGTTTCCGGAACGGTGCCCTCCGCCGCGTCCTTCTCCACCTCTTCTACCACCTCCGCGATCGCGCACTCCTCCTACGATCACCTTCTGGCCCAATAGATGCACCATCGGCATGGTTCACCTATAACGAAATCCACGGGGGCACGGAACACGCGTGAGAAACGCAAATTGCTTGATGTTTGCGGCTCCAACAAACCTGAGTGGTCATCCACCCGAAAACACGATAGCGAGAAGAACTACACTCAACATATCGATCAATTTTTCTGTGTTCTGTGGTTTATGGTGTGGTCACCCTTTTTGGTACACCAGATACGATTCTTCCAATCTTGGTGCCATTTCTCAAAAAATCGAAATAACAATTGTAGAAAAATTGAGGAAGATCAAAATTAGTGTTTAAACGAATTAGTCATTTGTGTAAGTTTAACAATGAGTTCTCTAATAAATTGAAAAAAGATATGTTCCCCGGTTATTGTTAATATTAAATAATCTTTGACTGAAATTCGTGCTTTCCGATCCGCGATTAAAGAGAACTGGAGGATACTAGGATCGTCGATGGCCCTCGAATAAAACACGCATCTAGCGAGAAGAGATTCGCTTCTTCTTGTTCGAAAAGGACTAGAGGCTATTCCCATGAAAGAAACATCGCGGAATTGCAATTGTATTCCATTCGGGGTAGAAGAAGCGTGGAGAGAGCGACGAGAGAGGAGGAGGATGAGAAGAAAAACGCCAGACGTCGCAATTACGGAACAAAGATCAGCGCGCCGGAAGGGATAACGAGCTTCCAGAAAGGGATGGTTGTGTGCGGGGGTGTACGTCGCGCAAGTAAATAGGCGAATTCGGTCGGGCGTGGATGGCTTAGTTGCCGCGATGGCACACCTGTGGAGCAAATTTACGAAATGTTTACGAGCGTCTGAAGGGGCGTACGCCCCCGGCGCGTCCCCGCAGCCCCCCGGATGGTACCCTTCGGAAGCACAATGCCGCGTCATTCGGTATTATTACATCGTCGCTATCACCATCTCGCGGAAGCAACAGGGACAACCGAATCCACTCTCTGTCTCTATCTTCCGCGCTCCATCTTTCCCCTGTTGTTGCCGAGCATCGTGCGCGAGCGTCGGCTACGTTTTCACAGTCGAACGTTCTCGCTCCTCCGCCTCTGCCTCTCGACTCTTTTGCATTCTCGCGTCAACGCGGTCACCCTGAAATTACGATCATCACCGACTCTTCTTTCCTCGCATCCCCCTCTTTACACCGCATTGCGTCTACCTGCTGTGCTATTTTACGACATCGAAGTCAATTACTTCGTCCAACATACACTGTTCTCTTCTTCTTCCCGGAAATGATTTATTCCATACAGAATTGGCTGTAGAAAGAAATGTTGTTTCGTAACATTTTCGAAAGAGAAAACTTCCTCGTGCTTGAAAAATAATGCAGTAGTCGTCAACTTGCGAAGATTCGCCGTTTTGATAAAGGGACCTGGAAGCTTCAGGGCAGAAGTAGTTGAGGCAGGCTAATAAGAGAAGAGTATTGTTGGCGGCACGAAAGTCCTGGATCATCGACGGTACTACCTAACAATTATCATCGTCTTAAATGAATCCTCTGCGTAGCGACCCCGCCCACAGAGTTGCAGCAGCGTTATCCCCGAATTTATAGTTCCCTTTTCCACACCTTGGTAGCTTATTAGTTGAGCCGATCGACTGGCCTTTAACCGCGGTACGATATCTATTTAAAAAGTTCCTCGGCTGGAATGAATTGTCTGGGCTGGAAACGCCTCGGCCGTCCACGGTCACATTTTACTCGCCGAAAAAAGCCGACGTATATATAGCTGTATCAATTACAACGGTGTATTCCGGTGTGCGCGAGCGCGCAGGGGAGATTGGCCTTCTCTCGTTTCTCTTTTCCCTCTCTCTCCCTCTCTCGCCGGTCGGTGTACGGCCCCGCTTTTTCTCTCCCGGCTCTCTCCTTCCAACCCTGAGTTATGAATGTGCCCAATTACATCTTAAAAGCTGTGCTCCATTAATTTTCACAGCTGCTGCCGCTTAATTGGGAGCCCAGCCTGATAATAAACCCCGGAGCTTGCACCCGGGGCCCACTACTGCGTTTATGGTATGCGAACGGCACGAGAGACAAGTAGGATGGGGGAGAAGTTGACGTCTTCGCAAACGATTGCATCGATCGGCCGCGCGTACCGCTTCTACCCTCCTCTCTCGCAACGGTGTCGTTCGGTTTTACGACTCTGACCTTGATTCCTGCGACCGTCACCCTGGGTAACCACGAAATCAGCCGCTTTAAAACGATACTTCCGTACGCGACGGGGTGAGATCCGCGTTTCTGGAAACGCGACCACTGAAAATACCCGCTCCTCTACGACCGGTTACGAGTCTCAAGAGTAAACGGTATTTCTCCCTAAATTGTTCCAATAGTCAGCGATTTTAGACAATTAAACAGCCCTATTTTACCTCCAGTGTAACGCGACCACGACATTGTTTAAAAAGACAGTGCACATTCATCTTCCATGCTAGTAAGTGAAGAACTTTTTTAAAATCAATTTCTTGGTGTATTCATTGTTATTAAATATGAAAAATGAATCTCGGACGAGCTCGATGAAAAAGATGGTCGCGCAATAATCCCAGCCGGCTGGACAACATTATCCGACCGGGTATAAGCATAAACAAATATCCCGCGAGGAATTAAAGATCCGGCCGTGATCACCGATAGGTACCATAGCAATAAATTCGGCCGAGGTTCTTGCGATGCTCGCCGGTTTCGCATGGAACACCGGCCGCGTCCATTCCGAGCAACAATAAAACGTTCCCGTACAACGGGACGCGGCTCGAATAATCCACGGTGACGACGTCGAAGAGCGCATTTCCATAGATCACCAACCATCGCGCCGGCCTCGAGGATCGGCGCATCCGCGAGCGCAACAATGACGCGGTCTGCGGCCGAGGTCCACGCTCGCGATCCATAAATCGGCGCCCTCCGGGGCCCTTTTCAATAGGAATCGTTACCATCGGCAACGTTATTTCATGAAGTTTCGCGCGACGCGGTGAGGTGGAGAGCCGGACGGGTCGGAGACGAATAAATCCGGGGGGTCGGCGCGCGGCATCAAGCCGGCATTAAAAATAACTGATAGGGTCGTGGCCGGCGATTTGCATGCGCTCGTTACTCGGCCGTGCACGAGCTGCTCTCTCTCTCCCCTCTCGCTCGCAGAAAAAAACCGCGGAGAACCGCCGGGGGAATACCAGGGGAATACCTGCTAATACCGGCAATATCTTGCGCGGCGCGGCCGGACGAGTCGGAAATTCCGCTCGCGCGGATCGTCTCAAAGCTCGCTCGCAACTTTGTACGGGTCTGCAAGCACGAACGAGTACGAACGAGCGCGAAAGCGAGCCCCGCTCCACCCACCGCGGCTAAACAACTCTCCGTCGGCTTGCGAAACGTCTCGCGGTAATATTACCCGAAGCAAACGACCAGGTAAGCCGTGGCCGCGCCACCCAAGTGGACCTTGTTAGCACGGATATCCCCGGCGACGCACCACCCAGAAACCGGAGGAGCGTGCACACCGACGCGTACCCGTAACGAGAGGAAGCGGAGAGAGGCGGTCGAGCAACAGGGAACGCGGCTCGCTTGCTCGCGGGTAAATAGAGACTCTCCTTTGTGGCTTCATTATCGAGATAAAGCCGCGGTTCCGGCGAGGAACGCTGCCCGAGTCTATTGTGATACCTCCGACACGGGCTACGCGATTCCGGCCGCGGGGAGCGGGGACAGCCTGCCCGGGATTCAGCTCTCTGCGCGTTCCCTGGATGTCTGAAGGAATTCGGAACGTGAGATTCGGCTCAAGTGAAGGTCTGTTCATTTGATCATCGTCGTCGCCAGGATCTTTAAAAATTTTGTGATTCTCAGGGAGAAGATTGATGGACGTTTTTGGGGACATTGGGGAGAAGAGCGTAACTGGTGGAGGTCTGTTCATTTGTACAATATTCTACGGTCTCTGATGTTTAAAGACATCGTCGTCGCCAGGATCTGCAAAAATTTTGTGATTCTCGGGGAGAAGATTGATAGACGTTTTTGAGGACATTGGGGAGAAGAACGTAACGGGTTAATTAACGCAAATGAGTTGAGGAGCCTTTGATTTTCTAATTACTTTTCCTTGAACGTAACAAACACCGAGATATCTACGTTGTTGTTTCGCGCAAGAGAAAGAACCCGAAGGGAAAGAGGGAACGCGCCAGCCGAACAAGAAGGGACCGAGTCGCGCCGCAGGCTGCTGGAGCGCCGTAACAAATACCCGTCGCAATTACACGTTACAACGTAAGTAACACTCGGCGTTCTCGAAACAAGCGCGAACCCAACAGCTTTCCGTGGAATAACGTCGACGAAGGGGGTTGGTTGGTCTGCGTCACGCGGCGAGAGGGCGAAGGGGGGCGTTGCGGGTTGATGCATGGGGTTGTCGCACGTCGAGTCATGTGTCATTGAGCCGCTCGGAATCGAGAAACCGAGGTAAGTACGGTTCCCCCGGCGTTGGGCGGAATCGACGAGGAACGAGGCCCGGAGATCAGCGAAAAGAAGAAAAGGAAAAGCCTGTCTTTTGGGGGCGACAGAGGGGGGCAAGCGGAGGAGATGGGGTAGAGGGTAGTCGCAAGGGGAGGTGGGGCAATGGCCCGTGAACCACCGCCACGACGTAATGACGCGGCTCTCCTTTCAAAGATTGCATCGCAGGAAAAGCTCCGCGCGAAGCTGCCTCCCCCTTCGACCGCCCCCCGCACTCTCCCTTCTGGTTCCTTCCGCGGGAATCGATACGATGGCTCCAGGAATCCGGAGGGTTTTACGTTAAAATACTGCAGAAAATAATGGCCCGATATACCTTGGACCGTGAAAGGATGGCGCTTCGTTCGTCGCGCTTCATTCTTCTCTCTGTCTCGCCTCTCGTTCGACGGTCCGCCCTCCCTGTCTCTTTTTGATTCTCTTTCTCCCCGTTCCCTCCTGCCTCTCCCCCTTTCGCTCTTCTGTCCTCCCTTCTTCCCCCAGGTTCCCCGTCTCGATCCACGGGATCCACCGAATTACCATGCACGAGGAGTGCATCCCTCTAATTGCGCCTCCACCTCGATCGGTTCCGAGCGCCGCCAGGAAATTGGTAGGAAGGTAATTCATCCTGCCGGGTAGATAGCGGACACGGACGGACTCGAAGGATCCTCGAAACAAGCCGAGCCAAGCCGAGCCGAGCCATGGTTCGCTTCGTGGAATCGGATCGCGATAACAACGCTGTCACGGAACCCTTTCGTGAGCGTCAACGGTCTGTCAGATCGGCGGCGACGTGGTGCCGATCCACCAAATGAAACCGGACCCGGTTCAGTCATCTATCACGCCGGATTTTTGGCAATTATCGGATAATTACTAGTTCCCGGATCGTTGCGCAAAAGAAAAATGGTGTGCACCAAAAATCTTCTTTTTTTCTTGAATAAATAGATTCGGGATCTTTATACCAAATAAAACTAGTGTTCATAAACTTCAGTACGTAGACGCCAAGAATGAAATGTCTTTCTTTCTTCAATGATTTTAATAATCTGGAACCAATACGATGATGCTTTAAATTGTGTCTATTCATTTCTACCATAAATGACTAATAGAACGAAAACTGGAAAGTGTGGGTTCGTTGTAGCCGTGGTCATTTTTCTCTGTTTGCGCAGGTCAGAGTTCGATGCGCTCAATGAAGTTAACACGACCCGGCAGGAAGGGAACAACGCCGGTAATTAAATCGCCAGAGTAGGACTCGATTCCAACCCCGGAAAGAGTGTACACGGCGCGCGAAAGAAACACGGGGAGACAAGATAACGCGAAACTTTTAAGACGGCTGTTATTTGATTCGGCGCGAGTGAACCCCGACTCCTCCCCACCCTTGTGCAAAAGTTATAAGAACCAATTTAAAAATCTCACTGCCCGCCTTCTCGCGCCCCGTTCACGCATCCATTCAGAAGTTAAATCCGGTAATCTTAGTTAAAAGAGGCAATTATAGAGCGTACTACAAGGAAATACGAGCGGGGCCGATAAGGGAAACTGATCGCTTTCCTTCTGTATTCCGTTGCGTCCGCTCGAACGCTTTTCCCGAACTCCGCAACACCCCCCGCCGGTCCCACCCCCGCCCTTTTCCTGCTCCAGTTTTTCCGTTTATTCCGGCTGGAAAATAGGAACAGCCCCCGAAGCGGTAAAAGCATCCTGACGGTCCTTTTTCTTCCAGCGCAGCGGGTGGAACTTAAACGGCGAACTTTCCTCGCGATTTCGTGCAGGACGCCGTTACACGGGCCAGGGTGGGAGGAAGGAAGAGAGAAGGAGGGGGTAGCAAAGCAGTGAAAGCAATGGCGGCGGTGGCGGGTGAGGGGAGGCGAAGTTGCGAAGACTACGACAAAAGCTCTTTTCTCGGTGTTCACCCGGCCCCACAATAATAGGCATTTCTATTCTTGGCCGAGCCGCCGTTAGCCATCTTAGGTGCGCGTCGTTGCTGGCTTCGCAGCGAGATGTTTATTTGCGCTATCTATCACGGCCGAGATAACAAGACTGTCGCGGAACTATGCCCGGGAGGTAATTACGCGGGAAATCGAAAGTAACGCGCGACTCGTCTATAAGCGGGGCCCCGCCGCTGCTGGCCAGAACAATGAAATTTGTTCGGCGTCGTTCCTCATCACCGAGAATTCCACCACGACGCCGATCTCCTCCCGGCATTCTGACAACGAGTCGTAAATACTTTACGCGGCAATTATAAGAGACATTTTCGCGCGTCGAATTTTTTTTTAACACTACCTCGCGAATTTTATACGTTCCGTGCACACATTCGAATAAAATATTGATCAATATCATCCGAGGAATTTAAATAATTTTAAGGAATTCAATTCGTACGCGAATGGTTCAAGTGAAATAACACTGTAGAAGTTTCAGGTAACCTGCGCGATCATCCCCGAGATTAAACCGCGGTTTCGGAGCGAGTGCATCGGCACGAGAGTAGCTGGCAAAGCCTCTAACATTGTTACAGAGTGTCACGGCAAACGAAGCACCGATTCCGTGCACAACAGTTGCATCTGGCCTGAAACGCAGCGGAACCGTCTGTCGCGGCAAAATTCATTCCCTTCCGTCGCTCTATTTGTCTACGGATCTAGCACCGCGCCCCAAAGAGGGGGTTGCAACGGGGTTGCGAGGGGAACGGAACACAGGCAACCCTCTCGTTCTTCCAGGGAAACGCGTCAGCGAATCCCCGAATTCGCCGGCATTTCGGGCCTAATTTTCACGAGCCGTGGTGATCGATCACGTCACCGTCACGTTCCGCCCCGGCAAACACGGCCACGTGCATACATTTCCACGACCCCGAAACGAGCCCCGGGCTTTTAGCCCCCGACCCCCTCCCCGCACTCCCTCCGAAATCCCCTCCTGGTAGAAATGCGAAAAGGCGAAATTCAGCCGACGTCCCAGGCTCCTTATCGACGTCGACCGATTTTTCGTGTTTACCCGCGAGGAGATGAAGTGCCCGGCAATACATCAGCGCGAGCAGAACGCGCGCGACCCTCCGCTGCGAGCCGCGTGCGAGCATGTTTATGTATAAGTCGCGTGCGGCCGCTTTCGGGTCCAGAAATTCGACCGGTCCCGATCGGGAAAAAGGAACACACCCGGGACATCGAGAGAATAATCGACGCGAACGACGACTGACAGCGCGTCGAATTAGTTTTCACGTTCCGCTGGATTATCGGCCGCCGGAACCAAACTCCGACCCCACGACCGCGCAGAGGTGTGAATTATTTTTATAATAGGAGTGGAACGTCCGGCGAGGAATTTTATGCGGGAAAGATACTCGAGGAGATTGCCAGCCATCGACGGGAAATCCTCGAAGAATGGATTTCTCTCGATCCCGGGATTTTATGGCGTCCTCTTTGAAGAACTTTGGCCTCCGAGCTCTGAGCCAAGGGCTGACGATGGTTCAATTATTTTATCATAGAACAAAAGCGTAGTCGAAGTAGTACTGATCTCAAGTAAACGAATATTCTTTTCATATACAATTTATGCTTTACTACCGAGCAAAGATGTGTGATCTTATCCATTGAATGCACCATTTTGGTTTTCGTAGACACGAATCTTTATAAATCATATGTGGAAGATTGACTTTGTGTAAGCTTGCTTCTCGAAGAAAGGGATTCGAAATAGATTGCAGTAGATGGTCACTTCACTTGTATGCCAGACATGTTATCAGGCTTGTTCAGAATGGACAATTATCATGACTAGATTATAAATTTCATGCATTTACGACAAAAATGAGATCAACTGCAAAACATGCATAAAAACGCAGTCTAATCATGGCTGCAACGAACAGATGTTCACCAACCACTTGAAATAGTAAGAAAAATCAAAGTGGCGGTCAGCGCGGGTCGTATCCATTAAATCCGCAGTGACGATCGTTATTCCTTGAAAAAGCGGAAAGGGTCCGGCGACGACAGGGGCCGCGTCGAAAAAGAACAAATCGCCGCGGCTTTGTCTCGAAATTAGCGCCGGTTTAATTTCGCGCCCGGGGCTGTCTCCGAGTAATGAGGATTAATTCGCCGAGACACGCAGCGAGCGGGTAATTTCCCGCGCGTACATCAGACAGGGGGCCGAGAGCGGTGCACCAAGATAAAGCGAGACAGAGCGAGAGAGAGAGAGAGAGAGCGACGAGGCTCGCGCAGCCCTGGAAACAGACTTTACAAAAACGAAAGAGGAGAGAGAGTCGGCAGACAGGCGAACCGAAAAGAAAATAGGAAAAAAGGCTAAACAGGAAACGGGATCGGGAGCGAAAGCTCGAGAGTAGACGTGCCGTGCCGTGCTGTGCCATGCCGTGCCGGCCCTCTGGTTGCGATTTAATCCGCGTATTTTCGGCGTTTCGGGTTCCGTTCCGTTCTGCCGGGCAGTTCGTCATCTCGTTGAATCCGCAGTCGGTCGTAGGAGCCCCAGGATGAACGTCGACGAAGGGAGCGCAGGAAACGGCGGAGGACCGAAGAGAGACAAAGAGTGAGAGAGCGGGAGAAGGTGGATGATGCCCGTGGGTGGGGAAGATTCGTGGATAGCGTAGGTTGAACGGACGGGACGGCAAGGGTGGCTAGGATGGCAGAAGAGGGTGGCGAGGGCGAGAGTGAGGGTTGGAAAGAGAAAGGGGAAGCACAGAGAGAGAGAGAGAGAGAGCGAGAGAGAGGAGGGCAGCGCACAGCGTGTTTGCAGATCCTCTATCGGCCGCTTCAGCTCCCGATCCAGCATCCCCATTCCCGGTAGCCCGGCTTCGCCTCCACCAGCAGCTCCATCCGCCCCTGGAGCTCGGATGGTTTGGGGTAGAGCGGCAGGCGGCACGAGGCAGATAAGAGAATTGCACTGTCAAGCCGGAATGATATATTTGACCAACATTTCCATATAACCCCGGCAGAGGCGCTCTCGCGCACATCACTCCGCTCTCTTACTCTCGGATTCTTCTCCTTCCTTCCCTCCTTCCATTTCTTCCCTTTTTGTCTGCTCGTCTTTTTCTCTCTTTTTTCCCTCCATCCCTGCCAGAGCAGCCCAGCCATTCCTCTCCGCGATTCCTCTCTTTCGATTTGTTCGATTCGTTTTCCTCTTCTCCCCCGATTCGTTCCACCCTTTCGCCCTGACACCACCTTCCTCCATTTCGTACGGTCAACCCCTCTCTCTTTCTCTCTCCCCCTCCTCCTCTACAGTCTCTTTTTTTCTCGGTCTATCCTCCTCCGTTTTCTCCGCTCGGTTCTCTCCCGTTTTCTCTCTTTTTTATTCGTTCTCATCCGCTCTTCACCGCGTTCTCCGTGTTCTCTCCTCTATTTCGATCCTCTCACCACCCCCGAGCAGCTGCCGCCGCGCGCCGTTGCAACCGGGAGACGCTCCGAAATTACGTTTGGGGTCAGCGCGCTTATTGACAGTTTTATACGCCGACATTCTTATTACAAATCCCGCCGTCCTATAACCGCCGGGGGCAGGATCGCCGTCTCCAACCCCCGCCCATGCCGCGACGCGATCCGATTTTCTGCTACGAGACCCGGCTGCCGACACGGAAAAATCGCTGGAATCCGTGGACCTTCCGGCTTTGACACGTAACTCGGAAAATACGGGGAAAATACCATCTAACGGAACCAACGGCCATATCGGTTGTATCGCTTAAAAACCTTACATTGGATGCCGACGGTAACGAAAATTAAAATCGATTCGCTTACAGTATCGTAAAAATTACAAAAACGTATTTAACGAGGTTATTATCGTAACGTCCACTTGCGAAGAGTTTATTTTACATTTTCACTCTAGAAACTTTCTAGAAATAACTTTATGGTTTTAGTAATTGTACAAATTATATAAAAATCTGCAGAGACTTCCTTCTTTGATGTTCTTAACAGATTGTGTATAGTGGTATTGTTAAATACTTCCATGTCTACATAAAATCCACAGTGTAATTGTTACTAATCGTTAAGAAGATGCAAGAATAAAGAAATCAATATGGAATTGCGAAAAACCCCGCAAGGAAAGAATGACGTGTCCTTTCCACTGGTCACAACGAAGAACGTGCAACTTCAGAGATGACCAACTCGCGTGCTTTCGGGTCTTGAACAAGGGACAATACAATTTAGATAATTAAACAGATATCACGGAACCGTTATCTGTTGCGTGGATGTAAAACAGTTGTGTCCCATTGTTCGTGGGAATCTCTGGTGCCTTCTACCACCGCACCTTCTTTAAAATGAAACAAGCAATTCGTGCAATATTGCAACGAGAAATTAATGATATCTGTACTAATTACCATAAACACTATACTGTTCTTCTGTAGGACTATTAAAAATCGTGTTAAAACAATTCCTTGCAAGTTTTATTTCGACATACTTTAATAAACAAATTATTGGACCACCTTATTAAACATATTAAGAAAGAAAATTTCTTGTCTACTCCAGTTTGTGGCAATACGCGTAGCAAATGTTTATTATGCATAAAAAACTGAATTGAATTCGGAACAAAGGCGTTTGTTTAGCCGAGGGTATTGATACCGGGGCGCTAAAGAATTAATTGCGGCGGGGTTAAGATTGAAAATTAATCCGCGTTGACTTACGGGGTGTCCGGACAGTCGCAATCAATTCAGCCGAGATCCTTTACAGCGTGAATCAGATCGGAATCAGCCAGAGGAAACTTGCTTACTGAAATCAGCCGAATCACGCTGACGCCGCGGTTTATTCCCGGACAGTTCTTCCTGGCAACGATCTATCACCCGCGTGTACACGGACTGTGCGGCGATCGCAGGTGCAGTTTATGAAACGTGATTTATCCTTACCGCGTCGATCTTATTTACGCGATTTGCAAGCGCAAACAACGCCACCCCTTCTCCACCACCGCGAGCGCCCATTAAAACCGCTGGCAGAGTAGAGATTTTCATCGGACCGACTGCTCGTAAACTTTCCGACTTTTATCTATCATTTCACTCGGCATAGGTCTTTTCGTCGAGGCCGTAACAAATGTCAAACGCTATTGACTCGGCGAGACCAACCGAGGTTGAAACTGGGTCTGCTTACCCTTAATTAAATTGGTTTTACTAAACTATTACTTCGCCTAAGTATTCCCGTCGACAACGTACACGAACCTTCAGGTTTAAAGTGGCAGATGTCAAATTCGAAACAGATTAAAGTTGATCATTTGACACTGTTAAATATTCAACGAAGCAATTTTGATTATCACGGAGTCGGGTACACGAACGTCGCGACAAACTTTCTGCTAAAAAGTACACTCCCTAATCTGAGCTCTACGAGTAAAGTTTTTACTTAAGAAATTATTATAAATTTCAGTTTATAGAGATTCCAATCTCAACAGGAACACGAGAGCACCAACGAGGTACAACTACGATAAACTTTTACGAATTTAACGTGTTCGATTTCGCAGAGAAACGTGCAAAGAAGGAACGCAGGAGCGGGCGATTAGAAGACGAGCAACAGTCCTAGGGACACGTATACGGGCGCGAGGGTCGACCACTGACTTCCTTTATCGACATTTTGATACAAAATGGCTGCTCACCGCGGGGTGTCGCCGCGTAATCTCTCTCGATTCAAATTAACACACGCAGCGCCCACCGGGGGGCCACGGCCATGCCACGGGGAACTTGCGCCGCGGTATAGAAGAGATAATATCGTGGTGGATCTCGTGTTTCTTTGTCTTTCTTTTAGGAGAACCAAGTCCGTTCCACGTCTCTTTTTTCCTCTATCTCTTTCCGTCCGTGCCCCGACCCGCCCTTCTCCCTTTCCGTTAACGATCGCACAGTAAAGAGACGAATGACAGGCGCCACGCCGGTTTTGACAAATCGCCGCGACGTGGGATACCAATCGGTGGATATCCGAGAGGGTCTCCGAAAAAATATATCTTGTCCCACGACTCTAGTCCTCGGAGGATTGTTACGTTATTCTCGGATGCTTTTTATCTGCTCCGCTGGGTCATTCCGAACGGTGGATAACGTTGGTCCGGGCTAACGTCGAATCCAGGGGATGAAAGTTTCTTAATATCGGATTCATTCACTGTGGGTTCGTAGAGTATCGCACGGATGGTTGAATTTTATAATCACGATTTTAGAATACAATCCCAGAAGAACCGCTTCGAAGAAATGTTAGAGATTAGTGGTTAGATCGGAACAGAAGTATCACTAATTCTTAAATCTGCTTAAATGATCCTGTCGTCCATATACCGGGCAGTGAACGTGTCATAAGCGAACCCTCCCACGTTTCCGTGGGTCTCGCCGGCAAAAGTCGGCGGCGTCTGAAATTTTTCGAAAGCGCACATCCGGCGTGACCACCCACGCCAGCTAATCACTGTGTTCGTCGAGCGTCCGCCGGTCAAATAGAGCGGCGAGTCGGCCAGAGAGACGCCCATTAGTCATTTATTAGTTCGCTATTGTTGTCTCCGGGGCTGGGTCGCGGCCCACAAGCGGCGTCGGAGCGTCGTCGGCGGGGGTGGAGCGGCGCTGAACATCGTCACGTCGAGCGTAGCCGGCCGAGATTAATTTAATCCGGCGGTTCAGCACATTTCAGCCCGTTCGAATTTCCTAGATCAAATCTACCGACAGGAGCCTCGTCCCGGGGGCGGCGGGAATGGTTCGGGGGGGTAGGAATTCGGGACGAAGTTATTGGAGTTCCTCCGGCACTGGAGAGCATTCCACGGAGTGACGAGCGGTCGTTGACCCGCCTCGGAGAGATTTATTCTCACCCCGCGGAGACCTGAACGGCATTTTTTAATTTCTCCCGATTTTTAACAGTACAAGCCGAAGAACGTTGTCTTCTGGGCTCAGCCGTGGGACGACCTCGTAATCCGTTCGATCGTATAATTCAACGGCGACTCCGAACGCAAAACGCATCGAATCGAACGCGGTTTCCGGCGCTCTTCTTCACGCGGGAAAATAGAGCGAGGTGCAGGCGGCCGAATGCGTTATATCATCGCCGACATCGTGTAATTCTGCGCCGAGGAATGGGGCCCTCTCTTGACTCGACTCGGCTATCCCTCCGCACCCCATAAATATCTCTGAATCATCGCGGTGCCCTTCGTTGTTCTTCCGCCGCTCGAACACGTCCGCGGAAACGCGAGCATACTGCTCGCGACCTTACGCGAATGTAGTGTCGCGTCGCGGTGCCGTGAGAAATATTGTGACCCCGCTCCCCGGCTGAAAATTTCCTTCCTCAACGTCGATTTCTTTGCGAATCGATCATTCATCTTCTACTCTTGCACTTGAAAAGATCATAGAAAATGATGATCAATACTTCGACGATTAAAAATGGAGGTAAGTGCATTAACTTCCAAGTTGAAAATAGAAAGATGACCTTACGTATGGGATGATCTAGTCCCCTCCCCCAAGAAAAAGGAAACAAAACCTTGGAAAATTAGCTAAACCATAGAATAGCTACTTCTTCTCCGAATTCGATGATTTTTGGATATGTTATATGCAAAACTAAACATTTTGAACAACTTGTTATACACACACAGAGACATTCATGTAACTATAACCACAGTAATTGAATAGCTGTGTAAAAATTAAAGGAAAACTAGATTTTATTCTGTAAATACATTTATATGATCACCTTAATGGCTTTTATTTAATGCACATTAAAAATCATTCTGTGGCCCGGTACAAAATGCTTCGATGTCAAATATATTTGGCTGATATTGCTTGCAATTCGTTGCAGATCATTTTCATTTGGTATAAAATTGTGCGTTGCCATTACTATAAAGACTAGAAACGCAATGCGTCAATCGATGCGAATGTATCGAGTATCATCCCGATTCAGAATACTCAGGGGATCAATAGATTGTTTCAATAGCTTGTTCGAAAGGGGAATAATGAAAATCCTCGAAAACATAAACAATGCAATACAAAAAATGCGGTTCTGTTTCGGTAAATTTCGACGAGGGAGGCGCATTAGCGCAGCGATCTTGCCTGTCGCTGTATTTCAATTGGAGCCCGGTGTTGGCGGAATTTCATGCGCAAAATGTAGGCCAGCTTTCGACGAGGGCGATCAATCGTCCCTGTCCATCCCTCTCGGCGCGCGATACAGTTTTCAACCGGCGCGGAGCGGAATGGAGTGTTTCGAGCCGATTTCCCGATCCCGCGCTTCCTGTCGATGGAAACGGCGAACGGGCCGCGTATTGCGAAACACGCGGCAGGCAGCACGCGCAATCAAATGCTCGCCGGACCGTTTCGCGCGGTGCTCGTTTGCGCGGAAGACGAGCGGACGCCGGTTGCGGGTCGGCCCGTAGTCGTTCACCAGGCCGGCCGGCGCGATTGTTTGCTGCACGCCCGATTTAACGATCATTGTACGATTCCGCGGAACCGGTAATGCCGAGAACGAGCAACCCGCGCGGAATATTATGTTTCCACAGGCCCGAGAGCCGCGCGGTTCCGTTCGGACGCTGCACCCGGTGACCAACGCTGCCTCACTTTCCGCAGCACTCTTTTGTACACATTATACATCGGTATGTTGAAATTCTTCTCGGTCGAAATTGTAATAATATTAAATTTTGTGTTTTCGGCGCACGGATCGATCATTAATAGACTACCGATCGAACCGTGTATCTTCAAAGTATAATTTCAAATGAGGTCATCTGGCGTCTTCACTTCTCGTATTATTCTATCCTATTCTAAAGGAGTGTTAGTCTATTTCGAAAATCTCCTGAGCAAATGAGAGATGTTGTACAAGAATGAATTTTTCATACCATGCACACGGGTTTAATAATTCTATAAACTGAACCAGTTATTCGAAGGACTGTTTCGTCCTCGGATACTTGTAACTGTCCGTCAGTAGGCGCAATAAGCCGAATCACGTCTCGTTCGCATTATCGAGGACCATGAAACACCGAATAATTTTTCTTCATCTTCTCACACGTTAGATCGTCGAACGCTCTTATCACTCAACTGCCTGTTAAACTGACCGTAGGCGTAGCAATATCAGTGTGACCGACACTTCGGCCAAACTCGTCGTAACGAGGGCCGATTATCGGTTTCCGGGCGGGTCTCGCGGGTCCGCGCAACGCGATTCCGAGAACCATAAAACCGGCCGAACCTGGTCCCCGAGGCCGTCAGATGAGATCTCGATCCCTTTTTACGACAACCGGGGAGACACTTTCTTAGCGCGAAAGTACGGAACGAACGAAAGAGTTGTACCGCGCGGTAAAAAACGAATAATTCGTGTTGCCAGGACGAGGGAGAAGAGGCACGGTCAGGGGAACATACTGTCCGATGTCGTATCATTGTGGAATACGAGCTGTTGTTGCTTTGAATGCGCCGAACAATTGGCGACATTGTAGATCGCATCTTTTCTCCGACCCTCGGAAAACAGAGTGGGGAGAGGGATACAGAAAACCAAGAAGCATCCAGCTCTAGAAGCGGCAATCCGCGAGATTAATATTGTTCTTTGCACGAAAAAATTCAATATAAATGAAATCACGCGAAATAAAAAACTTATGCAAAAATACCACTATCTATTAAAAAATATCCTAAGGCCTAAAAATTTTACGATTTGGCCCTTTCCAAAAATAGTTTGCCTCTTCTAGAAGAGGGGAAATTCCAGCTCAGTGCCCCACAGGGCAATCCCTGCCCTCGCCTGTCCTAAACAACCCCGCGTGGGCGTGGCTTAGTTCCTGCTTTCGCGGAGCCCACAAAATAATTCTTGCCGAGATTCTTATCGATTTTCAGGTTGCATAGAGACGATCTTTGCAACGCTACTGATCACGTGTATCGGTGAGCCCTCGTGCAGGTAGAAGAGAGGTCAAGGACACCGTTGATCCTTCGCTCGGTGGCTTCGTCCTCGACTTCGCCTCGAGGGCTCGCGATCCACGCACGGCTCCCTTGACGGAGCCCCGAGGAAGTTTTACGAGTGCCTCGGCGAGCGTGTCGCCTTCCTCGACACAGAGCTTAAATGAGTCGGGACACGCGGACGATCGGGGAGGGGCGGGGGAAAGAGGAGGCGGAGGAATAGTGCAGAAAAAAGGAGAGAGTTTCGAGAGTTGTACTTCGGCAAATTCGCGAGATGCCTGGCCCCTCCGGCGGATTCTCGTATCAGGTTCCACGAGGCGGTAGGTACACCAGCCTATCGCGATCTTCGACATTCCATCTGGCCCGGCCGCAGTGTTCATCTTCCACGAAGCACACCAGCACCCTCGAAAACACCGGCGGCCCGGCGTCGTTATTCCGGAATCAAAAATTTCTCAGGCCGACGTAAACACTGTCGCAACGCCGGCGACGTTTCGTTAAATACGCGACGGTGCCGCAATAAATATGCGACTGCCGAGACACGCACCCTCGACAATAAGCGCTGGAACACGGGTTTCTACTTGCGGAGTGTACGAACGCACGAAAACCCATTTTAAAATCGGTCTGCATCAATTTCAAGGCAAGGAGCCACATAGGAATTCTATTAAATATAATTGCAAATTACATATCAACGTCCTCTAATTCTTTTAATCATTCTCCTATTCAAATCTCTCCCACACAATTTTTCTCACGAATGTTTGAACTCCACAACCTATAGGTTACAGAAGATCAAACGAAAACTGACAATCTATCGTTGAAACACTAAGAAATAGAATAATTTGCTTTCATAAATGTGCATAAATTCTCAGAGTCGAAAAATATATCGCATTAATGTGGAGAACAATTACAATGAACGATCCATGTTATATTCGTTTTTCCAGGTGCATGTTTTCCTGGAAAACGACCTGTCGGTGAAGTTTCCCATCCGGAGCTCCTAGGCTACTTTGAGCCGTTCCGAGGAAAAATTCTACGTCCCTTGAAACCGTTCAAGCAACCCTGTCTCGTTCTATTCAAATCCTCGAGATTCGTGGCAAGCTGACCGGAAGCGTTCCTTCCACGGAACGTGTTCGCGGTAATGGTTCCCGCGGCTCGTTGTGTTTCTTTTTGGTGGTGGTTGATGGACAGCGGCGTTATAGCACACTCGTCGTCGCTGTAATAGGGCTGGAAGAGAAACAGGACGCACGGGGGTTGCGCGTGTTACACGCTGCTTCCGCGGGGGGTGAGAATAAACATGTCCGTGTCAAATAATATGTCAGGAGGCGGGAACGCGGCCTGGTATCCCGTCGGCAGCAACGTTTTCCCGCATCGTGTTCTACCAGCGTATCCTGTTGTTCCGAACTCGTGAAATTTTGCACGGAGAACCGGTGTACCTTGCTAGATCGATGAAAAATACTGTCGTTCCCATAATTGAATAAACACGACCAACTTTATTTCCTTATCTCATTGGACCTTATACAAATTCAAAAATCTTTATATTTCGTAAAGAAACGATTTCTTATTTATCAAAATTGTAACATGCTCCTCAGAAATAGTTGCATAAAAAATTCTATGATACTTTCTCAACTATTTTGCTTTATACTTTAAACTAATAAGGACAAAAAGGAAAAAATCATTTTATAGTACGTAAAAATAGTAAATGGGTGAATTTTCACCCTGAGGAACGTATGAGGGTTAACTGGCTAAATACAATATATTATACTTTGCCCCATCATGGCTGCCACGACTCGAGTGATTCGTTGAACAAAACATGAATGAAATTCAACAACCCTTGAAAGCTTTCCATAGGATATGGCCGTAATAAGCGGACTTCTCAGTGAATGCTCGAAACGATTTTGAAGTGAAAATTCTACTGCAGCGAATATTATTATCGACACGATGATCGGGCACGCGATTACACGAACATCAAGGCCGAGGGACGTGTCCCAATCGAGTGTTTCGCAAACGGGAAATTGGGTCATTTATATTGGGCCCCTTGTCGCCGCAGGTGAGCCCACGGCGTCAGGCCGCAGGATAAATAAAAGGTGTAACTCGTCTTCAATCGCGGGACGTCCATTATTTATCTATTAAAGCGTCCCGGCGACACTGGCGAGTACTCGAGATCGTGTATCGCCTTGCGAGGGAACGACAAGCGTTTCCTGCGATTCATAGATTCGCCTATGGCCGGCCGCAGCTCGAATTTACGGTGCTCCGCAGCCGCATTAAATTCCCGCGGCTCGCGTTATAACTCTAGTCGAACGCAGGCTGTGCTGTCCTCTGATAATCTCGAGGGCGCACACGTGGCGCTGCGAGAGAGCAAGAGAGAGAGAGAGAGAGCCGGGCCCTTTCCGCGTTCTACGAAGCATTAATATTTCTGGACGGGTGGACGAGCCTCGCGGAGGATTCCTCGCCTACGGAGGAGCTTGTTAAACTCGAGCCGAGCCGTACGAGACAGCTGTGAAACGCGATCGTTCTTCCATTTGAATTCGTCGATAGAATCATAGCGGAGGCCAGGCCGGGACCTTTCACCTGCCTCTGCATTATGCACGTGGCCCGAGAGCTCGTAGATTGGCTGAAACAACGGTCAAAGAGTCCCTTCCCGCCCTTTCAAACCCACGAATATGTCTGCTAGTTCTGAAAAATCGATCACTGGCCAGAAACATACGATAACAGTGGAAGGCTTTGTCCACAGGTATACATTGCTCTAGCCAAGAATCGAGGTGTGTCAAATCGAACATGGTAATCGACCACTTGGTTAAAATTGTTGATCAAATGTAGTGTACGAGAAGATAGCATAATTGAACAACGATTTTGACACATCTAATAACACGAGCAGTAAGAAATGAGAAATTCCACGGTACCTAGAAATAGGAGATAGATGAATTTTCAGATTGAGGAACGCACGAAGCAGGAATGGAAAGCTCGACAGCCTTTCATCCGAAGCGGACATCGAATTCGAGTCTCGGCGAGCCAACCCCCGAGCGAACGGATGTTCGACGTTCAGAGTTCGCGCGTTCCTGCCGGGGAGAATTCCGCTCGTTCCGTGAATAATTGCAGCCGCCGTTAGACGGAAGGCGGAATCGCGGGCGGAAACTTCACGTCTATTATTACCACGATCGCAAGAATGCCAGGAGAGAGAGAGAGAGCTCGGGACCAGGGCATCCTGTCCAGGGGGGGAGGACGAGAAGGGTGGAAGAAAAAGAGGCGAGAGAGAAAGAGACTCTGCGAGACGAGAGTGGGAACGGGGAGAAGCAGCAGAACTGGGGGTGGGTGAAGGGCTCGCAGCTCCCTACTTACGTAATTTTAAATTAAACTGTGACGTTTTCAAATTAACGTTTTTGCCGGGGCTCGAACGAACCCGGCCGACTACCCCCTCGCCCCCCTGCGGCGCTTCAACGCGAAGCTCGCGCACTAGACGAGCGGGGAGAGCGAGATAACAAGAGAAAGAGAGATAGAGCGAAGGAGAGAGAGAAACTTGCGATATTACAGCAGCCTTTTTTCGTCTCTCTTTCTTCCCCCACCGCGGTCCCGGAACGGACGCGGAAGCGCGCGTAATTTAGGTACCAGGAAATTGGTTTTCTCGACGGTGAAATAGAAGAATGCGATGCGCGACCAGGCCCGCCGGAAGCGGGGGTGGGAAGAAGCTCGAGAGAGAGACTCGTCCTTCGCGGCCGCCGCTCGAAAGTAATTGCCGCGAGGCCGATTTTCGCGGGTTTTATTAAACCGTCGCGACAGAGGAGCGTCTCCGTCGCCGAACGGATCCGCCCCCATTCACGGAAATTTCATCGTCACTGGGCGGAAAGCGCCCATTGTGCGACCACGGCGACACGGAAAAAGACACCTCGACGCGACGACGCTCGCCGAGAGCAGCCGCGAAATCTACTTCCGTATCCTAATTTCGGGAACAAAGGCCCCATCCTTTGGTGGATCCTGCAGGAAACCGACGCAGCCCGCGAGCAACCGGCGCGAGGATCCGTTTAACCGGCCGATTATTCGCCGAATATTCTTCATTCTCCGATCTCGAATTCTTCTCGTTTCCCCGCTGTCGCGTCTCCGCGCCGGTGAAGCGCGCACAATGGCAACGCGAACTGTCTCCGAAGAAAATTAGCCGCGGACGTTTCCTCGAAGCGTAATTAACGGTCCCCCCGTTCACGGATCGCCTGGACATGAATGGGTTTTCGGCGGATCAGCGGGAACAGGAAACGCGTATATATCGTGAGAATGACTGAGTGAAAGGAAAGTCATAAACTTTTAGATTTACGTACTGGCTAGGCAGTCCGGAGGATTAGCTGACACTCGTGATTGCCACGGCTTTATGCGACACGCAGGAAACGAGGCGGAGGCACACGCGTGCACTCAAACAACCCCTTGAATCTCTTTATTGCTCCTCTCGAGGCCCAATTAGAGAGATATACTGTATTGAGGGAAACGCTGGCTCTTCGCGCGAATGATCGCGTCTGCAGACAGTGATAGGAACGACAGTAGAGATTTGTTGGACGAAAGCGACTTGGGTGGTACAGCAAGAATAATATTTGACGTCCTACATACATTTATCGCAACTAAAGAAAGTGCCTAAATGGGCTACCTTTGGAAAGACTTTCTAATATTGATTTTCATAGCTGAAAGTACCGGTTGCAGTAAAGAGTAAAAAGAATCGAGAAAAGATCAGGCTGTGTCTCGCCCCGGTGGATTCGTGTCTCCCGTATCGTTCAACGATAATTACCGGGCGCACACAATCGAAGTATCCTGCTGCGGATCCCGCGTCCGCATCCTGTGCGATGCGTGCCACGTAGGGCCGAACGCGGAACATTCGTAATTGTTCGGTCGCCGGTGCCATTGAATAAAATACAAGCTACCGGTCGCGTTGTCTGTCAGTCCGTCAGGCCTGTCTGTCCGTCACGCTGACGTGGGAAGACGCCGCGTGGTTCCACCCCGGAACGCCCGCTACCGAAAGCTAGTTACGATTGTTGCCGAGAAACTCGGAGTCATGCAAGCCCGTCGCCGACTTCTCCACCCCCGACCCCCTTTTTCTTCGGCTTCCATCGCCGTCCGCCCTCGACGCGAGCAATTTCACAGTCATGCAATCATAATCAACTCGAGATAATAGTTTTCTCGGCCGGTCCGATAGCCACCGACCTCCTCGGCGCTCTCTCGAGGACTTCCGGTTGCGAAGATTTCACCACTATTCTCTCCTTCCAGCGAAACGGTTCATTTTTCTCAATTCCCACGGACAACTAGAAGTGGGGAAGGCAAACATTCTGGATTTTTTAGAAAAATCATTCAGGTCTCGCACACGTCTGCTGCTAACCGATTTTTGAAACACGATCTTGCGAGACGCCGAAATCACGAAGCGCGGATCGGTCGCGTGAGACGAGTAGGCTCTCTCTTTGGGTCAGCGTTCATCCTAGTGCATCTAAACGCCGCCGGTCGAAAACAAAAAGCTTCCGGCGATTTTCTGCCGCCGATCGACCGTCGTCGAGATACCGCTAATTCGCCCTAAGACAGTCCTAATTTGCGATGTCCTGTTCCAATTACGAGCACCTGTCCGCTACACACGATTTCCTTCCTGCGATCGGCGCCGGCTAGGAGAGCTTACGTGCACGCAGCGTCCGCGTCGCCCGGCTCGACCGCAGGTTGCCGATCGACGATTGGGGGAAGGGTTCCGGAAAACCGGCGGAGACGGAGTCAAAATATGTCAATAGCTCGACTCTGCGGTAGACCGCACGATCTGTTATGTTCGGATTCCAATCCTAGGGAACACGGGGGGCTGGCTCGAGTCATGCGAGATGACGTGTCGACAGGCCTAACCGTACTGTCCCGGCGTCGCGTCACGTCGTCTTGATTAAAAAGGGGGACGATTTGCCGAGGAGTACCGGACGAGAGCAATCGAGGCGTAAGAAACTGGGAAACCGCGAGTTGCGGTGTAACCGGTGCTCGATAATCATAGGGGAGTGACGAAAACGGTTTGCCCGATGTGTACTCAAACTTGCTTCGTCGAAAGGTCCACTTTGTAAAACACTCTTAGCTCTCCAGGGTAAAAGACATCGAGATCGGATTCCCAGGAGATAGTTTTTAGAGTGCAATTGTTATCAATCATTTTTTTCAACGTTACTGTTACAACCAGGTGTGTCTCTTTATCAAACTACATCGCTTAACGTCTTCAGCTCCAATCCCGACCTCAATACACCATGTCGGTACACTTTTCGTGATCCCATACCCGCGAACTTCCTTATCGGATAACTCGAATTACTTGAAATGAAAAATTCAGAACCCCTGTTTTCCCAGTTCTCGCCTTCTCGCCCGTGATTACGCGAAAGGGCTTGTTGACAATGCCATTCAACGTCTCCGTCGAGTAAGGTGGAGGCGGCGAGGCTTCCCAGAGAAAATAGCTCGAACCCGAACCCAGGGTGCATTAGCCTAATCTAATGACGCAAAGAACTAATAAGCGGGCGGGCTGAATCCGTTTCCCATTCAGAGAGATCCCTTTCCCTCCGTGCTCTTCTCGCTCCATCAAGGACCTTCCATTCCTTCCGCTCTCCACCTTCGGGGAACCTCGAACCCTCCGAGAGCCGTGGATAACCTATCTGGTGCCCGTAGGGCTAATGCATCGCACAATAGATCAATTACATACATTAGTGGCTCCGCGGATGGTTGAGGGTGTCTATAAGCTTTCCCTCGTCCCTTTGTCCTCCTCTGAACCTCGAGCATCCTTGTCGCGACCGGCTATCGATATCTTGGGGTAGCATCGACGCGCAGACACGATCTATGAACCGGGATTTAGCTGGTTGAATGGTCTGTCGATTCGGTGGATGGTCTAACACGGTCTTTCTTTATCGCTGATGTCAATGCTAGTGTTCAATCTGATGGATTTAACACATGCACTAATGAAATATTTTCAGTCATACGTTTGTGACAAAAATGAAGAAGAGTGTCTTTTAACCCAACTGCATGATTTTTTAATTGCGACGAGGTCAGTTTTTATGTTTTATTTGAGAGAAAAATATTTTTTTAAAAATTCAAACAATATTTTCAGAAAAGTAAACAATTTAGAATAGCAAGAAACACATATCAGTATCACATATGATACACTATACAGCAAGGGGTTAATATTCTCGATCTATTTACAGCGTGTACCGAATACTTTTTGATTTACGTTTTTTAAATATATCATCCATCTTGTTCGTACGGATACTTATCCTCCCTGACGTGGAAAAATTTACGGAGAGCAAAACCAACGATGGTGTGCCTCTCGCGGAGTGCATCCATATCAAAGATTGCGGCGAGGAGTTCGCGCAAAAATGTGTTCGGCCGAACCCGTAAATTAGTGAGCCGAACGGGTAATCTACAGCGGTGAGCATGGAGGTGCATCGCCGAGGGCGCCGGTGTCGCCGGGAACGACAACAGAAGCATCGACGAGGAGTACGAGAGGCGGCCGAAGGCAGCAACGGCGGCGACGACGACGTCGACGAAGAGGACGACGACGACGCGAGACGTCTCAAGCAAGGCTGAGGCGAGCAGCGACGGGCGTGCGAGAGAACCGTAAGTTAAGGTGGGACGGCGAAGGGGGAAGGTTAGCCGGCGCAAACATAAAGTTCCAGACTTACGATGCGAGATCCCCGATAGCTCGTCCGCGGTGGGCATAAAAGCATTAAAAAGCGGCGAGGCAAAAACGCGAGTGCATGCATACTCGCGCGTGTGTACACGCGACTCGCGTGTGGGTGAGCTTATATAGGTATATCCGAGCGCGAGACTGGCGCTGGCTTGTCTTCTTCTTCTTCTTCTTCCTACGGTTCTCCACTTCTTCTCCTTCGTCCCGCACCTTCTACCCCTTTTCTTCTTCTTCTTCTTCTTCTTGTACTCCTGCTCGTTGGTTGCATGCGTTCTTCGCGGTAGACCCCCGCGGCGACCAACCTGTCTTTCCAACACCGTTCCCCCCGCTATCTCGCCGTGGATATCCCGATAATACTCGGCCGCGTCTAAATTCTTTTATAACCCTCGAGCTCTCCGCTGCTCGGCAAGGGAGCACGCATCGGCCGCGATAACGATAATCGACGAGCGTGAAGCTCGGCCGGACCGCAACCGTCCGTTCGTTCCTTTCCGTTCCGTTCTCGCGTTGGATTACGACGCTGCACGCATTTCATTGTATTTTTCAGGTTCATCGGCCCCCGATTCGCGATAACGCCACCTACTTCACGGCCACTCCGAATTTCGACCCGTACGCTGCTCGATTGACCGGTACCTTCGCTTCTGGCCAAGCATTATAGTCGACTGTACTGCTCGTAAAACATTCAGAAGGATAATCCTATTTCTGATATCTAAACCACCTCTCTACCGTTCGCTAAACAAGCATAGCCTCATGATATGCAATAATTATGCAGAATATATATTTACCACAATCCTACTACGAGTTTCAGAAGACACTATCGAGCAACGAACGAGGATCTCGTGGAATAAACGGGGTTCCAAGGAGCAAGGCTCTACTATAGTTGCAAGAAAGAAGCAAGAAGAGATCCGCGTGTCCGAAGTGGCAGGGGACAAGCGTAAAGAGGAACAGAGTATAAACTTCGAGCTGATTCGGACCGAGATATCAAGCAAACCAAATTCTACCGGACATAGAAATTAGCCGGGACAGGGAGGTTTCTAAGTACACGAAGGACGGAAGGAAGAGGAGGTCCGTGTCCGAAGTGACGGGGGACAAGCGTAAAGAGGCGAGCGCCGTGGCCTTTGAAATATAGGCTCCCCCGGCGATAATGATGAACCGTGTTTACACTGGAGGGAGCTTCGAGGGGCGCCTCGTCAGGCGTCCGCGGGGGCGGCAGGGGGGCGGGTTCGACGGAGCCAGGGTGGAAATGGGAGGAGGCGACTCCTTTCTCATGTAAATACGATGTAGCCGAGTGTAAAGGCGGCTGTCCGGTCGTGTATGTGGCACAATGTCGGCTGCTGGCCCCATCGCGCAGGCCACGGTGACTCTCGTTCACGTCGGCTGAATCTCTCTCTCGCGGTCTGTGGGATTAACGGGGGAGGGAATCTCCTCTGCTCGGTGCTGATGGTGGCTGAGAACGAGGCGAAGAAGTCGGAGGCGGAGAGGAGAGGGCAGCCCGTAAAATATATCAGCCGCTGTGTGACTTCTCGGGGCAGCCACAAATCACGCGACCCCCCGTCGCCTTCCCGCCGCGCACCATGTGGGTGTATCCCCCCGGTATACACGCTGCAACCAGTGTGCACCACCAGTGCACCTTCTCTCCACCCAGGGATCAAGCTGTGGTGGTGCCGGATGATCGCGAAGATGTTTTCTTGGCTCGGGTCAATGTTTGATTGGGTATACATTTGAGAGATTCTTTCGGCGAGCTGGGTGGTTGCTCGCCGACTCGCTCGCGATGGAAATAGAGGAGCCGGTGTCGCTGGATTTGCGGCTGACCGTGCACTCCTACTCAAATTATCTTTCTTTGAGGCTATGCAATTTATGAAAAGTCCCATCGCAGTGTTTCAGTGGCCGTCAAAGCTGGAAGACAGCAGGGACAATCCGAGATTAATAGGGTCGCTGGGTTCTTTCAAGTTGCGGATCGAAGTGGCACTCCTTGATATTGGCAGTTTGAATTACGAAAATCAATTTCCTCCTCGCGAGTATTCAAGGGAGATTCATCCTCTCTATCGTTTATGTTATTTCTAACGGAAATGACTATCGATAGCGATGATTAATAATTTCGTAGTACGTTTCCTGCTTCGCGTCGATATCATTGTCCTCGGTTTTGAATGATATTGTAGCGATTATTAATAGCCACGGTAGCAATCAACGTGGTAATGAAATGCTGTGTAGATTCGGAAAATTATTCCTAATCGATTGCCTGTTTAATGGAGCTTATATTTTCTCGTACTTCTGATTAAATTCAATCGCTTTTGCTGAATACGCATCTCCTTCGCTTGAGTCCTTTAATATCAACACATTAAAACGTGAAACAATCAGTGGCTCGAGTAATTCGACTAAACGCTAAGACAAAACTGCTTCTCCAATTTTATACAATTTCTTGCAGTCTTTGTACTCCGTGCAAGTGCAGAAACCACTAAAGCCTCGAAAAAATTGCCAGACCACGCACAGAGAGAATTCTTTACATGGCAATGTAGAACACAGAACTGTAGCACGGGTTCCAAAAGAAAAACAGTATTACAATTCTACATATGTTCCTGCTTTGTTACTTCTAAAAAGCAAACTTGCTTTTTCCTTAATTGCGACGAGAAATGTAAGTCCTTTACATTTTACCTTTCTCATTCAATGATTGTAGAACCCTGAAAGTACCCTCGACGTATCTAAGACTGGTTTCAGAGGAAGAAAAATCTCGTGGCAAGCATTTCGGTTCTATCGAGCTGGTTTCCGAGGCGGGGGTCAACGCCGAATCGACAAAGAAAATACCAAAGCTGAAAATACACTCAACGACGCATCCGGATGACGAAGAGCACGCGCATTCCGAGGACCGCGTGTCCCGGGGCGGCAGCCTAATCCGGCAAACCCATGTATCATCCGAAGTTCGTTAGAAACTTTAAATATGCTATCCGAACGGCACGGTTCGCGGCGGGATGAGCCAGTGGGAATCAAGGGGCTAGGGAGGGGACAAGAGGGAGGATATCGCCCCGGCGTTTCGAGGAGCAAGCACATAACGCGATCAAGCTGGAATCTTCTCCGGTGAATACTATTAATGAGGCACCGTTCTGGACCGAGGAGCAGAAGAAACGGGGAAGGCAGAGAAAAGACGGCGAACGGGGGCGGAAAGGGGGGCTGGGGTGAGCTCCCTTTCAAAGGAGCTGGCTTTTGTTGGTCGACGGTGCGAGCGAGGAAATAATGCGCGGTGGAATGTGACCCGTGCACCTCGTGTCCAGCGTCTGTGGATCGACGAGCTTGGCCTCGATGCACGGGGTGCACCGTTACCGATACGACAGTCCTCCTGGCTCGATGACGCTTCTGTTGTTTGAGGAAACATTGAGAAAGATCGCTCGACCGCTTGGTGACTCGATTCTAGAAAGAACAAGCAACTCGTTTGCTCACGGAATTCCGTTCTTTGAAATTCTGACGATCTTCTCAAACATACTCTACATGAGAAAAATAAGTTACTCTCGCAAGTCATGTTCATTCTTCTTTCCTTAGATCGGGAATATGTATGTTCTCTGGCTAATGTAAGGAGTGCTTGAAATGATCGAAACAAGACATCTGCAAATGCCTTTTAATTAATATAGTCCGAACACGTGTGCAGATTAATAGTCTAGCGTTATATACGGCATGCCTGCTAGCAGCGCGATAAAATTAATTTTCTAGATTGTGCGAGTACCTAACGCAGGATAAACCGGATTGAAATTAAAATAGACTAGTTGCCAGGTGCTTCTATCACCTCTGGAGAGTTTTATGAACGTATTAGTGGTAATATACGTCAACCAGGACATACATCAAAACACTAGGAAACGTATTCAAAGAGTGGGAATTCTGAGATCGGCAGTGACGAACGGAAATCAATTGTACCAGAGTCCAATAAGAAACAACCTCGCGATTCGCCATGAATGAATACGTCGAGTCGATCAGTCATAAATTCCGCTGCGCGGTTCATAAACATATAAATGCGAGCAGGCTAAAATCCAGCGGAAAAAAAGAAACGACGAAACGAACGCGGTCGCAGCCTCTCGATTTTCTTGCCGAGTGCGCCAGCCGTTCTTGCACGGTGCGTTCCCCGTTCTCCGAACGACTAATCTCCGCTCAACAATAACAAACACGTAACGAGGCATCGGGCCGGGTCGGGCCGCGATCATACATCTCCGCGAGCCGGAGACAGCGGTACGAATCGAACCGTTCGAAAAAACAAAGTGGCGAGGGGACGCAAGATGAAGCACGAGACGAAAGCAAAGGGTCATTTATAACCCCGGCGGAGAGGCACGTGATTAGAAGTACGAAATGACCGGCAGCAGCCAGCGAGAAGGGCAGAGGATCTGAGAAAGAACGCGCGCACGGTGTGTCCCTCTTCTCCCCGTCGTCGACTGCCGCCGCCGCCAGGAATGTTTTAAGTTTTAACCGGTAGCGAGCGGGATCATTATAATGATTCGAATCTACCGGGAGGAGCGGCCGGGGGAGGCGCTTCTCTGCTCGCTCGTTATTAATATCGAATAACGAGATGCTGGTCTCGCGAGCGCCAATGGTATGCGTGCCCAAGGCGTATTCTTTATTAACGATGCATCCACCGTTCCCCGGGCTCGTCCTACCAAAAAATCCACCTGACGCCAGCGTGGCCGGGGCTCCGGCGATCGCTAGAATGGAACTCGAAGGCTGCTTCGATCCTGCCTCTCTGTTGCTATTGCTGTTGCTGCCGCGAGATCCGGCCACAAACGCCCGGCAAAAAGGGATTGAAATTTCTTGCGCGGCGCACTCCACGGAATAATCCTTTCTTCGGGTGCAGGTGACTCGGTAATGCGAACCGCCGGGCTCGTATAGGACCGCGATGATAAGTGGATTAATTGTTCGAGGGAAATTCGCCGCGCAGAAAACTTGCGAGAATACACGGTCACTCGCGCGATTATTCCCTCACCCTGCGAATAATTCGTCCGTCTATTTGCGGATTGTTCGGGCTAAAAGAATGAACCTGGTTCGCAACCGAACGCGAAAATCGTTTAAAAGCGACGTAAAGCTTATCCATTTATTTTGCTAAATTTCTGTTATTAAAGTTGGGAGGTACGTTTTGAATAATGGCCTTGGGTGCGCCGTGGATCTTCATTCAGAATAAAAATTGTCTGCAGTAATTGCATGACGGAGCAGTCATTTACTTTCTTTAATGATCCTAACAAGTTGAAAATGGTTCTTTGAATCTTAGAAAATTTTCAAAACAGCAGGGCTAAATTAGTAGAGAAGATGTGGCTGGGAAGTCACGCGTAATTTCCTTTTCTAGCACTCCAGCGGCGCGGCGTCTGTCGCGGGCATCGTCCGAACGCAATCAACCCGGAAACCGCAGAAGCGTCTAGTTTATCGTGCAAGAGATCACTAGGCTGTCCGAGATGTCATAATTCACGCGGGAGAGCGACTTAATTCCGCGGCGGACGTCGCCTCCCCCTTTGTCCAGCTTGCGGCGTGCGCGCCGGTCCGCTTCCATTCCGCGGCAATCCGTGCTTCATAAATTTTCATTTGAGGCCGCGCGCACGGTCCCCGTCGGTGCGCACCTACGACAAGATATATGCGCGACGCAATAATAGCCGAGAAGAACCGGCCCCGGCCCCGGCCCCAGCCCGCGGTGTCCTCCCCCTTTCGATACGTTCGCCGTTTTATTAATACGTCGGCATTGATTGCGCGCGGCGCCCTTTCCCATTTCCGCGGGGCCGAATCCTCGCGACGATTATTTCTCGCGCCTCAGAAACGCCGATATAATTGCATTGGCACCGCTCTAATGGTTATTGATGGCGGCCTCAGACCGAATCGTCCTTCTGGTCCCCTCCCTTCCTGCAACCCTCTCAAGTTTTTGCATCCAATTCGCATCATCTTTAAATTATGACACATGGTGAGAAAATAATGTGTGCCAAATGTGGATGCCATTAATTCTAATATTTCGTTATTTCGGAAATACTGTTGATCATTTGTGAATAAAAGGCAACGTCTCAATGAATATTTTTTTATTTGTTAAATATTTTTTATCGTTCGGCACACATGTTGAAGGTGTGAAAATAATCAACGGCTTCAAGGGCTATTTCTCACCCCTACAGCTAAGGACTACCCTATTGCGGAAGAGAGCCGCGATGCTCCGGCGAAGATACTGTTGGCCACCGACCCCCCGCTGCAACTCCGACGTATGCACAACTTGATTTGCCCGTTGCAGCTTGGTTGCGCCGGCGACTTCCTTTTTGTCCAAGCCGATCTCATAGGCGATCCACGGAACCCAATAAAAATGCACCGGGCCCCGCAAGAAACCGAAAGGAACGCCTATCGACCCGAGCGATCGGAGACCCCTGTTCCCCCAGCCCCCTCCGACCGGATGCCTGTTCCGTGAACTCCGCGGAGACGTATTAATCGCTCGATCATCATTCTGCTCCCCATTCAACGCGGACTAATCGCATATTTTGAAAAAAGGCCGGTTTTTTCGTTCCGTCGGGAGCTTTCGATACGAGGGCCTTCTTCCTATCCCGTTCAGGTTGCGATTACATTAACATTTTGCGAATTAAAGAAGCTGCATCTCATCGAGGAAATAATTTATCTGCAACTAGAATATTATTATACATGCAAACTGATGTTACTAATTTATCGCGGCCGAGCTAGTGAAGTTAATAGCACCGGAATTATTACATTACACTACTCTGCATTTTTGGTGAATTGCTACTCTCAGTATGTTTATTCATTTCGAAGATTGTAAGCAATTAATGTTATCATATTGCACCTTAATACTTCTAAAGTTAAATAGCTGCATATAGGGAGTCGAGGAGTTTAATAAATAAAAAGGCAACCTTCAGAGGGTTAAATCAGATTTTAACAACGCAGGTCACTGGGTCAGGGCAGTATTTTCGTGGCATCGATTTCTTCATGGCGACCATGACGCGACGGAAGCGGCCGGGGAATGACATGACGAAATCCGGCGGCGGATCGAGCACAAAAGCGTCGGGATCGAGATCTCGCGGGAAAAGCGGGCCTGGTTATTGTCCGCCTCTAACGTGGATCGCTAATTATGCCGGAACGTTTCGCGTAGGTGCCGTGCATAATCGACTCCGGGTCCGCGGGCGCCGGCGAAAGAAACGCTAATGGCAGCCCGATCGGCTCGATTAACCGAGGCGAAAGAATCGTTCGATGGCGCACAATGCGCTATGAGACCGAGCGGCTGGCCGCCGGCTAAAGACACTGCCACGGGGGCTTTAATTACTTTCTTATCTGGACTCTTTAGCTGGTCGTTTCTTTAATGGCGTTCGTTTTTGCGTGATTTAATGGCGAACGCTCCGAGCGAGCCGTTCCACAGGAACGTATGGGAAAATCGTCGGGATATTCGTTACCTCCGGCTCGCAACGGAAAGGGTTTCATTTAACGGTAACGAATGAATTAAGAGGGACGATCCGTGTTATCCTAACTTTTATCTGGACCCGGTCGATTCATTATTTCGCGTCCCATCGGGAAAAGATGTTCGAAATGTTCCCGCGATTAAACGAGTTATGGTAGTTTAGCGCGACATCTTTATTAGCAAACCGTGGATTTCGTATGCGGATGAAAATCGGTTTTATCTATCAGAGTTTTGCCGATATAAGTCTCGTTAGACCGGGCTGTATTCTTTATCAGATCGCGGTTGTAATAAGTGCATAAAATCTCTGGACCATTTATTAGCATGCGATAACGTTCGTTCTACAAAGATGAAACTGTATCATCGTTTAAGTTTGCTATTCTAGTTTGTGTCTTCATAGGTTGGTTAGAAAAACATCGCAAGTATGCAGTTTTTAAGATAGATACGTTGAAACCGGTTTCAGGAAATCATGGCTTCCCCGCGACGAATGCGTTTCGCAGCGCTTCGTGGCTGCAACCAAGGAATCATGAACATAAATGAGGGAAGGAAACGCACCACGTAGTTCCGGGGTCGATCGGTTGTTTCTCAACTTTCGACAAGCATCCACTTTGACCTACATGCCCCGTCTTCTTTGTTGATGGATCGCCTGTTAGCGTCGCTAACACGATGGCTCGAACTTTACACCGTCCCCTAAATTAACCAATATCGATACTGTCGTGTCCAGCGATTACGGGCACGCGGCCCGATGTAATCGAAGGTGGCACCAAAAATTGCAAGGGCCCGCGAGATTCAAAGAGCCGAAACCACAGCGGCAAATCGCGGGGACCGCGTCGAAAATCCGCAGACCGCAGCGCATACGCTCGGACGGCGACCCTCAAACATCGACGTCACACAGTGGGTCGAAACGTCTTGATGCCGACCAAAATAAAAAATAGAATAAAGAAATAGAATTAATTTTCTCTGAAGTCGCATTAATTTTTTCTAAATTACAAATCGTCTCACTTTGGTCCTCAAAGGTCTTATTTCGAGTTTTTAAATAATTTCAACTCGTGAAAAATTGTTTCCAGAGGAGAAAGGAAACTGCGACCATAAGCGGCGACCTATTTGCTTTTAATGGTGGGCCGTTTTACGATCATGTGAAACGCGGTCGCAGAGCAATGCTGGAATTTCAGACATTTCGCCGGATCGACGCTTCGACCTCGTTGCTTTCCGCGAAACTGTCTAATTGCGTGCCTATGCGAGAGGGATCGTGAATATTTAACGGGAACGATGTTCCGTGTACAGGAAGCCGGTCGCGTTTCGGGACGGAACGAAAGACTATCGATCCCCGTCGTTTCATTTCGCGGACGGATACTGGCAAATGAAAATTATTCCGTGGCACGGCGTTCCCTAAAGTATTCTAGCTACTACAAAAATTCACCTGACTTTATTACACTTCGTCGAACAATGCTATAATTATTATTACGATGTCCTTGTGAAAGAGCGAACAAAAATTGTTTGAAAATTAACTTCAACATCCAACCCTCTGAATTTTGTTCAGCTAATAAAATGGTGTGTATCCAGCAAACACTATAGAAAACTAAGAATAATTCAGAATACGAATTAGAATCGACGCACGCAACAAAGAAGCCGGAGCGTAGCGGTGAATTTCGCGTGGGCGGATTGAAATTCGAGCACGCCAGTCATATCGATAACCCCTTCCGGAATAATTGAACTTAACGAAGTGTCTGGCAGCGTGGAAACGAATTCGTCGTCGAAACGAGTCGCGCGCGGCCGCTCACCCCTCGCGGGTAGGTTGCGACGATCCAAATCCAATCTTCCAATCGGAGTCAATTACAGCCTGACAATGGCTGGACTAGCGCGCTGCCTAAATGTCAGCCGTACGAAGCGACGGTGTCATTTCGTATACAAACAGGATTACGCGATCTAATTCACCGACTGACAAAAGGCCGACAAAGAAAGCCGCGAAAGTGGAAGAGCCGGGGTCGTGGCCCGGGTGTCTTTCTATTTCCTTTCACCCCCGATCTGCGCCCCTACACCTCCTCCCTCGCACCCTCATAGTCTTCTGTTCGCCCTGTCATTCGCGTAATTTCACCGAGTGCTCTGCGATTCTCTCCCACCTTCTACTCCCCCCCCCCTCATGGATTGACGGAAGTCTAACGTTTATTGAAATTGATTCGGCCGCTTGAACGTCGCTTCGAAAACTGCATTTCAAACGGCCTGACTGCCGATCCGATAACGCGACGGACCGACGCAATTTAGATATCGAAGTGTCTGTTCCCTAAATCGTCGAACAAAAGCATTCCCTTTCACCTGCCGCGATCGTTTCGCAACCTGTAATTCCGGAGCTGGAATCGTTCTTTGGAAAACGGAACATCGACTTTCAGTAATACAACTGCATTTGCAAAACTGAATTATTCTTGTGGATGTAAAAACATTAAACAAAAATTTGAATCCAATAGAGCTCTTAACAAGTTTACAATGTTGTGAATGCAATTACGTGAACACGCCAATATTGATATTTTTAGTAATATAAACTCAAATATATAAATATATGATGCGATTTCAGCCCGGCGCTCGAGACAAAACCAACAAAACACACTCGCCAGTCAACGCGTTAATGATGCAGCACCGTAAATATTTGATTTCAATATCCATGCATAAATCGTGATTTATGAATATTCGTTAAGCACTGGAGCTGCATGTTTTTTTTAAGCTGCTTTAACAAGCACGAATTTGCAGAAAAAGTTCTCGGAACGGTTTCGCCTTAGGCCGGCAAACAGACGAAACGTGTAGCATGACTCTCGGCCGGCTAATGGATACCCCGCGATTCATACACTGTTAACCACATAGCGTAGCTGCACCGCCGACAATGGTCGGTTCATTTAGTGCCGCATACCTGTCTGTGCTTACTCATCAGTGTCCAACGGATCTCCGCGGACCTTTGACTCGCGGGTAACGAGCCTCGAAGACAATCGATTCCTAGCCGAGACGAGCGGTCCCGGGGATCGTTACGATTCGCGTAGTTGCCTATAGGTTGGCTATAATCTCGATTTTTCGCGATCAGTCCTGTGCGCCAGAGCCGAACGCAACGGGACACTCGAGCGTCCAGGCCGCATGTTAATATAATGTCTTAGGTGGCCGCGGCCGTGTCGACAAGCCACGGATACTCTCTCCGTGGTAACATTCCCCTTACAAGGCAGCCGGATAGATAATCGCGGCATTGTCTTACATCGACGCTCGCATTATACAAGCCGGGGGACCTGTACCAGCAACGGTGAACCCTCTCGAACGCCTAGCACGCCTTCTACACACAGCCTACATGGAAGCGCAGCAACGTTTTGCATCGCGCGACTCTCCCTTTCTCTCCTTCTCCCTGTCTCTCTCTTTATCGGAGCGACGATCAGCCGCAAACGAACTGACGAGACTAATCACCCGTCCGGCGCAGATTTCTCCGTACGAATTCCTTCCTCATTGTTCCGATCCACGGCCTAGTCTGTTCCACGAACGACGCTCTTGATTGCGGACCAGAAAAACACCGGTGAATGCCTCTCCAACGAATTAGCCGGCTTGCGAATTAGCTAGGCTCTGGAAATCCCCTTTCGAATGAAAGTAGACGGAAGTTGCGTTCCCAGTCAACACCCCCCTACCGCACGGTTTGTTCCTTGTGCTAAAACCGTGTCGAGCGAAACATACGAGCAACGTCGCTGTCAATCATCGATTTTTATGAAGCTTTCGCATTTACAGTCTAGTCACAAAATATTTGACATATTTTTAGTGGCACTGATAGCTTGTGACAGAACATTAAATTTATATAGACATCGTACAATTTTTATTATAGTAGGTACTAGAATAATTAACGATGATAACAATTACTTTTATGAAGCTTTCGCATTTACAGTCTAATCAAAAATATTTTACATATTTTTAGTGGCACTGAAGTGGTTAGCTTATGAAAGAAAATTGAATTTATATAGATTTCGTACAATTTGCATTATAACAGGTACTGGAATAATGAAATTTTTATTGCTTCGATGTAGCGACGATGATAATAATTACTTTTATGAAGTTTTCACATTTACAGTCTAATCAAAAATATTTGACATATTTTTAATGGCACTGAAGTGGTTAGCTTATGAAAGAAAATTGAATTTATATAGATTTCGTACAATTTGCATTATAGCAGGTACTGGAATAATGAAATTTTTATTGCTTCGTTGTAGCGACGATGATAACAATTACTTTTATGAAGTTTTCACATTTACAGTCTAATCAGAAATATTTGACATATTTTTAATGGCACTGAAGTGGTTAGCTTGTGAAAGAAAATTGAATTTATATAGATTTCGTACAATTTGCATTATAGCAGGTACTAGAATAATGAAATTTTTATTGCTTCATGTGGCAACGATGCTAACAATTACATACTACATGTATTATTAATGTCTATTAAAAAATAAAAAATATCTGATCAAGGGTCTACTATTAGTTGGACGTGTCACACGATAGGTGTGGCGACACCGGTGAAATTCTATATTTATATATTATTCCTGAGGCTACAGTTCTGAGAATAATTGTCCGCCCATTGCACATCATCCACATGTTACCAGCCTGGAATGATCGAAATGGACTGGACAGTTATTATAACCATAAGGTTCCTCTTCTGTCACGTTATACGTTTCTAACAATTTATACGACTAACCATTTTCTAGCATGTCTTTCCGCTTTCAACAAATTAGTCCCCAAAAATCGTTATACGAATAAATTTGCGAAGATCGAATTTTCTTCGAGCAACTCTTCCGTTCTCCCCCGGAATAAAATGGCGTAGTTTGCAAGCGCGAAACACCGGGCAAAAAAATACAGATAGAACAGCCAGGGGCTCCGCAGGAGCACGGAATCAATCTCGCGAAACATTTCCAGAGGCGAGTTAAATTATTCCCGGGGCGCGGTGCAGCGACGTCAAGGAATCTGACAAGTTCGCCCGCTACTTTATCGTTTCCCGTGCACGTGGAGCGTGTTTCTCCGCGAGAAGCAGTCGAACCAAGGGGGTAAATATTGCAGTATGCACTCAGCGCGGAGACAGTATACACGGAGAGAAAGGGAGAAGGCAACAGAGAGTAAGAGAGAGAGAGAGAGAGGAGAAGAGTCGAAGCCACGTTTATCTGGCACGAGCTAACGTCTATGCATTACCATCCGCATATATTATTTCGCGGCATAGCGGGTCGAGCTTGGCGTGCATGCTGCGCATATCCGAAGCCCGCGTTGTTTCGCGCTGTTCGTGCATCGGCCTCTCACGTGACACCGAAATACGTGGCACGCGCAGGTACGGCCCTCTCAGGTGATACGGAACATGTGTATACGAATACCAGATAGACTAGGAACTTCGGGAGGTATGTGTTAGCTCCGGTTCGAGTCACTACGGTCATCCTTTGGTACAGAAATTTGTGGGGTAATTAACCCTACGTTCCCCAACCGCGTCTCCGGCTGTAAGCCCTCCATGTAACGCTACAGGGTGCGTCAAAATTTAAGACTGTGTCAAAACACAATAATTAGACAAGATTCGAAAGCGTCTTATGACTCGATGAGTCATTCCTGTCTCCACCCTGGCGGCGTGAGAATGCTCAATACTTAATAAAAAAAAGCATCGGACACTCGCTACATAATTCAGAGGACGCTCGCGAAAGAGGCCATGAAAAAACACGGTTCAAACGAACAGGGAAGAATCGAGGTTAGCTCCGGTTCGAGTCACTACGGTCATCCTTTGGTACAGAAATTTGTGGGGTAATTAATCCTACGTTCCCCAACGGCGTCTCCGGCTGTAAGCCCTCGATGTGACGCTACAGGGTGCGTCAAAATCCAAGGCTGTGTCCAAACACAATAATTAGACAAGATTCGAAAGCGACTCGGTGAGTCATTCCTGTCTCCACCCTGGCGGCGTGAGAATGCTCAATACTTAATAAAAAAAGCATCGGACACTCGCTACATAATTCAGAGGACGCTCGCAAAAGAGGCCATGAAAAAACACGGCTCAAACGAATAGAATCGAGCTCCCGTATAGCCGCAAGCAGCCTTTTGCTCGAAGACGAACCCATTCCCTCATTCAACATTAACGATCGAAGCCGCGGCGTACAATCGTATTATACATTTATCCTCGCAGTGACACGTCCGTGAAGGAAGAGACTCGCTTATGCATTCCGCTCGTTGACACCGGGGGCGGGACAACGCAGCGCGAGCGTTGTGACGCGACACACGCCGTAATTTCACATATCGCAAAAACCGGCGCGGCGGCCAGGAGAGACACGGGCCGGATAGTTGAAATATCGTCGCCGAATTCCCGACAAAACGAGGACAAGGTTTTCTGTCAGAAACATCCCGCGAGTTCCCTGCACGCGAGGGAAACCCGGTGTGTTCCATACCCGCCTGGACGATCCGCGCGAAAACACCGCACCGGAGTGGAGCGGAGCGAGCGAGCGAGGGAGCGTGCGAGCTCTGTAATGCGAGCGACGTCGCCTCGCCTCGCTTGTCACGTTTCCCGTTATTTATGAATGTAACACACCGTCGACCCTCTTATTCCGCAGTTTTTACTCATATTCCGCGAGGCTGCCGCACCGAGCATCTCGGTCTGCTGCGATCAGAAACCTCGCTGAATATCCGCGCCGAGCTGAAACACCGTCGAGCAAAAAGAGCAGCCGCGCACCGGCTGTCCGCAGACGACCAGGGAGCCTTGTTGAAAGACAGAATGAGAGTAGATTCGAAGCTCGGACGTTATTTATGATGCTTTCTGCGCGAGCCGAACCCGCTCGACGACCATGGCTCGCCTAAAAGCGCGATCATGCTTCCGGCAGACCCTCAACGATTCCTCGTCGCGATGCTCGTCGTTCGAGCCAACGATTTCGCGGTGAAAGGAAGTGCTATGTAGTTACTTTCAGGTTTTGCACTCCAAATTCATCCCTGCACAGATCACCTTTTTATCAACGTCTAATATTTGGACCTACTCGCTACCCACTTAAGATAGATATTAATCTGAATTCGTTAATTTTCAAACAACGCAACTCGTAGCAATGGAAAACATCGTCGGTGATTACACAAGCAACGCATTCCCAGCCTCGCTCTTCCCTGCGAAGAAACAAAACCTCGGAAGTTATTTCCCCGAGGCGAGAGAACAGCGTTGCTGGAAAGCCGTGCGTATAGGTCCGGCTCACAAAAACTAGAACCTCCTTCGCTTAATTACAATCCTAGGATAACGATCGCAAAAAGGCACCGGCGAAAATCTCTCGCCTTCTGAACCCGTAGCCGGGTATCCGCGGCCGCGAGACCCCGAAGGGGTTGGTTTCGCCGAGGCGTCGCGATATATACGCGCGAAGGGATTGGTGGTCAGCTGGTCGGCCGGTTTAATCCCTTATCCCTTTAAGCGTTGTGTATTATCCTCGTAAAAACTAATACAGGAGCGACGGTCGGAGCCGGCTCCGCCTAAAGCCTGCTCCCGGCGAGGGACGTATAAAAAGGAAAAACGAAGGGAGAAAAAAAATAGACGAGTCCGGCGGCAGCGACGGCCCCCGGGGCTCGAAAATACGTCGAGCTCGCCTCGCTCTCTCCTCTCCGCTCCGATCCGGAGAGGAAGAAGCGGAAAGAGGAGAAAGAGAGAGTTTTGTGCGCAAGAGGGGCGATATATCACCGGGCGACGAAACAACCAACCCCCGACGAGAGTTGCATTTGCATCGACGGACCGACGTTCGCACACCGACGCGACCCTCAGCCAGACACACACGGACACAGCACGAACACCACAGGAGACGTCCGTAGCCCACCGATCGGCACTTCACCACCACCATACTCGTCTCCCTTCAACCCCCTGCTTGCCCCTGCTGAGGGCGCGAACGGGCTCTCTCCGTCGTCGGCCCTCCCCTAACCCCAAGGTCTGATTTACATTTTCTTTCCTGGCGCGGAGTCTCGTTCCACTCGATAAGAGGAAACGCCTCGATCCTACGGTATTTCAACCCTTGCGAGAGATTTCAAGCCAGCAGGAGGAAGCCCTTCCTCCGAGGGAGGGATGGAAAGAAGAAACGAGGGCTGCTGGATCGTGAGCAGGTTAATAAAGAGAAAAATACGACGAGCTCTGACGTTACTCTTCGGATCTGCCGCGGAGAAGATTGTATGTTAATGGCGGCGTCTGCGGCGGTAATAGTTTCCGAGCGCTGGGTCCAACTGCCACCGAGAATGACGAGTAATCCGACTAATTTGATCTCGAGGATCGGCAGTGGGTCTGCTAATCTCGGTCAATTTTAAGAATTTAAAACATATGCAGCTAGAGGAATGTGGATCTGATTGGTTATCAGTAGACTATGGACCTCTATACAAAATGAATAAATGGACTCATCCGATTCCCGCACCTCTTACACCCCTAACAGACGCCTGATCTCGCCGTCTCTAGAAGCATCTCAGATTCGGACATAGACTCATCAATTACCGGACGATCTAAGCATCTTTGAACCTAACCCGCTCTGGTCGAATCGAGAATTTAGTAGGCAGAGGTAACAAGAACATTGTACATCCATTTAGACTTCTATTTGCAGTAGGGGTGAGTTTTGAAGACAGAAGACAGAGAGAGTAAGGAGCGAAGTTCTCGCACGGGTACGAAATCGGATCCGGGATACGGTCTCTCAAACGAGGCGTCGTCGCGACAAGGTGTCAGCGCGACAGGTTAGCCCGCGCGCAGGATAAAAGCTTCTCCTCCCATACTTTGAAGATCACAGGCCTGGCACGAGCCTCTCCATTCTCTCATTCCGCCATTCCCGTTCCTCTCCCGTTCCTCGGTTTACACTCTATAAACGGAGCAGCAGAAGCGGCGCCGTTACACGATCACTGAATCATTGTTGGTGATAGATAGCGCAGCTGTTGCGCGCGAGATCACACGATCTCGAAATAGTTTGCAACAATACGAGGCCGGGGGTGTCTCCGGCCGAACGTGCTGCCGATTTAACGAACCACCAGCCATCCGAAAGATCGATACCTAGCCGCCTGCTACCAGTTATCTTTGGCAAGGTGAGAATAATTGCGGAACGCCGTGGCGAGAAGTGTCCGCGAGTAATTGCCGCCGAGGGAAATGCGAATCGAACGGTGTAAAATCGTGGTGCGCAGACACGGAGGAAAGTGCAGCGATCTTTCGTTCGGATGGATACCTATTTCTAGATCCGTGGATGAGCGAAATGATTCTAAGGTCGCTCACCAGGTTACGGTAAGATTGATCGAGCATCGACCGAGCCGGAGGAATTTCTATATAAATGGCGAATAATTGAAAACCGACAGCCAGGAAACGAGGATGGGGGCAGACGTAAATAGAAACGCGCGAAAGTGCGTTTAAGAGGCGGACGATTAGTCTGATTCATCGCCCGAGGCTCTCGACCGAAGTTAAAATTTATACCATCTGTTTAGTCTGCGCCGGAGGGTCTCTTTTTTCGACGGTACTCAGTCCTTCGTCGTCTAATCCTACGGCTGATACGCGCGAAAATTTATTGGAGCCACGTTGCGTGCCGTTCGAGATCAACCCCCGCGTTCATAACCAAAGTGAAAGGTATCGGGAGAAGTTCCACTTGCGTGGCCAATCAATTTCCTAAATTCCTTCTAGAACGTCCCTGGACATTGTAGTCGTCAATAATGCTGCAATAACGTGGTGCGCAGAGACAATGTAGCATTAATCAACTGTTCTAACTGGGTCAGTGAAGTTCCTATTAGGTTGGAAATTCCGAATTACGAAATGGAATAGGGGGAGTGCTTTGAACCGCAAAGGGTTAATAATCTGCTACAAAGAGAAACTACCGCGCGTAAATGTCTCTTTAATTATACCTCCTCTGAGTAAAAGTATGTTCTTGCTAATGATCACAAGTCTTCATTAGACCATTGTGGAGCAATTTAAAACGGTGGAAATATTAAAAGGATTTCAAGATATGATTTACGTCTTATTAAGATTATTAAAAAAAAGTTGATGTAGACAGTTTTTATTTAGCACAAAGATCCGCAGTCTAATTATAATAAAAGGATGAAATGTCTGCGAGGTAATCGGAGGAGGACGCTGAACGATCTGTCGCGCGGAGGTGCGCCATCAAGAGCCGCTCAAAATGGCCGGCGAATTTGAGTAATTACCGAAATTCGCGGCAGGGAGACGAAGTTACGGGCACTCGTTTGCTCCCTCGCGCCGTTATTACGTTATGAGGGATAGGGCGTATTATAGGGAAGACCGGTAGCCGGTGGGACCAACGAGTTTACGGTTTAGCGGAGTCGAGAGGGCGAGGAGATGAGGTAAAGAGAGGAGGCAGTCGCTAGCTACCGTATAATTACACGAACGCCCCTTCCGGAGATGACGCGTTATTGCCCCGAGGCGAGTTCCTCGTGCGGCTCACCCGAAATCTTCGCAGGTGGACCCTTTCTTGGAGGAGGTGGACCCACGGGGGACAGAGGGAAGGGCGTAATCGCCTTGTTATGCCGGATCTTGACACGTTTCGAGGATTTATAGAAAAATTGGGGCGAGAAGTGCCACCTGGTCTTAACCATGGATCCTCACCGATGCTTGGGAAGCTTCCATCCCTTCTGGACTCCTGTCCACGACAACGTCTGCCGAGAAACATACTAGGACAGCTGATCCACTGGGATGAAGTTAATTATGCAATAGCAACGTTTATTACAATTACGTTTACGTGTTCAACGTATCGTAAGCTATCTCTTTTATTAAAATATAATTATTCAATAATTATTATGAAATTATAAAAGTACATGTTCTTAAGTAACACTAAACGGCGCCGTAATACCGAATCCAGAACATGGTCAGAGTCTGTATCGTCCCTTTCGCGCAACTTCGCCAAGTCCGGTGCTTCTAGTCTTCTGGAACCAGTGGATTCATTTCGGAAATGCATTCGGCGCGTTACGATCCACTCTCCGTGCTGCTTCTGCATCGAGTATTCCTTATCTCTGTGGTCTATTGTGCAGCTCGAGCTACGGATCGAATCTCCTCGGTTGCGTTATCGGGAGTTAGGGTAGAACTTAAGAAGTGGTCGGAGTTCGCGGAGAAAGAGAGACGGACACAGAGAGATAGAGAGCGTGCAGTACCGAAGTGCAGAAACAAACGAAGAAAACGCGATGGTAAGTGCTCCGGGAACGAGTTTCAACCGATATTTGAGCCCGGAGGGGCGGATGGAAGCGAATTTTCAGAGTGAAATGGGGACGGAGGGGGATGAACGAGGAGAGTAGGTGCGCGCGTCCGAGTTGATAAGACCTTCTCGAAGGACGAAGGCGAGGGTGGATGGAACAAGGCCATTTATCACACTGGTGGAACCAGGTGGAGAGAAAGCGGTGGGAGGAGGAGAGGTCGGCATGAACGAACCAGCCGAAGCAATAAAGCCTGGAGGGACTCGTTCGAAGAATGGGCATGGAAGGCGCGACTCGGGAATGTAGATCGCGCGCCTCGCGGAACCACCGCTCGCCCGCCGGATCATTCGTTCGGATATTACTTTATACAAATCGCGCGATTTAACGCGTTCCACCAATGAAAGACGAGCCAACATTAATTTTCTCCTCTGTCCCCCGGGTCGGCCGTGGCTCGAGAAAAATTTAATTACACCTCGCGGCTCGTGTCCGCGGGAGGAATATGTAAAGTGATCCCCTCCGCGTGTACTCGCGCGGCTCGACCAGCGATAACGTTCCGCTGGTAAATCTCAACCGGTAAAACCGCGACAACTGGCTTCGCTCGTTTTAGCTATTTCCTACGCCTTTGTGCGTTTAATTTTAGTTTTGCGCCCTCGGCGGGTAATCCGTCGGCTCTTTCTCGCGGCTTGTTAACAGTTTACCTTGTCCGTTCGGTTACCGTGAACTTATTCAGGTGTTGGTAGCAACTGCAATTTTTTTATGATGTATGGTATGACTAATTCCTCGACACCAAAGTAAGAGCATCAACAACCGTGTGCAGAAATTGTAAACAGGGTGTACATTGAGAAAATACGGTCAGCCGTCTTTGATGCAGAGAATCGGACGGAATTGACTATTTGGGAGCGATAAATCCACCCTAAAGGTAAGTCCAACGTATCTGGACCACCGCGTATAGCAATAACATTATATGTTATCCAGTTCCCCCGTATTTCCCGTTTCCCTTCCATCGAAAGAAACGACGACGAAACGGAAAACGGCACACGAGACGTCCCCACGATATGACGTCTTCTTTTTCTCGTTTCCGACGGAACGAGACGAGCTATGGCCGTCGTAATGTCCATGTTGAACCCGTAGTCCCGCGGGCGCGGCCGAAGGGAGGGAGGCTCGCGGCCAGCACAGCGCCGAGGGTGGCAAGAAATGGCCCCCGGAGGAGTGATAGAGGCTACCTAATAGCTCACGGAATTGCCCCTGAAACACCTTTTTAATGAACTATTGCTGCAGGAAATGAAAATAGGGGAGACGACAAGTTTCCTCTCCTGAAAACTTTACTCCCAGATAAACCAGCCGACTCGATCTTTTTTCCTTTGTAATTGACCGTGTTGCTCGACCCGTGATAACGTGCCAGAGGAACGACCCAGTAAACTCATTTCAGCAGGAATTAGTTTTCGAAATTGTTGAAGGATTTCTAAAGAATCGCAGCGATCGTCGATTATGCTTTAGTCGTTCACTTTTCCTCGAGGTTATAGTTATCTTGAAAATGAACATTGTGTATATTTTTTCATAAGGTTACTAAACCAAATGAGCTGAGATTTTTTGACATGTTAAAACAATTAGTTTATTAAATATTAAAGAGAAAGCAACAGTGTTAACTCATTAAAGGCTCCCAAAAAAGTTGGAAAAACTGACTTTCATTTTTTTCTGCGGAACTCCAGTGAATAATAATTAATTTTGAATTTTAAAAACATTATGTAGATGGAGTCGAGTACATTTACTACATCCATCTAAAAACCATTATCGATCAGCGTCAGAAAAATTCACAACTAAACCATTCTAACCTTCGTCAAACAGCACATTAAGAGCTGCTATCCGAGAAGGATTTTCTACAAAGTAGCCAGTCCCCTCTGGATACGCTGTCCGAAGACGATCCCTATCGCGCAGTACAATAAAAAACCATAAACATCCGGCGAACAAGGAGCAACTTGACAAGCATCCGGATCTATTAAATTAACGAAAGCTCGTATCGTGGCCATTTACACCGGTCATAAACTCGAATATCTGTCTGATCTATAACGTCCGGAGATTTCGAGAAACGCGAGGAATTCGCTGACACGCGGTCCCCGTCGTCGGACGTATCTATCCGCGAAATCGCAGATAAATTCGACGAGGGTGATGGGGGGAGCGAGGAGGGTGCAGAAGGGCGGAGCAACAAAACGCAGGAAGAAAAGTCTCTCCGTGGACGGGGGCAAGCTGAGCGCAGCGAGACATCGGCCGAAAACATTCCGGGGAATTAGACGCGGGACCGCGGCAGGAGATCGAAAAAAGGGAGCCCGAAACGAAGGCGAGGAACGGGACGATTTGTCAAAACGCGCATCGCCTCCTCCCCAGGCCGGTTTGTTTTTTCGCTTGCTCTTTCCCCGTGCATCCTTCTCGCTCTCATTGTTATGCTAAGCGTGGCCGTAGACGGTTTCGCAGAACGCGGAGGAGCCGCGAGGCTGAATTTCGACGCCGATATGAATAGGAAATTGGCGTGTAGTCTCGCGACACTTGGGAGCCGATTCCTGTCTATTTATGGCTCGATATTCCAGATGAAAATCTTTGATTTAGGAAATTCCCGTTCCGCAAGGATCTGAACAACTTTTTAAGAATTCATCCTTTAAGGAGTCAGTTAAATATTTTTATTTGTGCTACCTATAAACGTCACGATTTGAAAGAGAATTCTCGTCGTATCGTGGAAGCAGAACGCTGAGTAATAGCGAGAGCCTGTCAAACACGTAGTAAATTCGAATGGTCCATCCAAGCTTTATCGCAGTCAAAATGAAAGTTGAAATAGTCGCAGGCGTATCGTGGTACTGGCCAGAAGCTGAACGTAAATCGTGTCCGATGTTTTCAATGATTTCTTGAAGGCTTTGGTAAGATGGGAGTACGGGGAGCGCTTTAACCACATATTCGAGCTGGATGTAGCCGGCTAGGAGAAGTTCGTAAAGTTCGATGACGTCACGGAGGACACGGTAAACAACCCCGATGGGAATCGAAACGTCGGCCACCTGACCCATTAAGGGGTGACTTGGTCTCGCCGGCCTGCCGGTGGTTTCTGGTCAGCTGTAAGGGTTTGGATTATGGCTGTAGCCCGCGGTGTTTACGAGTCCACGAAGGCCGATTACAGTCCGCTCGTCCGGTTAGGTGATCGTTTTACGGGAAATAGGTCCGCCCTTAAAGTCTTTACGCCTCGGATCCCGGCCGGGCGAAACGTGTCGGAAATGTAAAGGTTCTCGTAGCAACATCGTGGGATGTTGCTCGCGAATTTTCAACCCCCCGGGAAACGATTAACCAACGACGTGAGGCGTCCGAGCATTCGGCCCGAAAACCGATCGAGGAAGGATCGATGGCTGCGAAACCGGGGATCATTTCTCAAAGCGGTCGAGCGTTGCTCCGCTGCTGTTTCGAATTAGCCCCCGATTCCTTTGTTCTACCGTTCGAACGTAAGCAATACACTCCCTCCACGTTCCCGTCGATCCTTCGGTTTTTCAACCCTCGCCCGGAGCCCGATTTCATTTCTTTTACAAGCGCCGCGTCATCATTTTTCATAGACCCCGCTTCCTCTCGATCTCTCGCTCTTTTTCCCGTTTTCCTCTATCTTGCTTTATCCGCGTCTCGCCCTTCAGCCAGCAGCCCTTCCTTCGGGGATGAGGGTGAGTTTTCACGATACCGAGCCGAACCCTCGCATTTCGCACCGGTAACGGCAACCGCCCGTGCCGTGGAAGGGATAAGAGACAGAAAATGGCTGGAGCCGAGTGGCGTCCTTATTCCACGCCACCGTGAACCACGCGTCGCCACTTTTCAACGAGTCGACCAATAACGTCGCGTCATCGTCGCTAACGGCCGTCACGGTTCAACGGGAGCACCGCTACCGGTGCACTTTCTCCGAATAGACTTTATCATTAACCACACCGACTGCGACCGACCGACACTGCACACGGGTTCATGACGAATTGCCTTTTACTTTTATTTCCGTCGTTTACGGTGCCACCGCAAAAATCCTCGTACACACTCGCAGGATTCGTTCAATTTATCTTTCCTGACTTTTTAACAAGATGTGTACAGCGCTACAGAAAATGTTTCGACTAAACAAGATTTGGTTCCCCAGAAATTTTCTTACGAAAGAAGGCTCGATAAGGCGCAATAACGTAACACTTGATAAAATGAATGAAGGAACTACTCGAGAAAATTCGAAGCTGTTCGAAAACCGCGGGGAATCCCATCGCGGATCGCGTTTTCCGCGGTTACGGAATCACACTTGGCTCCACCCCTGGCGCGGGAAGACGCGCAAGTACGGAAGGCAGGTCCATGAAATATTTTCAAAGCAATCCAACGAATTCGCGATGAAATATTCACTTGGGACGGGGGAATGGGAGCGCAACTACCGAACGCTGGGAAGGTTGGGGGTTATGGGAGTTGGCGGTAAGCGGGGGAGGGGGGTCATGGAAGGAGAGAAGGAGGAAGCGGGCACAGGCAGTCGTGAACTCGTAAACAAGGAATGACGGGGAACAAGGACGCGAACATGACACCGACGACAGCGGGAACGAACGAAACGAACGACGGGGCCCCGACGAAGAAGACGGCGGCGACGACGAGCAAGTGATTTAGAATATTCGGTGGCGGATGTCAGCTATTGCTCGCCCACCGGGACGTCATTATGTCATCATCATTCTCCTTCGCGCCGACCTATCCCGTTGACGGGAGGCGCGCGCCTGGACATCACTCACCCGGTCCTACGTGGCATCGGAGGCCACGACGAACCCGGGATTCACTTACCGGCTCACGTCCAACAAGGCTAAACAATATTTATCATGCAGTGGGGCCCCTGGCCACGGTGAATTGGAGTTCCGGTGCCACCCACGGCTGACCGTACCCGGTCAACCCTGGCCAGCCTATGCATAATCATTCCTGGACGAGATTCGACCGCGTCGATTCGTCCGCTGATCGCTCTGGGAAGACTCGACGTGTCCCGTTTCGATGATCTATGGCCTCGAACGCGTGGGCCTTCTTTCGTTATTTTCGACGCACAGAGAACCATCTAACGACGATCCAAATCCATTTTCATGACATTGTAAAGTTTGGAAAAATTCGTGTTACTAGAAACAGTTGAATACGATGAATTCGATTTTTTAATGTTGACTTCTTCCGACCAATGCTTTTACTTTTTAATTTTCACGCACCTGTTCGCTAGAATACGTGCGAAACAGTGAGAAGCATTCATTAGTAGATTTTATCCAACCATTTAAATAATTTTAAAATGTTATTATAGCTTCCCGAGAATCAAAAAGTACTCATTGTCAGCCTCAATGGAAATCAAAAAATCTCAGTCTGAAAAATTTGTAATTCATCCAGGACAAATTCGCCTAATTCGCAGGTAAACTTGTCACGCTCAAGTCGAACCAAAGAAACATGCAAGACCACTGCGACGTTGTTCCTTCCCCGATGCCTCCATTAAAATGCAAGAAGATGTTTAAGCAACCCATAACGAGAATAAAAAAGACCGAACCAAGGGATCCCGGGCAGCAGACACAGAGTTCGAAACAACTGTAATGCACTCCGGTGGAGGAAGCAGCTCCGCGAACTTGGTTTGGAATAATTCGGTTTTAACGATTCCAATTTCGCCGTTCTCGTTCCCGCTCCCGCTTTTTCTTCTTCCTTTTTTCCTCCCCGTCGCGTCGCTTCGGGACGAAGAACGGAGACCGAAGTCTCCGAGGAAATCATTGAATATGCAACTTAAGGAAATCCTCGGATATTGCGCTTTATTATAAACGGGCTTCCCCCTTTCCCCGGCCCTCCACCCCTCGGCCGGATCTCGTCCGCGAAAATCCCCCGGCATTGGGAAGATTTTGCATATTCCCGAATCTGAAAATATTCGCATGCAAAGTCCCGCGGGAGCCGAGATACCCGGAGCTATATCTTCCGGTAAGGTACGCCGCATACCTGACTACGCTCCGGAGCCTTCTCTCGTTTTCGAGGATGTCGCGGCGGAATCAATTTACATAAATAAAGCCCCGATAATCCGCGAGCTGCTGCGCTCCCATGAATAATCACTCCGACGATCACGGTAACGTTACTTGACCGCGCGAACGGCTCTTGTACCTCGGCTGCAAATGAGGATTCGTAGGATTGCCACGTCTAGTGTTCATAACAACTTCTATCGAATGAAGCACAACGTAATTGCGGAGCTGAAAATACATTCGATAGCGGCCAGTACCCTACGCGAACATTTACCGGGCTAGCAAGTTCTTTGGGAACATGAAACTCTCGTTTTATAGGTTGCTTAACACTAAATCTACCGACACCGGTTAAATGACCGGTCTTGTATATTTTATCTTGCAATTATTGAAACTGTAGAGATCTTTCCGTGGTAAGTGATTGGATAATTTATTCAAGCTCGTATTATAATAAAAGTCGCACAAAGTCCAAATAAATTGTCATTTTTATACGGCAACTCGTACCAGTTATTTTTAGTGCTCGTTAGGTTTAGTATTAAATAGGCATGCAGTTAGTCCATGCTAATACGAACGCTTTCTATCAGTTCGTAGTTGGTACGAAAATATAAAGGTATATAGACCGATAATAACATCGAAGAATATTATCCATTTCTTGTCATTACATCGAACTTCGGTTTTAGTGCCATCTGAATCGCGATTTTCTAGTCAGTGTTTAACCAGTGGAGTAGCTTTACGACTCCGCGCTGATAGACAGCACACCAAATGAAGTGTTATGGGCTATTCTCGAGCATGAAAATTTGCTTGAGCACACTTCATAAAAGCTGTAAGTGCAAATAATTTTAACGCTCGAAGAGATGTTACCTTAGACATCCTTCGTGCCACGAAAGCTTCGAAGGACTATCAGCGAAGATGCTGCGAGAGGGAATAAAAGGAAGAATGCGACATAAATCATGGCGATTGTTCGTCGCGGTGTTCGAGAGTGCTGCCGAGGTGCCGGAACCAGTGGATTCATTAAAAAAGTTTGATCCCGCTCGACTTGTCGGGAGTTGGTCATCCGGTTCGGGCGTAGGAGGAGAAAAGTGGCAACGAGATGGAACCTAGCTGGACAAAACTGCATTTTCATGTTTCTCAAACTTTACATTAAATTTGGAAAAAATCGCTATGACTCCCTTTAATCACTAGGGGATCTATGTATAGGCAAAATAACATTTTTTTTCCTTTTTTAACAACTACAAGAAGCTGAAAACAGTGTCTTAATTCTTTGAAATTTGATGGGCAACTTTTTAGGTAACAACATATTATGTTTCTCAATGTCTCGATTAAAGAAGGCAGATGTTGAAAAGAGAAATAATTTGTACTCCTATCTTTTGGGAAATTATGTTGGCTATTTATGCCGCAGTGAGTTGAAATTCAAAGTGGACGCGTAGAGGTTAAGTTAACCGGTGAAGGCGAGCATATCTGAAAGTGTTGTTTCACCCGAAAGTTTGCTGTGTCCGAAACAGTATCGTATCGATGGAACTGGGTCGAGCTGTCCAGGGCATTATGGGACGGTGGAGAACGAGCTCACAGCGGGTACGCGGCAATTTCAGCTTCCAACCAAGACCCGGAAGACCTAGGTAAACCCAGGTGCACGCGCGCGAGCACGGAACCTTCATTATAGACGGCGTCCCTTTGCGCTTCCTGCAACAAGAACCGGAGGAGGGCTCCTCCTCGCGAAGTTCCGTGGGAGTTGCGAGGCCGGGGGTGCGGTCGGGTGCCGAGAGATTTGGGGCTGAAGGAAGGATAGGGAAGGATGTATAATTAGGCAGCGTTTGTAATTAGCGTAAATTGTTTCCCAGTAAGAGGGCTCGAGGATCTAATACCGAGGCGGGAGGTGAAAACTATGATAAATTTAATATAACGCAATCCAGTTACGGTGCGCCGACCGGGGCCGGGTGCGCGGGGTAATTAATAAAACCGGAGGAGCGAAAGGGGTGACGAGGATGAGTTTCCCATGGAGCAACACCTCCACGGAAAGATCCTCTCCTCGGCCTCACTTTTTTTTAACAGTTCGATGCTTTGAGTCACTCGCGGTTTACGTTACACCGCTTAAAAAGTTAAAAGTACGTGATCACCTAAAAGACACTCCTCGCCATGTATACATAGAAAATATTTCATCCGAATTTTTATCAATAATAAACTACATTCGTACTGATTATAATACTCCATAAAAGGTAAAAAGGACCAATTAGGAGCGATGAGATGCAACAAGATCGAAACAGCGATTGTTTTTATTTAGTAAGATAAATTACTACGTGGCATTTTAACGGCAGCCAAGCTATTCCGAAACTTAACGAGGGCGCGCTGGCGAGGCCGAATTGGTCGGGGCGAGCAGGTTCGTATGCGGGAGGTTAAAGTTGCCAGAAAAACGGGGCTGGTAGAGAACGCAGGTGCGTGATCCTCCCACGAAAATATACTGTTATCCGCTTAACTGAGACGCCGCCGAGACGGAAGCCGTCGCTAGTCCGCGTAATATACGGTCCAATAAAAAGTTAGTTATCTCTGGGCCGGGTAGCTCGCTCGCAAATGGCCCTGGCGCCGCGCAGCGGCCGTAGATGGGCTGCGAGCAGTGAAACAGGTGAAAGGAGGACGGGAATCGGAACGAAATAAGAGTGAATGGGATATCCGCGGAGGTGGACGCAGAATTTTTAACAATTTCCCGGGCTGTCGTTATCGGAGCTGTGGTCAACAGCGCTGTAAGGACCCGGCTAACGGCACGAGATGTCGTCTCGAGACAATAACGGCGGCACGGGCCATCAAACGAGCTCCCGAATAGCGTAGCAAAGACTTCACCAGCGCCGTAACACGGGATCTCCTATCCTCTCGTGCCGGATACGCGTATCCTTAACCAGCTCTTGTATCGGTGTCCTTTATGGGGGGTTGAAACGCCGGGGTTGTTATTCTGTTCTCGGCTTTCCCCGAGACGCCATTCTCCTTCGCTGAACTTTCTGACAACGGGGACACGTCGCCCTGTTACTATTTAGATCGGTGCTCTTCGGAACCGCTGTATCGGAGATTACCCTTTCCCGTCGCGGCGAGAATAATTTACCCGCCTAATTACTTTCTAAATAAGGACGCCGTGGGTTATCGAGAATCTGCGAGAGTTTACGCGCGCGCTGCGTCCTCCGACCTGCTGAGCTTGGTAAAATAGTAATAAAATTCCTCCCGCAGGGGACAAAATCCTGCCCAATTCCCGTGAACTGATGTCTAAATTTGTGAACGCGAACCTTACAAATATCAGGTTGCTGCATGCGAAATGTCCGATTCTGCAGCTTTACACAAATATTGAAGAGATTACAATAAATCGTATGTATTAGTAAAGTTAATCCAAATGATATACAATAAACCTGCAGATTAAAATGACATCTCTCGATTTAAACACTTCATTTTATATACGAAATGAATTTTTTGGTATTTTTGCAGGCTTCGATGAATAGAGAATCGTCTTTTAAATTAGATTTAGTAAATTCCCAATTCGAAGAATGAGAGCACCGAGGGGCAATGGATATATTTTACATTTCGAACGGTTTTCGCTTCAAGATAAAATTTCTCTTTCGAGTCTTCTATTAACCGTCCCCGCGCAAGATAAACGCGTTTACCTTCGATTTCCTCGTTCCCCCGGTTCGCCCCCGGCCCGTCTCGCCTTAATCTTTTCTTATTGGCGCAGCGAGTTCTATCGGGGTCGGGGCTCCATTTCGCCGGATGGGGACGCGAACTTCGCTCCCGGTGCCTAAGCTGCTTCGTAACTCTTCCTTTCCCGCGGAGTAACTTTTAATTTCCTTCGGAGAAAGGTGATTCTAATTTCCGACCGCCTCCGCCCGCGTATATATTGCGGAAGTTTCGCCGCTCGGACTTCATATTGCTTCGCGGAGCGGGAGCCAGACTTCGCTGACTTAACGCTTGTCTACCTAGTTTACCGTCATCTTCGCGATATTAAAGACTCCGGCTAGGAGTATTATTACGCACCGGGAACCGTTATTACAGGAGCTGCCCGTGAACTTTACGGATACGGCCTGTATTTCCGGCGACAATCATCGCGCCACGAATTATCATATTTGTTCGATTTTTCCGGATCCCTATCGAGCTTTTATTCGTCTAGCGAATGTTAATAAATAAATATATTTTCTCGAAATGGAAATGGGAAAAACGTGCACGGAAAGATATATCATATTTGCAATGAAACTTGAAATGTACGATGTGTCGAGCAATAATTCAGGAGCATAGAACGCTGCTATTTTTAATGATCGTAAAGGGACAGGTCTAGAATTTATGCATCCTTCCCCGTGCGACACCGGATGGCAACGGTCGCACAGCCATTCACGTGCGCTTCGCACAACACGCGCGCGACCGGTGCGAAATAATCACTCCACCCACGAAGGCATATGCTCACTTGAGACAGATCACGAAAAGGCTGAAGGGTTCCGTGTGTTTTGGTTCGCCATCCAAGCAACCAACCCCTCAGAGGGTGGCAGATTGTTTGATGGTTGATTGTCGCGGCACCACCACCGCTTCGGGGGTCGTCTGATTGGGTCGCCGCGAAACATCTGCCGACCTCCCGCGGGGCTCCACGACGACAATCATCCTACAATCGCGAGGTAATACGCCGAAAGATGTCTTCATTCGGGGGACCGTCGCGTCGAATGAAAACGGCAGACTCGTTCGGTCGGGACCGAGTCGCGAATGATAAACGAGCCTCGGCCGATTAGCGTGGTTCCGCGCGGCTGCCTACGAGATTTCGTGGAAGGGGAATTGAGATAGACGTGCCGTGACAAGAATCGCAATAACAATTTTCCTTACCGAAACCTGTCAATCGGCTTCTCAATTACCGTATCAATTACAGCTGCTTAATCATTTTCCTTTGAATAGTAACAACGAAAGGATTATTAGATTACGATGACTCAACCGCTCGGTTGGCACTAACGAGCGTTTCAAGTGTACGTGGAAGCGCGTGGGTCGGCGCATTAATCTTTTGTGATCCGAAGAATTTGAATCCATTTCAAAGTCTGCGGTCTTGTAGTTTTATCGAATGACAAGTAGTAGATACTATGTACTGGAGACATGACGGGCTATTTAAAGTGTCCAGACACCGTAACAAAGTTGAGAAGGTTGATTTCAAACCTTTCCTGCGGTTTGGAATGAACGTAAGAACTTTCTCGCGCGCGCGCGCGATTGTTTTATCGCAAGGGTGACGGACGAACGAAGTATAATAGACACGAATTTTCTCGGCTGGTATCTCCGAGCGATACCGAGAGGATGATCAGACCCGGCGCGGCGGAAGTCAGCAAAGGAACAGTCGACTGGGCGGGCAGAAACGGCGGTATTGTGACAACGAATTAGAATGAAAAGCGACCCTCTTCTTTTCAGCTGATACGACTTTGTCCGCCGACTTTCTGCAGACCTCGTGCTCATTCCACAGCCGGTCGCTCGTGCGCGTCATCTACCTGAAGCACACGTAATCGTAGCGCAGGCCCGACTCGGCCCGACCCGGCCCGAGAAAAGGGGAGAAAGGGGACACCGTTTCTGCCTTTTAAAAGCGCGGCACCGAGGGGGACGAGAAGCCGGACGGGACCGGTGGTAGGATGTGGAACCGGCAAAGGACGGAAAGGAAGAAGGGACTTTTACAAAACTCATCCATCCCCCAACCCCCGGCCGCGTAGAGACACTGATACCTACCGGCTGACGGTACCCACCTACAACCTGACGACAATGGATCCTTTGCGGGCAAAAAAGCGTAAAAAGAAAGGGGTAAGAGAGGCGGAGAGACAGAGAGGGAGAGGGTCTTCCTCCGGCGCGCGGGGGAATGAAAGAAAGAGCGGCAATGATGAAAGCATTGTCCCTGTTCAACAGCTCTTCTGCGAGCCTTCGAGGCGGCCGGGCCCGTCTCCTCCGCCTTCGCCATCAGCCCCGGCGACCGCTCCGCGCACTTCTTCTTCCTTTACGTCCGATTTCTCGTTTCTACGTTGCCGCTCAGATGACGTTTCAGATTATTTAAGCGAAGCCCTCGAAGCTCGGGCAACTGGGACGCTCGCCAACGAGGTGACTCGGGATGTCAGCCACGAGAGCTTCCGATCCTTACAAGTGGGACGAGGAACTTTACGCTCGAACTCGCGCTGTCATCGCTGTTGCCTCTTTCGCTGTCGCCCATTCCAGGTGGATCGCACACCGGCCGACTGCTCGAACAATTTCTCGGCGAATGTTGCTGTTCGTAGCTTAACTCGCTCAATATTAATCACACGAATCCCAAGTTCATTCCGAACTTTACTTTCCTGTACCTTATAACATGTTTCTTCAATACGTAAAGCGAACTGGGTGAAACACTTAGTCGAATGGCTTTGAAGACTATTCTCACAAAAGAACATTGTCAAACATGGTGGCGTATGATTTACAATTTTATATCGGATTCACTTCAAAGTTTTATAAGCTTCTTCTTTTTACATTTTTTGCTACGAACATGTTTGTGATGAATTGTTCAATGGAAAACGAAATTTTATTTTAAAAATGTACAATTTCTATAAAGATTATAGAAATTAATTATAAAATTCATTCAAAATTCTAATTTTTTAAGTTATTCCTTCAAATTTGTATAACGAGGGTCGTACTCTAAATATTAATTTCCTTTCATTTGCAAGAAAAAATCGCTCATTTTCACTACAAATGCACAAAACCTACCAATAATATCCGTGAGCCAATATGAACTAGCATAGGAACCCCGGTCCAGCGTGCAGCGCACACGGTGCCCGGTTTACCGAAAGAGTAATTAGTTCATCCACTTTACTGTTGGACACGTGTCCGTTCGGGCGCCGGGCTTCCACGAAGATTACGAGCGCCAATTCGGGAATGTAATTCGAGGAGCGAAGTGTTTGCGTGTCTTCGAGGGCTGGCTCGAGGACCCTTGACTCGCTTGGCGTAATAACGCGATAATCTTCTCGCGCAAAACAAATAACGGTGTGGGCTGCTCCCGCCCTTCGGCGACTCCGAACCCTTTCTCCCTGAAGGGTCCGCGGGAAGAGAAAGCAATCCCCGATGATCAATCACAATCGGCTCCTTTGGCACGGGGGCGTTCTTTGCTACGTTGACGCTCTCGCAGAGAATAGAGGCTGCGTCGGGGTTTAGGGTTACAACCCCTCTGTAGCTCTGGCGTTGTTATTCTTCCAGCGAAAACTATTTACAAAGTCGAGGCTAATGGCATCAAGAGATTTCGCTCCATATGCCTCGACGCACCGGAGTCTCGGATCTCGTTCTCCTGATACGACATTAGCGTACTGTTTCTAACCGGATCTGGCCCGATCGCAGTGGCGTATGTGCTTCCAATACTCTGCGTCTCTTCGCTTCTATCGATACTCGAATCCTTGTTTCATCGCGACAAAAAATTGTGTCTGCTTCATTTTTCCTCTTGCCGTTCAAACACAAATCTCGATCGATTATTTTGTTATTTCAGTATATAGAAAAATTTTTTGGTAGCTGTCCAATTTTTATTGACAAATTAATTAATGTCTATAGAATATTCAGAAAAATTGATGTGTTAAAGAATGTATACGATTTCGACGGATGAATCAATGAGACAATTTTGTATAGATCTTCACCAACGATCGAGTCTCGAAATGTCTTCACTGCCTACGCCAGTGATAATACTTCAGCTGAACGAATGTACAGCGAACCCGGCCGATTAGAGTAAGGGGCAAAACGCACGTGTAGAGCGTAACGCAATAAAAGTTCGTCGAGTGGGTCGAAACGTATGCATATTGACCCGGTCAATCTCGTAACGCTACCGATCTTCCTCCTCCACTGTTCTCCCTCCTTGACACGACTACTTCCTCGACACATTCGAGCGTAGGTGCGATCATTGGAACGCATTTAACTCGATTCGCACAACCAGTTTAGGCGCTCCCCTTGCGTCATTCCCCGAAGATAGTTCATCGACAGAATAGTTGGCTTTATACACAAGAATCAAATATCAGTTTACTTCTCTATTGTAGTTACATTACGTCAGAAACAACATGTTGATACTATCAAATTCTTCTCAGCTTTCTACTATTTCACAAATGCATAAAATTCATCAAATAAACTGTACACGTTATTGCATTAGAAAATTGTGGATACCCCGGTAGATTCTTATTCCGATGGCTGCCGACTTCATCGGGAAACCCGAGAGCCCCGGTCAGAGAGGCGTTCGTAAATTTGACGCGGCGAGGAGATCGAGGGTGCACAGATAAAACTTTACAGCCCCGAAAATGTGTCAAGGGTCCGGGAATCCAGTTTCCAAGAGTTTCGACAAGGTCTACGCCGGCTCATTGTACGGGCTTAATTGACCGGAAGCCCAACAATCCCGAGCCTGAAAGTACGACCGGTCCGGAATCGTGGAACAACGTCGATCCGGCATCGCGGTAACCCCTTTCTCCCGTCGACTTGGATACCCCTTTCGCTCTCGTGTACACGGTTTCTCTGAACCCTCGGTCGTCACACGAACGCCTATTCTTCTCGCGTTCTCCCCGCGCCCCTTCACACGGCCACGGGGTTCTTCTCCCTTTCGCACAGGCGAACGCGCACGGCTTGCACAAATGGAAAACGGATTGATTAATCGTAGTAATTACCGATCAGCCCCCGCTAATTAGATATCCGACTCCTGCCCACCCCACCGGCCCCCAGAGGGTTTCCTGCTTCGCTACGGGACGCGGCGATGGCGGTGGTCCTAGCGCTGAGGGGACTTTCCAGGCGGTCGACGGGGTTGATGAGAGACGGAGAGACACGAGAGAGGTTCCCAGAGAAAGAGAGAGAGAGAGACTGGTCGAGGCAGGGTGGAGAGCAAGGCTAAATGAGATTGTTACACGAAGCCAGCCAATGAGTCCGAATCACCGACGTGTACTACATGATTTCGGATTTCGCGGAGACCGAACGTGATCCAGTAGGGCCGTCCTCCATCGTTTGTCACCGGTGACGTACCACTCTTGGTTCTTATTGTTTCTACGACCGACTAATAATTGTTCGTCGACTCTAATATTGTTCAGCAGAAATATTTCAGCGTCGGTGACGACAGCTGCAATCTCTTTTCCCTTTTCCTTCGCACGCGCGCGATAGGTCAGACTTGTGTAAATCAAACACGCTGATCAGCGGACAGCAAACTGCCGGCCTGGTTTATGATCCAGCGAGGAAAATTGATCCGTAACTGACTGCGTGTGGCAATATCTACGTTCGGTAAAAGGGTTTCAGATTAATGCTGCAACGGCGGGTGTACGTAAAGTGCTCCGGACAACAAATCTCGGAGTTATCGACTGGCAAAGAGCCGATGAAGTCCGGAACGAAATGGAAGTCTTGCGTGGAAAGATTGAGAATTCTTGTGTAGCGAAATTCCTAGATTAGATAGCGCAGACATGCGATGATAGAAAGTCAGCGTGACTGAGGTAATAATTTATTGATAGAAACTAGAGTATAGTTAAGTACCAATGTGTTCCAGAGATACAAGCTTCGAGGTTATCGGCGACGGAATGTTTAATAAAATTTCTCTGCGGCACATTGTACATTGTACATTCAACTTCAACTTCCGCATTTTACGTCTAGTTACTGTGTAAATATTCATCGGGTTGATCAACACTTGTCTTTTTTCCCTGTGCTTCAATTCTTGGAAGTTGAAAACTAAAGTAACAGCATTCTGAAGCCTTTTAAAGTCTTTAGTGTCATATTTCTCATTCACGTTTGCCACGAATGCATAAAATTATAAAAATAGTTGCTTTTAACTGCACGTTAAAAAATAATAAAATCGTCTTTGACTGCACATTTGTTCTTTTTTTCTCAAAGTTACAGTAATTGGTAGTGCTTAACGGATGCGATGGGGCGAAAGTTTGCGAGTGTCGAAAGCGTTTCGGAAGAAGCTCGCCGGTGTGCAGGCTCGTTTGTACGTTGGGTGAGCAACTGAGCAGGTGACGCCAAAGACCGTAAGTCAGCCGGGTGTGCAGTGTCACCGGTGCGCTGCTCGTATCGCGTCACTCCATCGCCTCTCGCGGCCCTTTCTTGCGCCTTATACGGGTGTTCCAAGATTTTCGACTCGGCCAAGCGTGAGCATGTAGCTTCGGTTACCCTCCAGAATTTCAGAAGCGACGGTGCAACGATCCCATGGCCCCGTATCGTTGTCACGGATCGAGATCTGCCGTGATCTCCAAGAATTATATCTGCCTTACTTACTATCTGCCTCTCCAGGTCTCAGGTGGCTCTTCTAGCACGCTCCAGACAATTAAACGATCGTTTACCACTGTCTTCAAACATTGTACATTATTCCTTTGTAGTTCTCACGAAAATTCTTCTCATCTTCTGCGATTTTCTCTGCTATTTCTCTCCGATTATGTAGGTATTGCAAAAGGTATAATAAATAATAAAATAAAATATGAAATGAACGTGGGTGATCTATACCTCAGCATCTTTTGTCCGACTACTTCTGCTGTACGTACGACGATGTATTCTACTTTAGGGATCCGAACTATGAGCACGCAAATCCCAGCAATAAATTGTCGAGAAAGTTCACGAATCATTCGTCATGGCGTCTATAGTGCTCCGCCGAGTCCTGCCGAACGGCTCCATCGGAAAAACCATTGAGCCCCAAGCTCCATCGGCAGCGGGAAAGCCAACTAGACTGAGAAGCTCCCATTGCTGGTAAGAGCTCTCCGGAACGAGCTCATTTGCGGCAAGTCGAGTGTTCTCCGGAGCTCACGGCTAATCGAACGCCCTAATCTGCGCCGGATTCGAATCCAATCGCTCCTTACTTGGCATGCAAACGACTCTGCCCGGGCGAGCACCTCTAACCCTAACAGGAAAAAGAAGCCCGAGGAAAATACCGGATTCCCGAATCTGAGAACGAGGAAACCTAATAGATCCGATCATCGAGAGGGGTCTTAAATCGCGAAGACACTGGGCCGGTCGCCGAATGATTTAGCAGCCATGATTCCGTCGGCGTGACAGCGTGGAGGACGCGGAACACGTTTTCGCGGAACGCGTAGAAGAGATTAGTTCGGCCGCAGCCGCAGAAGTGACGTTTAACGGCCATTGGGCTGAAAACTGCGACATCCGCGCGGCGCAACAATATTTGCGAACATCGTGGAGTGGGGGTATGTGTGGACCGGAGGTTCAGGGGGACGTGGAGGGGACACGGGGATATTAACATCCGGTCCCGGGATTTACGGCCCCATTCGCGTGGCTCCCGGGTCTCGGACGATTTTGTAAAACGAAATGTCTCGTTAGCAAGTCGGTTACAGCCGAACGCGTGCACACGTACGAGCACCGGCACACGCGGCCGTATGTTTATAACACACGGAGACCCCGTGGACTGCTCCGCGGTTTTACAGCGGTCTAAATTACCCGCGCGACGTGCAGTTATGATGTTAACGATCCGTTCGAGGAGCCACGTCGTACAGCAGGGAGAAGAGGGTCTTCGATGGTCACTTCGCGAGACCGTTCGACGATGCAACGACGAAAGATCGGAACGGGCCGATTTGGGCGGAGAAAATGAGATATTGGATGGCACGCTGGCCCGTGCTGAAAATTATCAGTCACTATGAAAGCCTATGCGCGGGAGAGTGTAATAAATGGACTTTACGAAGAATGAAAAGAAAACGAATAAAAGTGCATTTGTTCGGTGAGGAATATATTTTTCAAACATAGATGTTAAATTAAACACAACCTTTCTTTTCCTTTACTATTATACATTTTTAATAGCAAACGTGGCTTCAAGCACCATGATTCACATCAGAATCGACACGTCTGGGTTTGCTTACAAAATTGCTAGTGTGCTGAAATTGATGTGTGTAGAGATACACATAAATACTGACACAAGAAGAAGATTCACGGTCTACTCGCAAAATGTATGAAACTCGGTAGATGTGGACGATTAATTACAAAAAACTATTAGAAACTACTTGAAAATAAGTACAACTAGTGGTTGTTTTTCTAACGAGGGATATCTGTCCGGCCGTGCAATTGCGAGGTGCGCAGAGTCGCTGGAAGAAGCAACGAATGTCGAAAGGGAAAAAAGTATCCTATCGAACGAGATAGGTGCCAGGTTCCGTCGCGACGCGCCGATAATAATCGCATTAGGTTCATTAGTGTCATCAATAATGCCGTTCGTATCGCTCGTCGACAGGTCGCTGTGTACACCCTGTCGGTCTCTCCCACCCCCTGTTCTCGTCAGGGAATCGAGCGAGAATCGTTCGGCGATTCATAGTCGGTGTGGCGCATAAAAAATCAATATCGTCGTTGCGACGATATTCGCGCGGGGGAAAAGGGAATCGTGAGGCGCCGCGTTCTCCCAGCGATTGCCAAGCTTTTCTCTCCCTTTTTCCTCTCGCCGGTGACCCAGCCGGGGCCGTAGGACGGTAAATTTCGTCCGGTGATTAAGCGTCGTCTCGGGGGCTTAAGCGAGATCGCTCTTCGTCTCCGTTAACATCGAAATCCTCTTAAGACACCGGTCCGCCGCAGCGAGCGGCGGCGGTGTGCAGCTGTAAGTGATAAAATTATTTCGACCTCCGCTCAAATAGAGCAAATCGGACACGGGACGCGCGGGGTATGCACGCGCGCAGAAAAACGCTCTGGTGAACGGCGACTCGACAACTCCGCGGGAATAAATGGCTCGGCCGATTAAACTATTTCGGAGCCGACGGGAAGAAAGGAAACTCGCGCACAATGGGGCTGTTCGCATAAAATAAGTGAAACTAATCCAAAAATCTTCGTGTCATTTGTTGAGATTAGGCCTTATTCTAAACTAATACTTGACTCGTGTAGACTGAAAAAGACTTACATCAGATCTGATTTACGAAATGAATAATATTCCACAGTCATTTATCCGTTTCAGCAGCACATAAAATAACCTACTCGGGAAGAAGAGACGTCGACGGAATGAACGGCCCGCGGCACAAATGAACTAAATCGCGGGAAGAAAAACGCGTTAGACGCGGCGTCGAAATAAACGGCCTAAGTGGCAGTCGCCGAGACCGGTCGTGACTCGCGGGGGCTGGCTCGAGGGTGGACAATCCGATAAATAACCTCTCGCTTATTAACCGGGGGCCGGGTAGTAGGGCGAGAAGTGAAATTAGCGAGAATGTTAGTACACATTTGCGCCACTTGCTCGCGTGCGCTTGGAAACTCGGTCGTTCAAGATGGAGGTAGCGATGGAGTTGTTCCGGGCCGAACAAAACTAAAAGGGTGTGTAGGATTCGCTGTCTCTCTTTAAAGCAGATACGAACGATTCACGGATGAAACGTAAACGAGCATTCTGCGAAACTTTTTGCGCCTGCGGCGAATTTATCGAGTGTCGCGAAAGGGAGTGTGGACCATAGGGTTCGAATAGATGCATGTATTTTATCTTGAACTCATTCGACAGCGGTTTCATCCCCGCAGTAAGTTACTGCGCGCGCCAGTGTACACAGTTCTGCGAGGTCCGCGAAGGGTTACACGCGGTAACAAGCTGGCACCGGTTCTAACTACTGTCCAGGCTGATATATGTGACGGAAAATTGTGACCGAGGGGCGAGGGAAAGAGGACGACCAAGAGAGAGACCGTAGCGAGCGGAGAAAACGAAAAATGGCCACGGGGAAAGAACGAGAAGCGGACGGACTTCTTCCAGCACGTAGGCGTGGGGGATTATTTTATCTACGAATTATTTCATTTGTCTCGAGTATTCTAATTAGACCGGCTACTTCTAAGCGCGACGTAACTGCCGTCGCCTTCGTCGTCGTCGTCGTTGTCGCAAACGTCGACGTCCCTGAACGCAGCCCTCGCCCGAGGTAACGTTCCACGGAGCAGTGCTACGGCCACGCTCTAATTGCATTACGGAAACATGAGTTTCCCCCGGCGAAATATATCACGAAACTTATCGCGCCACGAAGAAATTGCCGTGGCTCTCGCATGCAGTTCGGCGCAAGTGCAAGCCTCGTAAGCTCCGGGGCCCGCCTACGTGCGCCCTTATACCTGCCCACCCACGCACAGCATACATCACCGGCCGCACTTTCGGCGCGCGCGAACAAAAAAAAACAGAAAAAGAACGCCTTCTTTACCCGGGGAGTGCACTTCGTCGAGGAAATTTCGTGAAAATGCCGGGATGAATTGGAGGCGACCGCGGCCGACGGGAAACCGGAAATTCGGTTTTAAAGTACAAGAAAATTTCGTCCTTGTTAACTCGTAAATTTAAATTAAATTACTCGTATCGTTTTAAGTAAAAATTACATCTTCCAAGGTGTTTATTAGGAAATACTTCTGTCAAGCTCCGCTGAATATTATGGCTTCTCGTGTTATTAAGCCACTTGTTTCCTACATCTGCCTCCATTATTAACACGTTCACCGCCGCGTGAATTCAGAGTGTTTCGTACAAGTATTGCTTATTTCAGTCGTATAAACGATCGTGTTACAAAAATAACATGGTAACATTAAACCTAGCAAGCATCGAAAGTATCTGGTAACTGTTGCCTTATAATTGAGATTGTCGTAATTTTCAATATAATAGATGATTGGATGAAGGAATTTATTCCATTAATTTTCACGAATGAATTTTTATAATTTCGACAAATCGTAAAATATAGAACCGGTCATTTGATTGTGGTAGGTGTATCGAATCGAATATTGTCGATGACCTTTGAACCCGAGCATCTGGAACCGAAGAAGGCCGACGCGAAGAGTGGAACGGAGCGTTTGCGCGCGACGCAAGGGAGTGAAAATCGGTCGCGCGACGCAAGGGAGGTGGCTAATTAGCCTGGAGTCGCGGGCGTCGCGGTAGCTCGCTGGAAAGTTATTTTGGAAGGACCGCGCTCACGGGCGAAAAGTTATGCGCTACTAATTTGCGCGTGGGCACAGGTTACGGCCGGTTAATTACGAGGCCGAAAGCGCGGCGGATGTCAGCGGTATGGACAGATGCCTGAGAAAATATTGTAGCCGGGCGGGGAGCCGGGCACCGCGTAAACACGGACGCTTGCCAAAAATTCCGCGGCGAGGAGATACATACGTCTCCCCTGTTGCACCGCGACGACGCAATTAACACCGTTCGGCGGACGGCCGGGACACAGCCACGCAATTATCCTGGCACCGCGTGGGCGTCGCTGGGAGCACCGAACGAAATAAATATTGCGCGGTGGCAATAAAAAAATCCTGCTCGCCGGAGGCCTCCTTAAACTTGATTTGTGATCAATTACCGCGCGTTCCTCTCGGGCCGGACCACCCCCGCTCGACATCCTCCCCCGTCCTCTTCCTCCGATTCCCTAAACGCTGCGCCATCCCCGAGGATACTCTTATTATAAGACGCCATGGCGGACAGAGATGTTCCACAGCGGACGCGACGATTTTATTTATACGCGGCGCAAACCACCCGCGTCTCCACGACTCGGCGTCGCGACGCAACGAGAACATCGCGAGACCAACCACGACGCGGCGAACAAGAAGTGTCGGGCAATCCGTTTCGCATTTTATATCCCGCTTCGCCTACTGCTGATTCACCCCCCTCGAATACACGGATTATTTCGATTCCTGGGAAAATTATCAACTAGGTCGGCCCGACTCGGTCGTGGACGTCGCTTTTGTGTAGACGCAAGTTCTGCGGAGTTCATGTACCCTTTGTGATCGCGACGTCTTCCGACTTTCATTGCGATCGTCTCTTATAGTATATATAGTATAAGAGAGCTATAGAATAATAGGGTTCCATGGAACTCACCGACACAAATTTCCCCGACAACATTTCACCAACTCCACATGTGACGAATCTAAAATCGTTGTTGGTCAAAATAGTCGTCGGTGAAATGTCTAATTTCCATGGAACCCGAATAATAATAGTGGACGTCCTCGCATTTATATCGACTAGGAACTCGTATGAAATTAAGTTTTGACGGAGTTTACAATTTCCAAGATGTAATGATTTATAAAAGAATGTTTAAAAAATTGAAGTTATATAATATACTCCAACGAAGAATTTAAACAGTGTATCTTTCTCGATGGAAGTCTGAGTACGGAGCGAACGTTCGCACAGCTCTTCCGCAATTTAAATTGCGCCGTGTAAGGGAAACGAAGCGGATTTCGAGAGAATTCGCTCAATGGCGGAAGGGACGAAAGGGGTGATCCAACACCCCGTGCTTAAACATCACGGTAAACAGGGGCCGTTGTAATTCGGATGCTGGCGCAGGTGCTACGCGGAAACATCTATCAAGATAGCGAGATACCACCAAGGGGAACGTTTCGTCCTCTGTAAAGAGAGAACGGGGTGGAGCGGGAGGCGGAACACGGTGGATCAACTCGAAGAAACGGGGGATTTCACGGGACAGGAGGCACTAAGCTTCCACGAGGGCGTTCTCTTCGTCTTAACCCTTTCCGCCTGCCATCGGATCGGGGAGAATTAACTTTTCTGTACGATGTGCGAGTCTTCGAGAAGCTCGTCGCCGGATGTTTTCTAACGGTTTCGGGGATCAATCCCCTTCGGTGGACTTGTTTGGGACTGTTCGATACCCCGGGGCGTCTAATTTCCCCAGGTAGCGGGATTAACGTCTACCTTCTGGATTATGACGGAATTGTTAGGCTAGAATAATCCCTGCATATACAATAAATCATAATTATGTTACTAAGCTACATCTACACGTAAATCCCGTAAAAAGATTTAACGTTTAATCAATAGATTTATTAAATTTTATTTATACTTCATTTTACTTGGATTGCTTTCTAAAATGGAATAGAATCTCGTGGCACAAGATTTCCGTAATTAACGATTGTATACGTAGGTTCACATAACGTACAAAATTAGCTCAAAGTTATTATGATAGCGTCGTTTAGAAGATTAAACAAGTCTCAATTTACTTAATAAAGTTACGAGTTTCTACAAACCTATGCGCTCTCTAAAATTATATCATGCAGTATTCGTGCATGGTGTAATTTGGTTATTATTCTGTCTAAAGAAAGCGTCGTTTCCTGTCAAAATTTCCGGGAAGTGAAACATTGCCTACCAATTTTACATATTCACAACGTCTGTGATTGTTTAAATGACGATACGTGGCATAACATTGAAGAAAAATGATTATTATTTTAATCCGTACTAAATAGAACACTCGACAGGATGAACTAGTTTCCGACTACAATTTCTCTAGATGGGATGAAAAGAATTCGCACAAGTACAGACATTTGCAGATTGCAGCTACATAGAATTTCCATAGAATTAAATACAAGATCGTCTTTGGCACAGGCTATGCATTATCCGAAGACTAAAGATAGACTTAATAAAGAAAAGGAACGCTTTCACAGTAATCGATCCGCGTAACAACGAGCCAGAAGCATTTGCAACTCATCGCTGGTAAAAAGGAACTCAGTTAACCACTATAATTCACGAACACTTTTTCCCGGTGTTCACCCGTAAACCATAAACATAGTTATACCACCGTATATTACGTATATCAAACGCCGCACCATGGTGCCCACTCGAAACGTTCTGGAGCGCAATGGATGCGGATATCTCGCTTATCAGCCGCACCTGCAGCCGCGTTCTAAGCGGATGCAACCACCTACGAGCGTACGGTTAACCTGTTCGCTTTTGATCAGGACCAGTTCGTTCTCAGCGGTCGAAGAAAAGAAGAAGAAAAAAAAGCTGAAACACAGAGGGAATGGTATCGCACGTCGCTCGCTATCGCGTTTATGGCGAGCGGAACCGAAAATCTCGGCGGAGTACACGCGCTCGTGAGTGCGTTTATCGGTAGCGTCAAAATTCCCGCGGAATTTACGGTGTTCCGATACAGTCGAACGTCGCCCACCCGAGGAGGGGATTTGCAATTCTGGAAATCGGTCGAACACAAAGGTCCGCGTGATTCTCTCTCTCCCCACTCACTCTGTCCCTCTCTTTCACCGTTTTGCCCTCTCTCTCTTTGTCCCGCGACGGCCCAGATACGAAAATCGTAAAGTCGCTACATAATAGCAGCTAGTATAATCCGGTACGGCACTTCGCGCCGAGATTAAATGTGCGTAAAGCGGACTGGTGTAAACGTTTTACAAGCTGCTCGCCTACCTGGCTGCCAGGCGCGAAGGAGATATTATTTTAAACGTCTCGTTACATAGCTGCCAGCAGCGGTTCGACAGCGTTACGGTTTTGTTCCGTCGCCTCGCCTCGCGCGAGTTACGGCACGCGCGTGTGGCCGATGCGTCGTCCATTCCGGTTTTCTAAGGAATTTACAAGAAATATTTTTCTTCTGGGATAACCTGATCAATCGACAAGCTAAGGTAAGATTTCTAAAATTGACGATAATAGTTTTTAATATTTGTTCATCTTCCAAATCTGACGTTTGTCTTATAGAATAACGATGATACGAATTTTTTAAAGAAAAAATCGATATCCCATAGACGGTAGAGTCTGTCCACAATGCGGACATTGGACGGACGGTAGAATCGTGGAGGTTTACGACGGAGAAAGTTCGAACGAGACAGCGGACTCACGTGGGAAATGCGAGTCGAATGGAACGCTGAAATTAGGGAATGCTTGTGGGTGGTTGGGAATGATTGGCAAACGGCCGTAACAATCGGAACGGCGGCTCGTAAATATCGATGTTGCCTGTTCACAATGTTTCCTCCTGTATCTAGGTCTCCGCGTCGGTCGCAACGAATTTGTAACGTAACAGTTCCTGGAAAAATAACGAAACCCGTTGGGCCTGAGGCTCGAGCACCGCCATTAATAAGGATTTTACTCCGGCATAAAAGAAAGGACGTTCCGCGGCTTATGAACCGTAACTTCCCGGTGTTTACGACAGGTCGCGGGATTCCTTGGACGAAAGTGAAAGCCGGAAAAAATTCAATCCCACAGGTGGACGCGGAAGTGGGCGGACGTGGCGCAATTTCGGGGAAATGGCCGGAACGCCGGGGGACCTTTTTTTTGCTGGACTCTCTCTCGGAATGAAACTCCTGTGTCTCGGGGAAATTAAGAGACAATTCTAACGCACATGTGAAACTCTTGACCTTTATGTTATTTACAATGTTGAAGCTCCCGTTGCAACGCGTTCAACGTACAAATACTCTCAGCTATTCGACCCGTGTAAGCCCGCGAGTCTTTGCAAAAACCCAATCGAAAATTATCCGTTCTTTGCAACTATTTTACGCTCTGGAACTGGGGAAACCAGTATTTTAAATAGTAAGTAACGAATAATCCTATTTATTTTAAAGTATATGTACAATTTTGAGAATAAAATATTTTTTTGATGCAGTAATTTTTGAAGACAGTATTTCATTTTAAGAATATTGGAAATATTTGGACTTCGTCTTTATTTTCAATTTCAATTTTAAATATTATTGCTGATAATAATGGTTCGCATTCAAATGAAAATGTGGTAAATGATACAGTTCCTTATACATTTATAAGTAAATTATTTATAAGTAATGCAATTTCTGAAAGTATCAGGTGTAGCGACGCAAATATACAATATTCAATTTTGTGTTTTAGATTATTAAAATAGAAATATTTTATTTTCGAAATTGTATATCGTATTTAAAATATAATTTCATTAAGAAAAATAAAGTCTAAAATATTAAATAGTATTGGAAATATTTGTTTCGCTAAATAATGCCCACCTCTGCTTAGGGCAGCGTTGGCAAATTCTGATAGGGGTGTCACGGGCTGGCGGTTTCGAGTATTGAACAGCAGAAGCGCGGCACTAAAGAGGCTGGATAATACTTGGGCGAGTAGGTTGAAATGTCGCTGGTTAGAAAAATAGGAAAATTCTCGATCAGCTGTGCAAGAGAAATAAATTTCAGGTGACCGTAACGGAGCCGCGAAGCAACGATCACCTGGCCACTCCAGATATACATAAATTCTTTTGCCGCCGACAGAAATCCGTTTCCCCGGGGAATGCGTCGCGAAAAACCCATTGAAACGACAATTTTATCTTCGACAGGGGGCACGCCAGGAATGCCACGGGGCCCAACAATGCCGCAACGAGGGGCAGAAGGGCAAGAGGGAATTACGAAATCTAGCGCGCGTTCCTCGCGGCGACCGCGTTCCCGTTGTTCTCTCGTATTTCGCGTGATTGGCGCGCTGAAATAATCAGCTTGTCGCGGGCCCGCCGGCACGGTTCGTTTCGTTTGACGGACGAGAGTAATTTCAGCGTGTCCGGAATCCGCGTATCACGCGCTCGCCGTATCCGGCCGAGGCAGAAAGACCGTTCCACCAGAGCACGCAGGCCCGCGAGGAGACAGCGCGGAGAACCTGTCGCCAGGTGAACGTCGAACGCAACGCTCGTCGATTCCTAACCGCGGCTATGACGTCGAGTTTCCTGTCGCCGCGTAATCACCGGTCGAGGATAATTATCCTGGCGTGTTCGCAAGAAACGAACAGTTTCTCCAAGGTCTCGTATTCACCGGGATTAAGATCCTTGTAATTATCCCGGAGATAATTGCCAGGATTAACCCTCGTGCACTGTTCAAGTTGCTCGGAAAATGTTCGTCAGGAATAACTTGAAACTCTTTACAGATCTGCATAAAATTTTCTGGTTCGATAAAGAACGTGTCAGCTTTAACACGTTGACTGTCGTGGTGGTCACCGGTGACCGCTAGTGATTTGTTTGGAATAAACTAAATTATAGAGTAAGCTACACACTTCATTATCAAGTAACTACTACTATTTTTGTGTATCGGTTCCCTACTGTCAACTACTTCGTATTACCCTTACCGTGCTTTGTCTCGAATACGTCCTCTTTTCGGACAACAATGGGCATCATTGTGCAAAGAATTAAGAATTGAATGTAAGGCGAAACGCAACAGTAACGATTGCTTAAAGAGTGCACGATGGGCTAATGGATAAATCCGCCACAAATTGCATGCAAGTGGCTCGCGTGCAACACGTGAAATACCTGATACTTTTTCCCGATTCATTAATGGATCCTGCTAGTTTAATAAGAGCTGTTTACTAGGAGCAGCATCTAATTGGTGATAACTGTAGCGATATTTCACATGTTACGAGTTTGTAATAAGCAGGTCGAGGTACTCACCAGTTGTTAACTTGAAGGATCGTCAACCCCGTGTCTTGAGCCAGCTGTTTCTTCTGGTCTTCCGAAGGGTACGGATGCTGCAACAAAAAGTTTATATTCTTATCAAATTACTCAACGGAGCTCCGTGCTCGTTTCTCAACGATGAAACGGTTGATCCCGGTTGTCGTCCAAATCTCAGAGAGATCTTTCCATCGTGTTCCATAGATCGCGCCGATGGCCGCGGCGCGAGCAATTTTTGCATTATTTACGACGGCGTTCGACGAGGAAAAGCCCCGGAGCGGCGCGTTTCACGTTTCGCCGGGCGGTCTGTGCTTTTAAACAATTTATCGGGTGATTTATCGCGTAACAGGTAAGTGCACAGTACGCATAGATGCACGGGAACTTTTATCTACGCGACGGCAGGCGCATTACAGGCGGTGCTCGCTGCGTCACGCGCCCGGCTCGTCTCGGCGCACCTGTGAAATATTATTTATTGCCGGGCAACAGCAACAATAAAAAGAAGGACCGCCGGGGAAAAAGCGGCGGACAGTTTGGACAGTGGAAGCCAGAGGGCTGCCGCGGGGAGGAGGAAACGATGGGAAGGAGGAGGGTGGCGAGCGGGGGCGAAGCAACGCGGTAAAAAGCGTTTCTACATGGCGGAGACGAGCGCGTTTTATCGGGCTGTCGCATCGGCGCAGATGCGCTTCTGCGGAGACGATTCGTCCTCGACGCTCGTATTGGCTTTCACGGAAGACAGACTTTACGAGGGGCCACCGAAGATATACGGGAGAAAGGTCAGCCGCGGACAGCACCGAACGAACGAGCCTCGAATCGCCGGTTTACAAGATAATCTCTGCCTCGCGGATCATCGAAAGAAATCGACTACGGCGTACTACGAAATGGCGACCGACGACGACGCCGCTCGCGGGATTTAGAACCTGCGAGAAGACTTGCCACATTGTTCGCTATCCATCATTGGTGTCTACAAGCAGTTCTCTCACCGGCCTTTATCCCCTTTCCTCGTAAACGTACACGCTCCTTCGAACGCCTCGCGGTACCCATTTTGTACCGGAAATGTTCCTTCAACGTAATACACGATAGTCGCGATCGTTGGAATCTTTTGGTAATTGGAACCGGCTTCAGACCTTCTATTCGAATGGTGCCTTCTGATAATTTAATACAATTGATAATTCTATTCGCCGTCCCTGACGCAGAGAGAGGGTAACTATTTTCCGTGGTAAAACATATTCTTATCTACCACTCTTTTCCTCGTAGAATTGATTTCCGAATGATTAATGCGATAACATTAGTCGCTCGATCACGAAACGTTTCTGCACGTCCTAAATCGTGTTCGTTCGTCCTCGTTGAGATCGTCTTACGTCGGATCTTAAATCATCCGGCTGTATCGAAGAAATCTATTTACTCTGCGGAAGCGAGAGCGAGAGAGAGAGAAAGAGAGAGCAGCTCGGAGCACGAAGATTGAGAGTCTATTTCAGGCTTTCATGAGAACCCGATCGCGATTAGTCGCGACGCAACAAGTAGATTAACGTCAGCCGGGAGCAAAGAAGTTTCATACGCGTGTTTTCACTCTCGCGCGGGTTTGCACGCGTGTCGTCCGTCTTCCCGTAGCTTGGCACCCATCGGTGCGGGGGTGGGAGAGAAAGGGGGGCCCGGAGGATCCCGGTCTCGCCGCGAGTGCGAAATTAATGCGAGCCGTAACTTCCCTGGAAGAACGATGAGATTTATACACGAATTTATGGACTCGCCCGGCAAGACCGATGGAATAACCGAGGAGTGCATCATTTATGCATCTAGCTCCAGTTTCGAGGCCGAGCAGCCTTTGAGCCGTTGCCAATGGCCGCCGCCGTGGACGTCGCTCTTCTATGAAACAGTGACCGAAGACAAATTTTTCCTCCCCGATGGAGTTTACGAAAATTCGTCCGGAACGAGATCCAGCAAAAATTCGTCGGGCTAGGAACGGTGACAGTACCGGCGGGCTGTCGAGCCACAATCCTTCGCTGGATTATGAATGACAAACGACGGGCTCCGTGGAACGTTGGAAAAAAGCGGTGCACGCGATCCACGGATAATCTCGTTAATTACATTACGAGCTGCGCGAAACGCCGACCCCACGGGAACGATGCGACGCGCATCTTAATTTTCATCTCCTATTAGCCTGGCGCCGCGATATTAGAGTCACGTAATCGTCGCCAGGCCAGGACAAATCGCGTACGCGTTATCTATCGTTCGGGGATGCATAAAACAAGGACGCCGCTCGGCAAATGTTAGGTTGCCGCACGTGAAACCGGCGATCCCACTGATAGCCGTACTTGACTACTCTTTTATACACGAGAGTTTACCAGAGATGAATTATGGTAGGCCAGCCTGCTTTGCAAATCATAATTTTTTAATTATAACCGCGAGCAGGCTCCATCAATCTCCATTCGCCGCAGAGATTTCTGGTTAACAAGCGCGCTGTTTAACGAACGAAAATGTGGCCTCCATTACGATCTATTTTCCCGCAATAATAGCCTAACGAGTCGCTAACTATGGTTTCAAGCTGATTCGGTTAAATATGTATGTTACCGATATCTCTGGAACCAAAATAAAAGTGGATTTTATCGGTCTCGATATGTAGCCAATGGATAAACTCCAACCATAAAATAGATCGGAGTGCAAGCCGTTGCAAATACGAGACAATGCGGAACGTGTTCGTTGGACTTAGCTATGTTTGAAGTAGAATTTACGGAGAATTTGCTCGTGTAAGAGCTTCTACGAATTTAGTCGTTCAGTGGTAGTAATCATTCTCGAGCCACACTTTGTTCGATTCGACCGAGGCGAAAATGTTACAATGTCCGCGAGCATCAAACGGCCGACGGGCGCACATACATATTAATTAGCTCTTGTTATGGAACCGGCTAATTACACGTTACAGGCGTATCAACACAAAAGAAGACGATCGTTACGTCGGCCTAATTGCGATCCCGGGGCGCAGCCGACCGAGTGAAAATCTCCGTTCCCCGAAGTTCCTTCCAGACGTTCATTACCGGCGTCCGATCATAGCCAATTAATCGTCCGGCGATGGTTCCATCGCGCGGATCTCAATTAATCCAGCGCGGCGGCGCGACGGGCGGTTCGAGCGGAGCGTCGTAATCGGTTCCCGTTCGATTAGACGCGATTAGTTCGATCGGTCGTTTCCTTTGGCCGATAATCGTCGAGGGGGTCGGTCGTTATCGGGACGCCTTTTCGCGGGCCGTGAAACGCGGCGGTCGATTAAATCAGAAGTGGCAGGCATGGTTAGGCGACCGCGGCGACACGCTCGATTATAATTCAAGGCATTAAATTCGACGTAAAATCGGGGGGAGGGCTCTCGAAACCGGTGCCAAGCGAGGCGCTGCGCTGGCCCAGGCGCAAGCGGATCCGGCTGCGCATAAAAGCCCGCGGGTGCACCGCAAGCGGCCGGACCGCATCATATTTTTACATAATTAGCACGTGGCGCTCTCGCGGTATTACGTTCCACCGGGAATCACCCCTCCCCTCCCTCCGACACCCTCTTCCTGCTCGTTACTTTTTGCCGAAGCCTGTGGTATTTTTGGAAACCACCGTGGATCCCCGCAGATCCCCGGCCTTTCTCGTGCCCCTCTATATCATGTTTCTTGGAGGCGAGCCACGGTATACACGCATCAGAATCGCGGCTTCGTGTCCTACCCTTCCTCTTCCCGTCGCGCACCCCCTGCCTCGTCCACCGAAAGCCCATTGTGCGGTCGTGTATACGCGATCCAAGCGATTCTTATCCTAATTAAATCGGCCGAGAGCATTGTCTGGGCGTAGAGTTTCTATCGGATCTCGGGCTGGCTACCTAGCGTTCGCTGTGCGACGTCATATCGGTGAACGTCGAGGGAGAGGATCCTCTGACTACCTCGACGCCGCGAAACGGATTTGACGGGGATCGATCGCCGATCTGGATCGCGGCGTCGTGTCACGCCACCGGCGACAACAGGTTCGTAATTCGCCGTTCGCAATCTCGGATGACGGCCCCGACTCCGTTTTAAGGGCGGTTTCGGCTGCTCCCGATGGATCTTGATGGTAGTTACCCGGCTACGACGTTATCTGAACACTCTACTCGAAGAATGACTATTTAACCGATATACAGTCTCGTTACCAGATATTCTAGAAACTTGGAATTAATTTTATCGGCGCATGGTTCGAACACTATAGCAATTTTGCAAATTTCGAACTTCGATTTACATCACGAGAGAATTGAATTTTTAAGAATGGTCTCGGAACGCGTCACTCTCGATTGCGCAGGTAGCTACAAGGTTCGATAAAAGGCAGGCAAAGGTATGTTTCGCACCGAAATCCAAGGAGCCCGGTCCTTCCTGCCTCGAGACTGTCTCGTTGGTGTATGCATAAAACAATCAAGATAATTGTTGAAGCTACATGGGGACCGGCTGGCTGACTGCTTTCCACCCTCTTCAGGGATCGAGGTAGCTGCCGGAACGGAAGTGGAGGGGACAAAGAGAGAAAGAGAGATAGAAATAGAGAGAGGGAGAAAGCAGCAGCTATCCAATTACATTGAAAACAATAGTCTTAAGTGCTCGCGGCGGTCCGTTCCGAGTTGCCTCCCCCGCCTCCGTTGCGACCGATGCCTTTTCCACGAGGGTCGTCCACCCGCTCGGGCCGCCCGTGACGATGCGCAACTTTGACTCGGTAAAAGTATTATCGCGAGAAAGTTGCAGGTAACACTCTCGCGAATTGAATGAATCTTCCGGACGTCTCTGCTGGCCGGTGTCTCGATTAAGAAATGAAACGTCCGGCGCGCACGATAGGGGCGAGAACGATTAGATGGCATGAACACGCCCCTTAATGCTTCCGGAATTAATGCACGAAGATGAACCGACGCGCTTACGATAATTGCAACCAGCAGAATCAATCGCGATCCTTTAAATTGGAAGATCAAATGGCGAAGCGATAAAATTGGTTACCGGAGTACATTAACAACCGTCTCTGGCGCAGCGAAAGGTAATTCGGAATTTTCGTGAGTAAGAAAAACAGAGCGGTGCAGCAGTTAAAAGTCGACCCGAGCTCGCACGGTAGACCGGATCAGAATAATAGGAGTGGGATCGCCGAGGCGGGCGACTCGAGTCAGCGGCCAAACAAGCGATAAAATGAGAACGAGCGATAAAAAGACAATATGAAAACCATTTGCGCTCGGCGTTGGTCCGGGGTAGAAACGAGCCAGGCGGAAGCCGGGCTAAGTGTGTAAATGAGTCTGTAGTTTAGCCCGATTGCCTCGAGACGACCCCTCTTCGTGGCGCGCTAACCTCGCCCACGAGCCGCTACCTCGATAGCGTAGACGTAGCTGAAATAACCGTCGCCCTCTCCGAGAGCGTACCGCTCCCTAAGACAATTCTCGAGACAATGAGACCCTCCGTGACCCAAATTCAAATCAACCCGAGCGAACGGAGCAGTTTCCTCTTCGTTCGACGGGATTCTTCGATGGAAACGGCAGCCAGCATCTACAGGTGCCCCTGGGAATGACGGGATCCGCAAAAATCACACTATAATCGAATTCGAACTATTTGCGTTGGTCTGTGGCTGGCTGGGCGATGTCACCGGTGATGGATTGGAGCAACAAACAGAGAAGATGAACCGATCTAGCTCAGTGTCGCGACTGAAATCGATTCCCCGTCAGATTAATTGAAGAATCGCGTCGCTGGGCCCCGGGGGCGGAAGTCAAACGCCATCGATAGCCCCGCGACGATCATCCCCGTTAAAGCGACAGGACGCACCGGCCAAGATGCAGCCAAACAACTTCGATATCCATTAATATTCAATGTACTCGCATTAGCATCTTGCAATGTTTCAACTTGTAACCTGTTCGGACCGCGAGCGGCCGGTTCCACTCGATAAATCATAGCGGTGGTGGCCGGGACCGAGGTGAGTCTATTATTAATCGGCGTCGATAAGCGGTCCCGACTCGTTCCCGCGGAATTGCCGAAGCCGCGGCACGATAACGACGCGCCTCGTGTCCCGTCCCAACCCCCAACCCCCGTGAGACGGGGCCGCCTCTGATCAGACCAATTGCGCACGTACCCCTCGTTACGATCCAACGAGACGATACAGACACCGGTTGTCACGGGGAAGGCGTCTCTCAACACTACCCACGCGGAACGATCGACAATCGCGCCACGTCCCCGCGAGCACGACAATTTGCCGGTTTCGATGCGCTGCGTCAGGCCGTCGATGTCGAATGGGCGGTCTGTCTCCCTGCGGCGCGCGTCGGACCTCGGTTATACCCGGTCTGCACCTCTTCGTGTCCTCCGTCGACCCGGGCAAGGCTGTCCCCTCGATAACCGGGCTCCTCGGTGCCGAATGACACGTCGATGACGACGGCTGCTGACTACGACTAACGAGCGGGGCGGTCGGGGCGTGGGACCCGACACAGATCGCGCCTCGTCATCACGCGCCACGATTCCACCCCCGCCTCCAAAACACCAGATCAGGAGGTTCTCCCAGCTTCTCCGATTCCTCATTGTCGGACACCCACCAACCCTTTTGCTTCAATATTTTTCAACCCTTGACACGGTTCATCCCGAACCGTTTTTAATCAACTTTTTATTTAAACCATAATTACGTTTCACGTCGATCAATGCGATAAAACATTTTCATCCTTTCAAAAATAGCCTGTCTGATTAATAAGTAAATTATCCTGACGTAGAAATTGAACAGTTTTATTGGCAAGTGAAATTTAGTGAGAAAGTCAAGATTGTGTGACAGCGAATTTTAACGACATTTATTAATTTTCGCCTTCACGTAATCATGTATTATAGAACCACTCTACGGTTTTTACGTCATACTGTGAAATCAATTAACTTCAGATATCCTCGATTTCCACAATCTCTCTCTCTTTCTCTCTATAGAAGTCTCTGTCGAAGCAAAAAATGAGCTTGGATGAAATGTTTAAAGATCACAGCCGGAAAATAGATGACGTGTTTCTATACAAACACGTTCGAGATTCGAGCGCCGCGAAATCACTTTATTCTCGCGTAAATAGATGTAAATATTCATCTTAGCGATGGATCGCGTCCACCAACGAGGTGTGAAAATTCCACGCGGAAAATGTGCCTGTCACGAGGGATATTCAAATCCGGCGACGTTGAAAAACTCGACAATGCCTCCCGACGGATTTACAGCGATCATAGATCTTCTTAAGGTGTAACAACCGACAGGTCCAATGAAATTGTATTTAATCGCGGCGCGGGAGATTTGTCATCGACGTGCGGCCACGGACTTTCCAAGAAACCGGTCCCCGTTGCGTCTTAACTACCGTGCCCGCGAGAAACGAGCTGACAGCGTGGAATTCGCGTCCGCAATATATTACGAAAGTCGCAGTAACTCAGAATCTACTCGAGCGGGGAGCGATCGGTCCGTTGGCCACGATCGAACCCACGAAATATCGTAAAATTGCCGGGGCCGGGAATTGCCGGGCCAATTTGACGGAGGCTCGCTGATGCGAAAACGAGGAGGAAATGGTGGGAAGAAGACAAAATGGGCGACGTCAGCGCGTCAGTCATCCCTAATACCTTCATTCCGACTGTTCCCTCCCATCGGCAGATAGCTGTGTCCCGGCGAGCGGGCAGAACTTCGTTACCAACGCTCAGGGGTTATTCAATTTCGCCGTTAAAATCCTTTAATGTGCCGTTATTGCAGACTGAAGGTTGCGGGGGTGGACTGCACGCCATGGTAATGGCCGCCGCCCGCCGAAAGGTCTTCCGACCGATTTCTTGTGAGAGGACGGCCTATGACATTTAAGAGGTGCTTCCGAATCACCGGTCCATATCAGTAACGTCGAATTTTATATCGGACCACGAATCTTTCCGATGCTGCAACTTAAGTATCGTCGTCGCTCTTTGAATTCATCGAATCTTCTTTCTAAGTTCTCAGTTTAACTAATATTTTTCAGGTTTGATCAAGTTCTCGTTCTTCACGCGAATCTGATATAATTTGGTTGCAATTTCTGCTCGGAACGCCGTGCATAGTCGATATCGCGATTAGAGTTGTGACTTATAAGATACTCAGGTACTCGGGTACCCGGGTATCTCATGAATACACTGCGGATCTTTGTGCAAAATAAAAATCGTTTGCATCAATAGGAAAAAGCTGACGATATATAACGATTACTTATTCTCTTGAACGATTTTAATAAATTTAAACTAATATATGAACTTCCTTTTAATTTCATTATTGTTTTAAATTGCACAAAATCATTTATGACTTATATCTTATGAGATACCCGGGTAGTTTTGCTCTACCCGGGTAATTCATGGGTACTCGGGTATCCGGGTAAAAGTCCGGGCTCTAATCGCGATCGAAGAAAATCCCAGGGTTGTACGTTTCTCGTCGCAAGCGAGTAACGCGGGTCAGCATAACTGATTATCGAACGCGAGCGAGACCGTTGCAGTGACGAGGCGAATTCAGCAACGATATCTATCTGGATGGAGCGCTCGTCGGTCGCGTTGCTGTTCCATTCGACGTCGTCCACCGCGCGGGTCGACATCGCGGCGGCATACCATCTTTGGGCTCGGCTTATCTCGTATCGTTCCTTGAGCTTGGCACGAATAGCTGCAGGCGCGTCCTCTCGCGCATACCTCCATACATTCCATTGTGTTTCGTCTGTAATTACACCGAAAGGGACGCGCGCGCGAGCACGCGGCTTGTCTACGCTCGACGCGGAGAATGCGTGTCCCCAGACTGATTCTAATCAGCGCCGCGGATCCGTAAGACGTCGAGAGCTGACAGGCGTGTTTGGATCGTCGGAACGCGTTCACCAGGATCCGAATCGAACCGGTTGATTTATTAACGGACGCTCCACCCTGACGAATGCACCAACATCGGGTAATTGGACGCGCGGGATTTCGAAGAAGTTCAACGGGCGCGACCGCAGTACTGCTCCCACGTTCTTTCAATCCATCGTGTTGATGCCAAAGCTGCCTTCGAAACATTTGCACCGACAAAAAGTGACCTAAACATTTCTTTGCTCCTTATTCGCCAATCTCGAATTTAGTTTAATTAATTTTATTGAAAGTAACGCGTCATTATTTAATAATAATAGATATATTTTATTTACCGCTTTATAAAACTGTATATACAGGGTAATCTCGTTAGATTCTGCATCTTAGTAATAGCTGAGAGAAAACATTCAAACGTACTACTGAATTTTCAAAATTTTTCGAGTTCCTGGCTTGGCGTTAACTTGTGCTACTGAAATTCAATTATACAGTTTCTCGAAATTTTCGGTCGTCAGACTTGTCATTGCGTTGACACTCCACGAACCCACTTCGTCCCGACGGAGCTCAGTATATGATAGTACGTCGCTGCGCGAAGGTCAGTACTACATCATCACTTTGTTTACCAAGTGAAATTTATAGGAAACTTAGTGAGTATACAAAGTATTAATAAAGAGTAATACAAGTACTAACACAAGACTAAAAAGCAGTAAAAATAATTATTTAAATAAAATAAAATTTTTAAAAATACCACGTTTTTAAAACCGGACTAAAAAGTATAAAATTTTTCTTAATCCCATACGGATTCCTAACCTCGTACAGATAGTCCTGAATATTTGTGATTGTGAATCTTTAATAGCTATGAAAATAATTGTAAGATTTCGAACGAAAAAAGTGGAGCGCAAAACGCATCAATTATCTGTTGCATGCGCCTCATCGACAGTGCCTTCGTTTGGGGGTAGCCAATCGGAACCTTTGAGACTCTTAATTACCCGCTTATTTTTCGAATATTTACACTTGTAGATAATGTTAAAAAATACGAAAGTAAAATAGTTTTATTTATTAACAACGTGATCTTTTTATCTTTGGGAGTTTCACATTTATTTAATAGAATATATTACTGTTTCAGATTTATCCATCGGGGGGCTTTTGCAGCACAATCGAGGTATTGCAGTATTGCAGTAGAAGTCTGACGTATGTCGGTTCTCGCGGAGCAACTCGACAGTCTTGTTATAAATTTATAATATCATTAATGATTAGAATATAATTTATATGTACATGTACAAAACAAACACTTGTATGAATATCAAATTAATAAATAAAGAGAGTGTGGTAAATGTATTTGCCGTTTCATTTGTTGAATCCCAATCTTTTCCCAAACATCCGATTTGTCGTTGAATTCCACCACTGAATTTTGGACATTTTCAAGCGTTTGACTTGCCGTTGAGTTGTACTTCTGAATTTCGGATACCTCCTTCGATATCATGTTCTCCTAATACAAAGTTCAATTTTCGAGGTTTTCGAAAATTTTCGCCAATGTGGGGTAAGGACGAAAGGCATGTGGAGGGTAAGGAAGAAAGAACACATTAATTGTTGTAACTAATATTCTTTATTTTTCACCAAAAGATTACACTTATATAATAAAATGATTATATAATAAAATGTGTATCGAGACGAGAAGGCCCGAGTGCAGGATTGCAGGAACGTAGCTACGAATGTCCATGCGAATACGTAAATGTTCGGCTACGTGTAGATGGCTGCTTTTGCACCAGAGATGAGTGTAAGAACAGAAAGGAACACAATTAGCACACGATGATTACATGGACATTGGAGAAAGTGATAAAACAATAGTAGATCGAGACTCGAAGCAATATTGAATAATATTGTACATGTTTTGTACTAAGGGAACGTGACATTACAAAATGTTATGGAAGGGAACAGGTTTGAAATAATTTTGGATATTAATATACACTATTTTTACACGACTTAAAATATTAACAAAAATTCAAAGTGTGCAGCTATTACCTCGACAATATTCTTTATTCGTAAGATACTTGGCGTTCTTACGAATAGAGGATAATGTCGATTGCCCAGGTCTCACCACGAGGAGGTTGCTGCACAAGAGACCCTGAAAGGGAGTCAGATCGAATTCAATATTCCTTCTGGCTCCCTTTCTCACAACGCCGGACTTATATTAATTTACGCAAGTACGTCGAGTAATTATCGCGGAGCAAAAGAGTTGTGAATTGGAGAAGAAGTTTCCAATTCACAGGGGCCAAATGGCGAATCAGGCAGAAGGCTCTGATTCTTTCAAAAAGAGAGAAAAGAGAAGCAAACCAGATCGGAAGGCTGTGGTTTGTGGGTGACGCGAGCAATGGTCGAGAGGAGTGCCCACTATGGTAAAGAGCGGACACTACGCGTCTCGACCCCCCCCCCCCCCATTAATATCAAACTACCGCGCACTCCCGTACCAATCTATCTGGTACATACTACACGCGGGCAAAGTGGTCCGACACAGTAGAAGACTGTGTCAGAGTTAAAATAAAAGAAAAACGAACAAAGTGAAGTTACTCGATAATTACTCGACGCGTGTACAACGACGATATGTAATCTTAATAATTATCGCAGACAATAAATTCTTATTAACTAACGCAACTTACCTACACGGTGATGATGTCTTCTTTGCTGGTGTCCACTTCTTAAGGTGTCCTCTTTTTAGTCTGTCCTCTTCTTAGTCTGTCCTCTTCTTAGTCTGTCCTCTTCTTACTTTGTCCTCTTCTTACTTTGTCCTCTTCTTACTTTGTCCTCTTCTTACTTCGTCCTCTTCTTAGCGCAAGCAAAACCGAAAACGAGCTCACGCGAGAGCAAACCGGACAATGAGACAACGAGCTCACGCGAGAGCAAACGAGTGCGGCCTAACCGAGCTATAGGCGATTCGGATAGCCCCAGGGACGCGACTCCCCGTACTCACTCACGGGCCCCACCGTGAGAGAGCTCCTGAGGGAACTCCGATCGGAGGAATACCAATTTTCAACAAGATGTGAATATTTTTCGATAACCAGTACAATAGCAAAGTGCAGTGAATTGTGTACGATGTTAGGAATAATAAATAAGGATTAGTAGATACGTACGAGAAGAATTTAAAAGTGAAAGGGCATTTACCCCTTCTACTCGATAATTCCATAGGGCGGATATTAGAAATGCCCTTGTGGATTTTAACGAGTAGGTAGGTTCAATGTCGTCCAGCTATTTATTAAAACATTTTCACCTCGCCGGGGCCCCAAATAAGAACCAAGGTGTGCATGCAACTGTCACTTGATACATGACTATTTCTAGGCGGATTTTTAATTGTTAATAGCTAATTAACGAAGCCGAAATCGCAATTTTTTTATTCTTCATTTTCGTCTTATATTATCGTCGAGAATCACCCCTTAAATTTTCTCCCACCTGTAGTCGAACACCCTGTATATTAGAAGAGCAACACGTCATGTTGCAAAACCGCAACGAAGAGGGCACAGCCGATCTTGAAAATCGGTAAGCCTTCTCCTCATTGGCCATTGTCGTGGCACAGAGTGTAAAAAGCTTACTTTCGAACAAATTTAATAAGTTTGTAAATTTTTATTTCATTACACAGCATTAGATGATGACGCCAAACTGATGTAATAAAATAACTAGTGCAAGGGGTTGCAAAGTGTCAAGATCTGCTCCGCTGTCCCAAACGAAACAAACTTGTAGCTACTTCTTGTTGATAGACTGTCGAATAATTTGCGAACAGATGAAAGATCCTGAGTCGTGATCACTTAGCTGGCTGACAAAGCGACGCAACAGAAACAAATCGAGGAGAATGTTCGTGGAGGGTGACTTAGGGAATCGATGCGAATTGGTACGGCGACCTGCAGGGCGTGGTCAAACCGGGTCTCTGTGACACGGCCACCTCAATCACCGTGCGACGCCCAAGCCTGTCATTATCACGCGACCCTGTCTGCCACGGGGTCTACCCGCGTCCTCCGTGCACACCGAGGAACATCGATGTCTGTTCCGCGGGACGGGCTCGTGTCTGGGTGGACCCAGTTGCACGGCTGTTCGGATATATCTCCCACGATCGAATCGTGCGATCCGTGAACGGGTCCGATCTGCTGGGAACGAGGCTAGCGAAGGGTGCGTAAGGAGGTCCTAGGAGCGTGGCGAGGCCGACACACCTACCTCATTGTGTCGTTCGAGGTGCCGTCGCGCACCGACTCGAGGAGGAGGTTCTTCTGCTCAATCGTCCCCAGGACCGATGACCGGTGACCCCGGCTACTGACCCGGCTTTGTCTCCCAATTTCATTGATTAGGCCTCGGCCGCTCCGCGCCGCAAGGATCCTCCATCGGTCCTGTGCTACCGGCTTGATTGGACCGTGCTAATGAAACGACTGACGGTTACCCTGGACTAATCTCACGGCCACGGAGAAACTGGCAGATCCACCACGCTCGGTGCGATTAACTCGCTCGGCTAATGACTTCGGGCATCGACGCTGTGATCTTTCTGGACCCTCGCTCCACTAATCATCGATAAAAGTAGAAACGGGAGTCGAAGATTTTGAACGTGTACTGCACTTTAACAGAGGGAGTAGCTCTAGTTCTTGTAGCCAGCTCAAACCTATTCAAACCAGCTAATTTACTTTGTTAGGTATGATAAGAAGATCAAAATTTATCTGATAGAAGTATAGTCGCAAAAGTGTGAAAACTAGTAATGAATTTTCTTACTATGTTACTTAAGTTTATTTTTTTAATTTTTTTCAATATCTTTCCCTTACATGAAACATAAAAACTGACCTTCTTTCAATTTTTTCATCCCAATTAAAGAAATTATGCGGCGAAGGGTTGACGTGCAAAAATTCGAACGGATATAGCCGTGGTTGCCACGACATCATCGAAGGCATCCGTCTCGCGAAGGTTAATACGAGATAAAAACACTGGGCATTCACGGGAGAGGCGTTGACTGGAATAATTCACCTTGCATTTTTTGGCTTGTGTCCAGACAGTTGAGACCTTTGGTGCATACGACGCGACGAAATCTTTGTCTGCCAATCTCTACACATGTATACTGTTCGTTTAGGCTGGCGATCCCACGTTCGAGCGGAGCGATCGCCGACGTAACGCCATTTTCCCGGTTCTGTCGCTGGACGGGGCCCCGATTCTCGGCGACCGACCGGCCACGAGTGAGAATCGGTGCCCTGTAGCAGAAGATTATACGCTTTAAATGGATAATTAAATAGCAACGAAACTGACTGAAAGACTGACTGGGGATGATTGCCGGGTAGCGGCGCGAGCATGAGCGTGGAATTGCAGCCCAGGGGCCCCTTTGAAGAGGAGGAGGTTTCGTTATTACGCCCCCCCTCCCTCTACCCCTCTTCCCACCACCCATACCCGTCCCACCGTGTCTAAACTGAACGGAAACGTTATAATTATCTCGATTCCCACAAGTCACGAGCGCCCGGTTCCGATTGACGTGGCGAGGAAAAAGGGGAGGGAAGAGAGGATTTTGTCAGTGGAGCGGCGATGACGATGGTGGTTTCGACGTTCGGCGGTCGCTCGAGAGGTTGTTTCGAGCTCGATTCACTTTTCATTTCGTTGTATCGGAAGTCGGCGGGAAAGATGATCGACCTTGGTTGATTAATAATACAGCGGCAACGCGAAGGACGAACGTTGGGTAAACGGATCATTCCGTGCAGCTTCGAGGCCATTCGGCAGGGAAATCGAGCTGATGTAGATGTTCAAATACTGATCCATTCAAAATTGTTATTATCTTTAAACTAACTCGTATTAACCTCCTTGACTGTTTTTACTAGGTCTTTAGATAAAACTGTCGAATTTCAAGAAATAAAACATGCAACATTTTCCTTTGTAGCATACAAAGCGTAACTGCACCAGTGAATGAACATTTAAGAAATTGTACAGGAAGATATTTTATCTAAAAAAAAATGTGAATTAAAGAAATCTCATATATGCCAAATGACTCCCTATACTTCATTTGTCAAAAATAAATGAACACGAATAAAATGAAATTATTATTATTTTTCTTTATTAAACGTTAAATAAAAAATATAAAAAATACCAGTCAATAAACACTACATTTTAGTAATTATTGATATTTATTAATAATAATTATTAATCGCTAGTATGCTCTGCGGCTAAAAATTTGTTGAAATATACTAAAGCGTTCATTCACCGTTTATTTATTGATGCAGTTACCCTAATTTTTCAAATGAATTTTTTCTACTTATCTTAATACGAAGCACATTCAGAGACAAATAACCTAATCCCTAAAAATTATACTAACAAACTTCCTCCTAGTAACGTGTCGACTGAACTGCCACTACCATATCGACATCTTCAAATGTCAAACGAATTCCAAAAGTTCCAGCGGGATGAATTCGGAATATCGTAGCGGCTTTGGGCGAAAAATTCGCTGTACCTGCGCTTGGAATTGAATTCGGTGATCCCGAGTGTTATTTTTCGAGGTGTTCGCGCGCGTCACGGGGTCGGAATAAAAATAGAGAAGGAAAAGGAGAAACAAGGAGTAATTGGACCATAGAGGAGACGGCGGAATGTAGAGACGAGGCGCAGGAAGCGTGGGAGTGGAGCGTATATACGCGTCGATGCTAGCAGCGGCGGGAATGGCCGTCCTCGTCGTTACCGGTATCGGTAACAAGGATACGGTTCGCGCGTAGGGCCATTTCGTTCGAAGGTTTACTGTCTGGCCGAAGGTTCGACGCGGTGGTGGCGCGATAAAGAGGGAGGGAGATTAGAATCGACGCGCGGATCGCGGAGAGCGTCCTCCTCTAGCTGGACGTCCGGCACGACGTCCAGCGCGGACGCTCTCTCCGCTGAGATCGTAATTTAGATGATTATACGATACCTCTGGTATTTACACTGCACGGGAACGGGCGAAAAATGGCAGGAATTACGGGCAAAGAGGAGCCACCCCGAGAACGACGGAACGTCCTCGCGTCGATAAATTACGAGCACGTATTCAAACACGGGCCCGAACTTTCTATCAAATTACCATCTGGCCAGATAACGACCAGCGTCGCTCGTCCCTTCGCGCCAAACAAATTCCTCCGTAACCCAGGCCGGATTGCTCCATTCGGATGTTACTCGAGAGAAGGAACATCCTCGGGCAAAAACCCCGGACGGTGGCGTTCATTGATAACATTTTGTAAAGCTTGTACTCGATGATGCTACCACGAATTTGTATAATATACGATAACTATTCTAGAATAGTTCTAAGGTAAGTATTCCAGTAGTCAACCATCCGATGCAAGTGGTCGACCATCTTATTATCAATCTTACTATGAATCAAATTCAAACGTCAATTTCTAGAATCAGAATTGGACACTCAGAAGTAACCCATTCATTTTTGTTATGTAAAAAAGAAGTTAAAAAAGTACCAGTTGATATAAATCACCTTATACTGGAATGCAAAAAATATGAAAATGAAAGGAAAAATGTACCGTGTTGCTAATGACCTTTGATGTTAAAGCAACAGTAAATAAATAAATAAAAAAAAGTCTTACCGCCATTAAACAACACATATTTCAGTTGATATGTTTAAACAACGACTCATTGCTTCCAAACACTATAACGGTATAATACACGTTGGATTGAGAAACTTGCCAATTACTTGTGATCCGAAGAGAAATGAAAAATCCGTGGAAAAATTCTTTGGAATGTGCAGGTATGTGTTGCACGGTGTAATCGCCGAGGGAATTTCGCGAGAGAACGGTACAAGGAGTGGGCGTGAGTGTGACGACGCGATCAACCCTCTGTCATTCGACGGGAGCAATGCATAGATTCCGGAAAAACACGTTCCCGGTCGGGTTCCCCTTTCTCGGGCCGGTCTCTCGCCAGCCCCTCAGGCCCGTATAAACGAAATAGCTGTTAGGAGATATTGGGATACGGCGTGTTGCGGGGGCATCGATGTATATTTCTGGCGTTCCCGTCCCTGGGAGCTGCTTCCCGTTCTAGGACGAGATCGCGCAGCGGGAACAGAGGGCGCACACCCTTCCACGTTTAGTGTCAATTTATTCGGGATTCCCGAGATTCCCGAGGCTTTGCCGAGCGCGATCAGTCCCGCCCGTTTGCATAATATTGTATTTATTTCGTCTTGTAACCTCGCACAGGCCAGCCAACCCCTTTCCGCAGCCCCTCGGCTGACTCCGAGCGAGGGGTGACTTCGTTTAGTCGTCGGGTATCCTGCGAATAGCGTCATATACGAGAGCCCGGAATGGGCTATACGGGTTACAAGCGGATCCACGGGACCTACCCGCTTCTTTTTGCATCCTCCCGTACAACTCCATGCCCCCCTCCTTTTTATTAGCGCGTGCTCGGCCGGAGCAATTCACCGCGTGTAATACCCGATCGCGAGACAGATTTTCATTTTCCGCGGCGATCCCTTCGGCTTTCCGTCGAGATACGTTTCTTAGACGGTTTTCGAAAGGGGATGAAAATTGGGGATGCTTTGGCGGATCCTTTACGGCTTGCTCCCCGGAAAAACATGCTGCTCTACGAGAATTCGAAATTTACGAAGTCAATGTCGCATGTAGCAGACTCGTGGGCTCGTTTTGTGTTCGTAGTCAACAGTGCATACAAACCGTTGACGTTGAATTCATTTATCCACTTCAGCGAGGAAAATTACAGGCGAAGATTTGCCGGGACAAATTGATTTGAACAGAGGGGTCGAGCTTCTAATAAAAGTGTACCGTTTACTCTAATATTTTCCTACTATCTTGTAACAGTGATCGCAAACGTTCCTCGTGAAAACAACGTGGAAAGAACCACCTTTGCTCTTAAACAAAGTCCAGGCCGCGACACAGATCCGTATCGTGGTAATCACAGCGGAGTGTGACAAATGGAAATGCATGATTGTCAAACATTTTCCGAACGGCGTTTCTCCACGCGTCAACCGTTCAGTGAATTGATCAAACAGGAAAGGGGATAATTTTCGAGATCGCAGATAAGGAACGGCAGCACGTACCAACATCGAGGTAGGTGCGATTTTTCCCTTCGGAATCGGCACGATTGTATCTGTCGCGTTTGCAATTTTTCTTTCTATCCGCGTCGTCGAGGCTGGTGACGTAGCGAAACGTTGAGAACGTACTTGAGGAAACACCTACCTGACAATGTTAATGTTGCCGGCCACGACAGCGGCCGGAATTATTGAAGTCGAGGTAACAGCGCGACTCAGCCGATAAAGAATGACAGGAGGCGGCCGTTATCGCTCGTTCCTTTCATGAATAAGCACGCAAACATTCGTATCCATCGCGAGGAGCGGTCGAGGCTCGATAAGCCGAATCGCTAAAGTCGGACGGGCCGCGCTCTATCGGCCGTATCGCGAGCGTGCCGTATTAATTTGAATATTTAGCCGAGCACCGTTTCGTACCGAACGATACTCCTTTTTTTCCCAACCCTCCCCGAGTCTTAATTCCTGCGCCCGTCGTTTCCACCGATCGAATGCATACCGGGACTAACGTCTCTATCGGGTGACAGTGAGAAACAGTCCGGCGAACGAGAAAATCGATCGACCACATTTTTCCGCCACTATCCACCGGACTCGGGCATAAAGTATCCTGATTTCGAATCACAAATAATCCCCAATGCAGTCATCCCGAAGATGAAACAGTTCATCATGGCAGTGCTATTTGTATAGCCTCCAACTTTCAGTTGCCATTCGATGTTTCTATATTCATAGCTACACCCAACATTAAATCGTGACTGTATATAATATTTCAGCCTTCCTTGACAGTTGTAATTTACGATACTAAGAATGGTGTATTTTTCTCTATTGTTATCTTTGGTATTTGTACTATCTCGCAATAGTAGTATTAAACATTTCTAAAAAAAGTTTCTATTAAAAAATTCTAGTATTCTTTAAATATAGCTACACCCAACATTAAATCGTGACTGTATATAATATTTCAGCCTTCCTTGACAGTTGTGATTTACAATTCTAAGAATGGTGTATTTTTCTCTATTGTTTTCTTTGATATTTGTACTATCTCGCAATAGTAGTATTAAACATTTCTAAAAAAAGTTTCTGTTAAAAAATTCTAGTATTCTTTAGATATAGCTACATGTGACATTAAACCGTGTCTGTATATAATATTTCAGCTTTCCTTGACAGTTGTAATTTACGATTCTAAGAATGGTGTATTTTTCTCTATTGTTATCTTTGGTATTTGTGCTATCTCGCAATACTAATATTAAACATTTCTAAAAAAAAAGTTTCCTCAATCAGGACATTGCGTTACAAGTTGTCTCTTCCAAAGTAATTAACGATTGACGAAATGTTTAACCAAAGCGAGTGTGCACTACTGCAGTGGATCGACCGGCGAATATCGGAAGCTCGAGTGAAATGGGGAGAAGTTCGGTAAATAATTTGTAGCTACAATCACGGCGATCCATTCGCAGTCGAGCGAGTTTGTGCTCGAATCGAGAGAACGGTTATGAAGAATTAACTAACATTCGGCCGTGATCAGCCTGGATACGCGGCACACTGCAAAAACATCATAAACGATCATAAAATACAATATTCATAATGAGGACTCCGGCTGCGGATGGAAACGGCGCTGGTTTAGATAGCGCGTTCGCATAGCGGGGGCGCGGTGGCAGTGCATCGATAACCCGCGCGTCGAAGAGTTTGAGTGATTGACGCGATCGGATGGAACAGATCGTGATGCGCCCGGAGAAAAGTGTTGACCGCTCGTTCCGGCCGAACATACGCGGCTCAGCCGACCCATTGACAGCTGCATAACGCTTTCAAACAAATAGGAACAAACTCCCCTGTCTCCCTCGCGCCGCTCGTTCTCTTTCGTGCATTTTTTAAAGCTACGCCGTCGAGCGAGCGATCGTAAATACGAACTAGATACTTTTTAAAGATACACCTTATCGACGAGTCTCTAAAAGACATCAAGACATCGTTCAGTTCTTTAGTATTTTCCACGTTGATTGCTCAGACCATTTCAGATTGATCTTCATGAAACTTTCATTACGAGTTTTTATCGATTCAAGCTACAACACGTTGATGATGTTTTATTGGTTGCTCCCATCGAAACCGATCATTCACCACGGAAGCGGATCGTTTCTCTCGGACTCATAAGTTCGAAGATTCTTAACGCGGCGAAGACGATTCGAGATTCATTAATCTTGCACCTGCAGTGAAAAATTCAAATGATAAAGGTTTAATGGATAAAGAAGAGTCTAAGCAGCCGGGCCGCGGCGGGATATTAATTATAATTAGTCAGTGACATTTGTATCGTTAATTCGTATCTAATCGATTCGCGCGCAACACCATCGCACTCCATCAAGCCGGACAACGTCTAAAGCCGCGGCCATTAATCATGGCGTCCTCGGAGCAATTGCTCAAAGGGTGCATTAAATCCGCCGCGGCCGTTTCGCGGGGCCAGGAAGCAGATCGTCGCGCGAAGCGTTCCACGATGGATCGATCCCCCGGTTTTCTGCAGATATAGGTTTTTTTGTCGCCGTGTATCGACGTGTGCCACGGCCATTGTCGACAGCGGCGACCCGTCCGTATAGTTTGTGACGAATGTCAACTTCCGGCGCGCCGGTTCGTAGGGCTGTGCCAGCCTGTTCGGCCGACAAAGTTACACGAGCCCCGGACAATTGATCCATCGGGCCAGGTACCAGCCGTGCACCTGTGCGGCGCGGCGCGGTGCAAGTCGGCCGACGCTGGATGCAACTCGGACAGGTGAGTGTCAGTGCTCCGGGCGACGCCTCGAGATCTTCGTGGAGCTACGGTTCGCGCCGGAACAACGAAAACTCGCTGTCAATGCTAATTAAACGGTGACGAGCGCGCCTGTTGTTGTCATGCGGCAGCGCGATCGCATTTCACGAAAGAATCGCTCGAACATGCTCCGCCGTTTCCAAGGAAATTAGTATTAGGTATAATTCACCTGCTATTCGGTACTCGAACGAATTTCACGTTGCCCCAGTCAGCGTACTCCATTCTTTGTTACTAGGTCTTTGCATACGAAATCTTCAATTTTTTAATGAATACTATGAAGTTCAATGTATACTATTTATATGTATATTAATGTATACTATGTATATGTATATTAATGTATACTATGTATATGTATATGTAATGTATATTAATGTATATTAATGCATATTAATGTATACTATGTATATGTATATTAATGTATATTAATGCATATGAATGTATATTAATGTATACTATGTATATGTATATTAATGTATATTAATGTATACTATGAAGTATTTTAATCGAGAAATATAATCTACAGGTTCATTAAACTAGTTAAGATACAAAATTAATATTTCAAGTTCTATTTTCAGTGTCCCTTTAGATGTCCAACTTTACTTGTAACTAGAGTTTATTTCAATATCGGTAAACCTCATCGTCGTCTATTGTATTTAAACGAGTGAAAAGATAAACATGTTAACATTATCTGATGTTTAATCAAAATGCTAAGGCAAAAATCTAGTAACGAAGTGAAACTTTTCCGACTCGAATGCTTTACGATTAATCATTTAACGATTACAATGAAAATACTTGAGCGGTCTAGAGAATTCCCCTGCAAGTATAGTAGTACAGTAGCGGAGATTTCAAATGACCGACGTGCATCGTTGAAACGCACCGCGACCTCTGCAGGGTTAAGAAGCCGCATACCGGCGCGGCGGATCGTGTGTGTAATTGAAGGAATGAATATGCGAGGCTCGTAACGAGCGAAGTTTACCGCTGGCCGCTAGGATGAGAGTGGCCGAAAGTATTCAATAATCGATAAGATTGAGACACTATCGGAGCCCGTTGGTCGGCAATCAAGAATCGTTAGCGGGGGTATCGGCCGACGTGATATTACAAGACAAGATACGGTCGTATCGACGATAATGAACGGCCGAGTGGCAATAATTTAAAGTATAACATCGGCAATAATCGTCGTGGCCGAATTAAAATATTTAAGGAACGGCGCGTAAACAGGGTTCGGAACGATGATTCCGCAATCACGCGAGACCCGACCGACGGCGGCGGACTTCATAACGCGGAAAATTAAACGCTTTCAGCGGCGCGTAGCGCCGGATATAAAAACGACAGTCCATTGGATTTTACGAACTGGCTTCGCCAGCACGTTTGCACGACCGGCTGCGCGAACGTCCCGTTGCGTCCGCTCGTTTTCATCCCGGTAATCGCGCGTTTATCGGCATTCCGAGCCGTGATTCGCGGACAGCTCTCGACGAACCTGCGCGGAAATGAATTTTTATCGTAACTGCGAGGCCGGCACTTGCATCGCGCGGGGGTCATTTAAGCAAAACCTCGTCTTTCGGACATCGAGTTCGACGAGTTTGACAAAGCGATTAGCAACCGGTACATTCGTATAATACGATTATAGGCATCTCTTGCCTTCGAGCAAACTGATACAAATGAGCAACGGTACCAGAAATGCATCTTCCTTGCCGGGCAATAAAGAATGAACGTTAGAATGATCGGGAGTTTGGTCGCAGGGCACTCGGGGGTTCCGTGTTCCAGGAAACCGTAAATTCCGGCAAAAGGAAGTGGCAAGTTTACGCGCGGTAATTTCGTGGAAAGCGTCGGATGTTAAACTGCGAGACGAGACGGCATTAAACGTTCCCAGGATGCGTTAACGCCGAAGGGAAGAGGAATAGGTGGCTGCGGCAATGATAAGCCACTGCTCCTGATCGTGGTATCATCTCGTACCGCGGGCGATATCCGTATAAAAGCATCGGGAACGTATCCCAGGCGCGCGCGTCGTCCAGAGGGATGACTTAATTACACGCGATCCATAATTCAAACGTCCTCGAAGAAGCGCGAGAGACGCGTTTCGCGAGTAATGATTATCGTCGTCCGAGAACGGGCTGACGGCGCGGCGCGGACGATGCGCCTCGGATCGATCGATCATCTTGTCCCGCCGGTGAACGCCGGAATAATTACTAAAAACAGACGAGAAGCACGAGACAAGTTCGATTATCCTGCCTCGTTTTGGTCATGGGGGAAAAGAGGTATTTCTCGAGCGAGACGCCGCTTCCTGTTGCATGACGGGACTCTTATAATCGGTGGGCGAATCCGTTCCGACTCTAATGCCCCATCCGTGTCCAGCCTGACGTTAAGACGCGATTATCGGCCACCGATTCTTGCACACTTCGTTTAAAAGTTCTACACCCGTAATTGGTAGACGAGAGTTCGTAGTTCTGTACAAGGGTGCGTTGATAATGTAACCGTGACACACGAGCGGAACGACGCGACGTTGATAAAACAATAACTCGGTTGTTATAATGGAAATGTTTACACTAACGCAGCTAAAATCATTATCAAGGAAAATATTGCTCTAAAAGTTCTGTTCCCATTGAAAATCTAGTCGCGTCACCGTCAAATAAATCAGTCAAAACAATCAGTCATCGATACGGTGGTATAAACATTCTTACAATAAAGAATTGTTTTACTCATATGTTTACCTGTTATATATAATTTTATTGATTTATGAGTTGCGTTTTGTTAGCAAATCTAGGTTACCACGAGTTTTTGTAAAATAAACAGTTTCCTATGAGGTCCTTACAATTGTTAACAGTAATTCCTTCAGAGGTAGTTTTCTGAAAACAGCATAGCACTGCGTGTAACGAATATTTCTTTCGGTTCTCTACGTTTCGAAACGCACGATGCGAATGTAGACCGAGCACGTATCTATCCGAATATCGCAGCGAAACGTAAGACGACGAACCGGTGAATTCCGACACGGTTCAAGACTCGAGATCGATAGATCCCATCCACACCGGCAAGAACAATGGGAAGGAAGAGGGGCCGAGCCGCAAAAGGAAGTCGATTATTTCGTGGCGCACCGCTCGACCCGCGGCCCGATGTTCCGGTCAATTAAGTTTGCGAAATTTCGCTGTATAAACTCGCGTGAGCGGGTTTCGTGGTCGTGTCGGAGGTGGACGGAACAGTCCGCTCGCTTCGGCTCGGCTCGCGCGCTGATCCCGGGGCCCCCAGTCATCGTGGGCGATTCGGCCCGGACAAAAAACCGGCCCGTTGACGGCGTCATTATCGTTATTTAATATCCCGGTCATTAGCGCGTCCCGCCGTGCCACTCGGGAGTGTTGTTTATGTACTGATTCCGGCTTTCGGGCCGTGCCGCAGCCTCGCGGCCGGATTGCTTTCCGCGCTTTTTGCCGAGCCAGGGGAGCCGAGGAGCCAGCACCGGGCCCGAGAGGGAGCTTTGAAGTCTCTCTTTCGACCGAGCGGAGCGGATACGATCGACCTTTTGCGCCGATTAAGCATCGTAGCGCGATACGGCCGCGCGCGGTCCGAGGGACTGAGAGCCGGCGCGGGATGGTTTAATTATCGTCGTCCGGGATTGGTCCGGGTAGAGAAGAGAGGCTCTCCTCGACGGAGCCGCGGGTTATATATCTACTAGCGGTATGCCGGACCTGGAATCGTTACGGACGAAGAAGCGATCGCGTCCGCCACGAAGAAACCGCGTCGCGAGCATGGGATGGGCTGGGATGGGATGGGTTGGGATAGAATGGGATGGGATGGTGGGCGTCGGGTGCGCGATTTAAGCGCGTAAAAACACGTCCGGGCGGAAAAAGCCATGTCGTTCCGCTCTCGTTCCAGCCACGCCATAACAAGCGGACCACGATGGGAAACGGAATTGTCGCGTACGTGGCGCGGGTCGAGAAGCGCGGCCTCTGCGCCGCGAACCACGGCTCCCACGCGGTTTTTCGCTCTCCGCGCAGTGAATCATCGTTATTTCGATGACCGGTCGATCCCTGCGGATTTATGCGCTCAAATATCTGCCAGGGGTAATTCAGAGCCATTACGTCAGTTAGCGCGCGGGAAGGATCAGTCGTCTTACCGAGCTCTTCGTGCCGCTGGGAATCCTGATCTTATGGCTCGCTGCTCTTTCGAAACAACAATGTGGAGAGTATTATTTTCTCCCGTTGATCATTTTAATCAACTAAGAATAGATGTTTCCGTTCCCTATATCACGTTCGATTTCCAATCAGTTCTCTGTTTAATCTCCAGATAGAACAAAACGTTTTTGACTGATCTTGCAACTCTAGCGTTGAAAGCCAATTTAACTCGTTGGTGTCCAGCGAGGAGCTGATCATTTATCACAGGAGAGGTTCTGTACATGTGAGGTTAAAAGATGATTGCACGCTTCGGGTACAAAGTACCTGTGACGCGTTCTTTTCCAACAGCTTTACGTAAAAGATTTAGCCACCGATCCTAATAAATTATGCGTTCCACGTAAAATGTTCAATTAAGATTTCCTCTTATCGATTACCTAAAAAAACCGCAGGCTCCATTAGCCAGCAAAGCTTGCGATTTTGCGACCGCAAGAGCATTAATAAGAATATTCATGGAACGACTTGTTTGAAGAACGTTGGCGAGAGAATGAAGGCAGCGAACGACGACGGGACTGCAGATTGGCAGCCTGATATTTTTATGCGAAGCCCCATTCGATAATCCGCGGACTGTTTTATGGCTGCGGTCTGTGGTGACGTCACCCGTAATGCACGAATTTTCAGCGTCCCTCGATGTACCATCTCGCGATTCACCGCGGCGCAGTGTGCGTGCACGAGCGGGCGCGGGGGGAGGCTCGTCGACCATTTAGCGGAATGGCGAGCGCGTTTTAGCAAAATTTCGCGGGGGCTGCGCCACTCGCAAGCCTCGCTCCATCTTCCTCGTCCTCTGTTCGCCCCTCTTTCTCGCCCACGCATTTTTTAGCGGCTCGGTTATTGACAGATGATGCTTTTCCCTCGATCGAGGTACACGGCCCAGCCCTCTCGGCGGTTCACCGCGCCGCGGTCATAAACACCAACAATGGCTCTCTTGAAATGGCCTCACGTGATCAGCGCAAGTATTTAATGGACCGATAATGATTGAGATCGCGCGTGATACCCGATTCTCGGGGGAAAAACCAGTTTACATTCATTTTACCAAAATGCCAAATTGTGATTTAAGAATTGGGACTCGCTTTAAAAGAAAAAGGAAAATCAATGATCGGAAAACTAGGTTTTTTTAGATCTTATTTAACGTGGCTTTTTGAATTCTTCTATGAAAATTATTTAGTTACGGGGCCTACAGATTAGATTAAAATTAGGTTGAAACGTGTTTCAGACAATTTCCTACTTCCTGTACATTCGGCATTTTTTAAATTTTTGGATCAATCTCGATCAAGTGTGAGCTCACGAAAAGATCTAGTTTCAACTTGTTTCGCAGCGCGAAAGTGTTTGAATGAATTCCGACTATTTTATAGAAACGGTTCACCAAGCGGTGGAACAAAGAAGGGATCGAGAAGAATCGGGCCACGGAACGAAGGTTTGATTTGGACCGAGCCTCCGCGCAACCCACACCTCCGCCAATATGGCTGGTTATGCAAACAAGACGGACGCAAGGTAGACAGAATCGCGCGGAGTCGCGTTACCATTATTTATCTCCCTGCGGGGCCGGAAAGAAGGGTATCCACCTAACACGTATCCTCCGGCCAACAAAGACCCCCACGCAGAAATTTGCATGGCTCCGCAGACGTTTTACGCGCGTACCTACACCCCTCTGGGAACGAGCGTCTCGGTTGATGAAGATCGGATTCGAGTCGCGTAACTTACGACGCCGACGACGCCGTGAGAACGTTTTCGGGAACGGCGTCGGAACGGGAGACGTTTCGGCGAACGGACGCCCGTCGGACAATCGGAGACTGGAGAGCCGGCACCCTCGGAACAGTCGTAATTTGCGTTTCGACGCGTTGTAAATTCGCCCGAAAAACGAACAGCCTCAGGCTCGAGGACTGAGTTCGCCTGCGGCGGCGTCAAGCGAGGCGTTTTACGCGGATAATTAAAAGTCGAGCCTCCCCCCGCTGGTCTCCGAATAATTTTAATGAACTCGGCAAAGGGATGCGGAATTTATGAAAACTGTACCCCGACAGGTTTTAGGGAGGACGGCAAGATCCATCCTCGGGGCTGTAACTCAGTCGAGGAACTCTGTCGGTGATCTATGATACCTACTCCGGTCGCAATTTATAGACGCGCGGCTGGATAAAGAATTTCGTGGCGAGCAGGTGCTCGCTCGAGCCAGCAAGATGTCCGAGCAACGTTTGAATCTTCGATTGTGCGAACCATTCCTGCTCTTAGCCATTTCGATATCCCAGAAATCGGAAATGTATAATGGGTAGAAGAAAATTGGTTACCTCCCTAGAGGATGTGTAACTAGAATAGGCGTTTAAAAGCGACTTTTCTGTATTAACTTTCTAGAATAACTTTTTAGAACGTGATGTATATTTCTTGAGTTAATCCACATTTTCCAAAAATATAGGAACGATCGATTCCCCGCTTGCCTAGCCCCGTGAAGACATAATTGCGCAGTCGTTTAGAAACGCGGGATGCAGAAATGCATTGTGGGAGATTAAAATCGCGATGTTGCTGGAGCAGCTTAGGAGACGAGGTGGAATTAACCGAAAGCGACGCGCGAAGAAGCGAACCGCGCCGCCCGCGAGGATGAAACCGGCAATTTATAATTAATAATTATATCACCGGGGGTCGAACAGGAGGAAACTCGAGTCATCGTAATCGTTTCTGAGGTGCAGTAAAACCAACACTTAAGCGGCCGTAGAGCGACAAGAAGGAACGTCGGAAGAAGCGTGCACAGCGGAGCGCAATTTTGGTAGTTGGACAGCCGTCCATCGGGACCGGGCCAGTGATCTGTAATTAGTAACTGCACCGGTGGAGGGGAACGAGTCGGATATAAAAGGGTGGAGCGAGAGAGGCATAAAGGGAGAGAGAAAGAAAGCTTCAGAAGGATGGAAGGAGAGAGAGAGAGGGTAGACGCGATGCGGGTGAAAAGAGAAGAAGGTGAGTCGTGCGGGCGATGTGGACTCCGGCAAATCGTGGCTCTGGCCAGTCTCTACGGCAATTGCCGCTGGGCACGGCCTCCTCCTGCATCCTGAACTGCACGTTCGACCTCGCGCTGCAGCACACGCACACCGCTGTCACCGTGCGCGAATGCGCTTCGACTCTGTTGCGACGTCGCGTATGAACAGCGCCCGACGAGACCACTGAATAGACGAGTAGCGGAATTCGAATGGTAATTTGATCTTATTTATTGTAAAAGGGCGGGTACGATGAATACAAGCGCGATTCTTGCCGCCTCGAGAACTCAACACGCCCACCTGCGAGGAGCAGCAACTTTTGAGACAACGTGCGGAGGCTAGTCGTTGGGGTCGGCAAAACAAAGATCATGAGGGCATTATATTTAAAAAAAATTTAAATATACTGTATAAGGATGTAGTACCCATAAAAACGTTAAAAATGTTTGTTAAAGGACGAAATAGAAGAAAAATTTATACTTGTATTATTACGGATCATTATTATATTATACTATATTATATCATATTATTATATTATTACGGATGTAGGACCTATAAAAACATTAAAAATCTTTGTTAAGGAACGAAATACAAGAAACTCAGTTTGGACTTGGATACTCTGCCAAGATCTGCGCGAGGCCATGCCTGTAACCGTTTCTGAAGTACATATTTGTAAAAAGGAAGACAGCCCCCGTTGTCATCGCGAAACTGCGCGAACAACCCTCAGGGAGATATTGAAGACAGCGAGCGGGTACGCGCGATCTCGCGGAACGAGGCAAAGTGGTTGCTATGTCGGTATACCTGAGGCTATTTACGGGGGTGGCGCGACGAGCTGTTATGGCTCGCGGACGCTCGCTGTAGGTTTGTACGAACAGACGTGATACGGAATATATGAATAATAATGGGTTCGGCCGTAACGTGAAACCCACCACCTCCGCCGGTCGTTCCGCAGTCGTCAACCCCCGGCAACCCGGTTCCCTCTGCGGACCCGCGAGCATGATGTAGTGCGAGACCGCGATACGGCATGATTCGCTCTGATTAGCGGTATCTATAGCGATAGTCACCCCATGGTCCCCATTGTAATCGGCCAGTGGCCGAGTCGGCTGGGGTAAATATTCTAATGATCACCGAGCCGAATCGGTGTCCGTTCTCTCTCTCTCTCTCTGCAAGCCCGGGGATTTTCTAACTTAGAATCGGGTGTTCGAAGAAAATGGAAATTTCTGATCATTTTCCACAACCAAACTCGTAGTCGCAGTACTAAACAGTTATGCGCTCGATCAATCATTTTTTTATGATGAAATGAAAACTGTCGATCAATCTAGCAACTTTCAGAAGCCAGGTTTGAATCTAAAAGGCCACACAGTGACGCAAGAAGGGCCTGCAGGGTGTATCTAATTACTTTCACGTGTCAGAAAGCTAACAGTCTGACCGTGTCATCGCAAAGTGCAATATTGCGGCCGATCTTATCAGCGCACACGCGCTCGTACGCCGGAATTGTAGGTACAAGGGGGTGGAATTTTTTCGCGGTCGAATCGGGCAAGCATCGGACATGGTAGCCCCTTTCAGCAGGGCTACCAACGGTGTAATTGGATCGACGGGTGATATAGAAACTGAATTGAATGCCGGCGGAGTCGGTACGCCGCTACGCTAGCCGATTCGTAACGCCGATAACCGCTTCATAAATATGCTAGAAGGTGGCGCACGGCTGCGCTTACATTACCGCTAATATTTCATTACTTTTAAACGGACGAACAAGACCGCGCTAACGAATGCGCTCGCGCCCGCGCGAGCCCGATCGGGCCCGTAGCAGTCCTACGCTCATCGATAATCAACCGAACAGAATCTACCTTGTAGCGATCCCGAGACTTTTCACATAATCAGCGCACCGTGCCGATCGGTCAACATTCAACCACCTCCCCCTCGCCCCTTCGATACTCCCTCGGCGAAGCCTCCGCCCCACACCCCGCTCCCTGTTTAGTGGCCTCCCCGTGATACGTTCCGGGATATATTGCGGTACGAAGTGTTATAAATATGCTTTATAGGAACGTGCAGCGCACGCGGTGCATTAATGCGGCTGATTGCCCGTACATCACGATGCGCCGCGCCGAGCCGGGCTCTCTCCTCTTCGTCTCATCTCCGCTCGCATCTCCGTCGGACACAGGTTAGTCGGTTAGTTACGGGTGGCGCGGCCCATGTGCGCTTTATTAAAATATTGGGTCAGCCCGTGGCGAGCTTTCGACCCCCTCGTTCCTCTCGCACGCGAGCGCACACGTCGCGAGCAACTTGCTCGGCGAGAGACTGCGAGAACGCGCTGGCAAACGCAGTTCGAGTTTCGCGGGGGTGGGGTTCGCCGGGGCTCGTTACCGGGCTCCTTTCAGGGCCCCTAAGTGGACGTCGAGTTCGTTAGAGGGCCCCTACCAGGAGATCGCGGAAGATGAACAGGGTGAAGGCGGGAGATGCATGGGCTCGTGTTTCCACAAAGAGATATGGCTCTCGCTTAGACGGCAATGAGGCGCGAATCGAGACTCTCCTGCTCTTTCCTCATCCCTGCTACACGATGTTCCCTAGCTGTACCTACCCCCATTCCGTCCTTCCTGCACCTTCGACATACGGAGTGCCCCGTGTAAGTACACAGTCGATTATCTCCGAAAATAACGTGAACGGTTTTTCGTAGGAACCGAATGATACGAGAGCGCATCATTTTTTAGCGGAAACGAAACTCGCTTACAACGTACGCTTAGGAAATACAAATCAATATTAACCATCAAGCACTATGAATAAAAAGTTTTTCATATCCGATTTCTTGCTAAGAAATTGTTAGAAAAGTAAAGTCTAAATTAATTACGAACCCATACGTTTATAAAATAATTGTGTTCACTCTGCAAAAAATATTTCGTTCGACGAAATTATTTGTTATTGATCTTTTTCGCGGATTGATTGAAGTCTAATCTTGCTAAGAAATTGTTAGAAGAGTAAAGTCTAAATTAATTACGAACCCATACGTTTACAAAATATCGTGTCGTTATTATTTTTTTATTGATCTTTTTCGCGGACCGATTGAAGTCTAAGACAGAAACGAAAACCAATTAAATAGTATTTTATTTGTGGAAGCTGGTATGAAACTTTGTATGAAACGTTTCGAGGTATTTTTGCTTGTTCAGTTATCGAGGCGGCTCGTTTCAAGTGACTCACTTGTTTATTGTCCAGGTACCACATCCGTTCGATTGGCGGCGAATAATAAGCATGCGCGATAGCCTCTTCTACAAGTTGTATCGCTTACGGTTTAATTAAGAGTTCTCGATTCCAGCGATGCGGGCGATCAGATTTTTCTGCGACGCGCCGCGCCGCGATACGTGACGGGAATCCTCGGCGAGACGAGAAATTTCCTGGTATCAATTTCCTTGCTTTCTCCGGGGGACTATATTTTACACTTTGCGCATAACACGCGTGCATGGAATTTCCAATTTTCTTTACAAGGCTTCCGTGTGGTGAGTTGCAGAGAAGCAGACGCCGAGACGAAAAAGATTTCCAAAGAAGCAGACACGAGAAGATGGAATTCGGACGTACTTTGTGGATGTTGCGCGAGGATGTAACCCTTCGTTTTACTTTACTTCTCTGACAAAAATTATTTGATAAATTATTTGTAAAACTCGTAAACGAAGAATATATTAATGCAAGAAAAACGAATATTCCATATTTGTACTAAATTATATCACATTTGTGCAATAAATAAATAGTAATAATTTGATCGAATATTTTCCGCCAGAGGTAGGATTATTTTTTGAGCATTTGGAACACCTCAAAACAAGATTTTAATACAATTTGAATTCTAGGCTGCCGAGAAAAGTTGTTCAAAGTTCGAAACTATTAAAAAGATCTACAATTCATTTAAATCGCAGGTATCTGGAAGACCTCTACCGGCCATTCGTTAGGAATCGCGTTCGATCATAATTAAAGAGAGATCGGTTTTTCCCGCGCGGAAACTTTCCGTGTCGGAGTCATCCTATAGATCACCGTCATCCGGAAATTACTTGCCCCACGGAGTTTCACGACGATAGGGAGGAACACATGAAAGGGGTAAAGTTACGAATCCCTGAATTATGCTCGCGGCTCTGGAGGCATCGTCGGCCGATTTGAGACATGCTGTGAATTAACTTTGACGGTGGGGCGACGCTTCCTTTTCACCATCGAAACCGACGCGGCGTCGACGTCGCGAAGCCTGATCTCTCGAATCACCAACGAAAAATAACCTTCGTTTCACGAAAAATTCACAATGAAAATTCTCACATCGTATTTTTAAGTTATGTTAAGTTTTTGACTCTAAAAATTCTTTTACCAAAGTTGCAATACTTTAAGGGGTATATCCGACGATGATGGAGTATTTTCTTTTACTATTACTTTTGGCTAGATTTTAAGATTATTCGTATTTGTTTAAAATGTATTGAAAATAACGCGTCTATATTTTAATTATGTGAGATATAGTTTATTTTCCGCTTTACAAAAATTTATACGAATAGGAAGAACCAAAACGAAGACGAAGAGGGCACAGCCGATCTTGCAAATCGGTAAGCACTCTCCTCGTTGGCCGTTGTCGTGGCACAGAGTGTGAGAAGCTTACTTTCCGACAAACTAAAATGTGATCTGTTAAGAATTTGTTTACAGAAGGGTTATCGGAGAGATAGCGACGAGTGGGAGGGACATTTAGCCAAGAGCGAAGTCTCGAAGGGACAAAAGGATGTAGAAGAAGGCAGGAAACGGCGTAGACGGTTCTCGCGCACCGGTCAGAGTCTGGCGGTAATGGTCTTAGGGCACAGAACGCGTCGGCGTCTAATGCCAGCGATGCGTGTACGGCTTGATACATTGCGACGAGTCGGTAGCACGGCGTGTCACCGTGGAGCCCCGTCATGTCTTAACATTTCAGTTTACACGACCGCTAATCATGTCGACGACGCGATACCGGGTCGCAGCAACCGCCGCCGAAACGGAAATAGACGCCCCGCGCGGGGCTGCTTCCGTGGCTAGCAAATAAAAGAACGCTTATATGGCTACGTGGAATTCTACGACGCGGTTGAATTACGTTCAACCGTACTGGCCAGTTGGTTCCCCAGGGAGTACCGGTTCGTCACACCCTCGTGTCGCCGTAATTTGAACCGTTCCCGGAGTCGGATCGCTTTATGGTCCCCGGTACAACTTGATTCCGCGACGCTTTGTCACCTGGACTCCGGACTTTGTAACGCGCAAGAAAGGGAACTCGGGAATTCAAATTATGAAGCTTTCTTGCGCGCGCAGAGAAACCCATCCGTAACGCAAACCTTTTGTTCGAACCTCCGGGGTGAGATCGTCCCCGACGAAATTCATAAAATTGTATCTCTTTCCAATGTTTACAAGTAGTTGGAAAATTATTTTGCGAGGTTCACCTCAACCCTTGTAGTCGGGGGAGAAACTCGAGTGCTGATTGCTGATTAAAGACTCTTTATAATAAGAAAGTTATTGCTTATTTCCTTTCGTGTATGGTCGACTCACCCCAAAGTTTTGATATTGCCCTTTTCTTGGACATCGGTGCGAAATTGTATTTGATCCGGGCGAAATCGAGCCAAAAAGCCAGTAGGAAGCGGGTTCGTTCGATAAAAGAGCATCGGCCATATCCAGAAGGGATGAAAGCAGGGTCCGCGGTTCAGGGTCCAGGTTTTCTGATCGCTTCAATATTGTTCTATCATAATAAATTCTGATAACGTACGACACTTCCATCCTATACTCTCCGCCAAAAAATGAATTCCCTTCGTCGGAGCTTTTATTCCGTTCCCATCGCGGGAGGCGACGAGGCAGGGTCGGCCGCGCCGGGACGAAGTGGTCTCGATAAAAAAAGATGGCGGGCACCGTTGCCAGCAGCGTCGTAAGTATGTCCTAAGTGCATTTAACGATTATTTTATATTAACGGGTGAATTTATTAGCGGCCTCCATTATCGGAGTTTGCCGGCCCCAAGGCGACCGTCTGTACGTCTATCGCCTTACCAAGAAACGGCGAAGACTGGGCAGGAAGGCGGGCCAAGAGAGGAGACAAGAAGAAAGAAGGAGAGAAGAGAGACGAGAGGGCTACGTGGGTTAACGGAGGTCTCCGCGTCTTTATCCATCGCCTTTCGACCGTCTTTTGTTTCACTTCGTGGCTCGTGAATACTTCAAAAGATGTCCGGCCCCCAGCCGTTATCGATAGCGGCTTCGTTCTAAATAAATTTACGAGTTGCTACGTTGGGAAGCTACCGAGCGAAAATTGCGTCGTCCCATCTCGCATGCGACGAAAGCCTCCATCGCGGTCAAATATTTATAAAATAAGAATGTAAATGACCGAACGACGTTCTCCACCCTCGTCGCGCGGCATGCTTTACGCCTCGAAACTACCGAATTTCATCGATCGGTAACCGCTCCGATCGACCACTCCGCGAGGGTGAGAAAGTCGTGAACGAGGGTGAAAAATTAAGTTCCCGACGGCGCTTGAGGAACGGGAAATTAATAACGAGCTCCTGAGAGGGGGCTACGTCGCGGAAAATACGCGAATTCATTCGACTTGCGAACGATCGGGTCTCTGGTGGGTAACTAAGGCCTCTTTTCAATCCCCGCGAACGAGTTTTCGGGGGCTGGAAGGTTTCTCGAGAACGCGACCAAGTCGTGGCACGACGGAGAGAAAGAAGAGTTTTGCGAGAGACCGCAAGAGTTGGTTTCAAGACCCGGACCGACCGGAGGGCGGAAAAAGGTTAGGGGGTGTTATGCCACCCTTGGGACAAACCCTGATGGGGTTATGAGCCTCCGAGGCCTACTCTTTCCACTCGGTTTCTACATCCCGTTTTCCTTCCATTCTATTCCATAATACGTCCGGAGATGTATACGTCCTGCAGGACGGCCGCAAAATGCGTTCTAGATTGCATTCGGATACAGGGAGATTCACGGCCGTAGAAAGAAACAGAAAGCGCGACCGAGGAGGCGGCCGATCCTTGCCTTGGGAAGATCGAGCTGGGATTTGCCGAGGGCGTCCCGATTACTTTTCGCATCGGTGGCTCGACCGTATCCTCGCAGAATTGAACGACGCTGATCAAGACCGCGGGGGCGCGGACGCTTGTACTTACGTTCCCCTGGTATATGCTATATATGCGAAATTCGATCCCCGTCCCGCGGGACTTTGGAAATTGGATGTTTGCAACTCACCTGAAACAGAAAGAAAAGGGGATTACTCGTAACGACTCCTCGCAAACAAGTTTCTTATTTTCGGGCCGCGAGTAAGCTGCTTTGAGCGGGACTTTCGACAAATTGATGGGCACCCATCGTCATCATCTCGACAGGATTTTCAATTCCGCCAAACGATTTTAAACCTGCATATTGTCCGCCATAAAACTCCTTAGAATTTCTTTGCATTTTACAACATGATTTTACAAAGTGAATAATCTGGGACCGGTGAATTTGATCAGTGCTGGTAGATGTACTGTGAAATATTGTTAATAAAGTTAGGTCACAGATGAAACGCGTTAAGTACATCACAAAAGTTGGATGTTCAAACCGAAACCGAGACGAACGTTTATCACTCGCACCTCGACAGGATTTTCAATTCCGCCAAACGATTTTAAACCTGCATATTGTCCGCCATAAAACTCTTTAGAATTTCTTTGCAGTTTACAACATGATTTTACAAAATGAATAATCTGGGACCGGTGAATTTGATCAGTGCTGGTAGATGTACTGTGAAATATTGTTAATAAAGTTGGGTCACAGATGAAACACGTTAAGTACATCACAAAAGTTGGATGTTCAAACCGAAACCGAGACGAACGTTTATCACTCGCACCTCGACGTTTTTCGTCAGGCCTACGCACACTCGCGTCCCCGTCCTTTGTGCTCGAAAATAATAACTCGCTATCAACCTTGTTGCTCTGTAATAACCAGGTGCGGACGCGAGTACATGTACCCGCGGCGGAAGGAAAAAAAAGAGGACGTGGTCGTCGGCCCTTCAACGGAGAAGGACGAGAGATTTATGTCGCGAGAAAAAGATGAAAAAAGCCTCGCTGCTTGTACCAAGAATTCCGAACGAAATCTTGTACCGACCGGGTCCTGAGTGCAGACGATCCGCCGCGGTGGAGGGGGCACGGCGTAATTAATAAACCGGTATGCTAATTTCGCGAGGACAGAACTCGGTGTTTTCTGTTGGTCCGGTGCGCTCGTTCTACTCTTGTACGCGGGACGAAGTCCCCGATCGACAAGAAAGATGTAAATCGTGCCGGCGAATTAAACTTCGTGCCTCAATATCGACCTCCTGCACGCTCGACAACCGGCCAATCGTGTAATTAAATTATTAAAAGTAATCAAATACTGCGTCCTACCGATAAGGCGACACGAACGGGACTCGCGTCGGACCAGCTGAGGACTAATCGAGTCTTTCGTTTTCAAGCAAAACTAAAAATACAATTGCTCAAAGCGAAACTTTGTATAAAGAAAATAAAAATTTACTTTCTTTCTTAATAAAAATAGATTGAAAATAATGTAACAGTATTTTTAAATTCTCTCTGTTTTCAATTAGACCTAATCATTCTTCTCATAAATTGCTGAAAAAGAATAGAGTCCACATTAATTACAGAGCTTACATTCATTAATCCCTCGTGTCGATTCGACATACTTTCTACACTTCGATTCATCAACGACGCGAATAAAATGGTACACAGTTCTAACGAGCTTACATAATCACGTCAAATGGCCACCGAAGATAAACTTAAGTTGGGAGAGCGAGGGAATAAATGTTGAGTCTCGATGCTGAAAGGAGAGCAGCGGACAAGAACTCGAAAGAACGGGTCGTCGCTGCAACATTTACGCGAGAACGAGACGCGAGAGAGATAGAGAGAGAGAGGAGAGGACGAGCTCTCAGAGAGCGAAATGGAGCGAGCGTGTGGCGTGTAGACGGGGTGGTGAACAACGAGCGGTAAATCAAAAGCGGGAGGACTTCCTGATGCGAGTGAACGAATCACGGAAGAGGAGAGGAAGACGAGAAAAGAGAGGGACGTCGGGAAACACGACGAGTTTTCCGGCGGCGAGGAGACCGGCGAGCTTTGTGCTTTCGCAAAGGGTGTCTCACGGCAGCCGGAGGGTGTAACCCCGGCTTATTCATACGCAGGAAGCGGCGAACGAAGGAAACCGAGGACACGAAACACGCCGTGCTTTTACGGACCGGCTCGTCCGGACGATAACGTCCCCGGCCTCCTGGAAAATGAATATAGTCTGTCCGAGACCTCGGGAAACGGGGATGATCCGGACGCGGCTAACAACTACTACCAAGTTACGATTAAACTGTAACTTCCACGATCTCAGGCTGTTCTGTTCTCTCTTTTCTCCACTAGCCGTCTTATCAACAGAATGATACGATTTCAATATCACTGGTTACACGAGGTGACCTAGTCAGGATGCTGTAATTTTTTATATTTATTTAACGTCGCTCTCAACCCTTTCCTAAGGTTATTTCGCGACTACAGTTTATTAAGGTGGGTTTCGAACTACCTTGGGCACCACAACAGTATTAGATGGCTCATGGAATATTTCTAGAGGTACAGAGGTGAACAAAAGTATTGTTTACATCAGGCTGATATGAACAATCCTAAACTCCGATGCATAAATCAAACCTACCCTTAGCCTCTTCTAGTTCCTCCACACCCTATACGAAATTCTCGCTATGTGTATACACACACGCAATTTGAAGTCCTCAAAAGATTAAAAACAAACATGATCGCGTTAATGTCCGTTCGCGGAACTGCTTGGACCAGTCGTAAGAAGACCTACAGTTTATTAAAGTGGGTTCCGAACTACCTTGGGCACCACAACAGTATTGGATGGCTCATGGAATATTTCCAACATTGAGGAAGTGATCGTGTAATAAATTCAAAAGTATTGTTTATATCAGGCTGATATAAATAATCCTAACGTGAATTCCGATGCATAAACCAAACCGACCCTTAACCTCTTCTAGTTCCTCCACACCCTATACGAAATTCTCGCTATGTGTATACACACACGCAATCCGAAGATCCTCAAAAGATTATAAACAAACATGATCGCGTCAATGTCCGTTCGCGGAACCGCTCGGACCAGTCGCACGCGCGAATCGGATGCAAGACGAACGCGGAGCCGACAGGATAACTGGTTCCGGAACGGTTTCTTTATCGGTCGACCGATAAGTGACGCGACGCTATGCGAAAGCGGTTGGGGCTTGTTTGGGTCAGCGTATCGTGGACCACACGCGTGCGATTGACACCGGGGCCCGGCATGAGAAACGAATCGACGAGCTCTCAGAAAAACGAAGATAATTACCGACACCGACAGCTCACGGTGACAGAGATCGAGTCGATCCCCTGGTTCGGGGAATCCTGCGAGTCGATAACCCGGTCCGTAAATTAAGATCTGAGACAAAGAGAGAGAGCTGGGAGATACGGGGAGGATCGGGGGTGAGACGGAAGCACGATATCGATCGAGGATGCCTCCGCTCGAATTCGCAAAAAGAGAACGCCGAGATTCGGAGGCTTGCAGGGCTCTCTTTCGTTACTTCTTTTCTTTTCCGACCTCGCGATCGCCACGAGTACACGTACGTTCGTTAATATCCTCCGTGACACAGGTACACCGGCATGTTGTCGGTCGGGGATCGTCGTTTTTTCGACGTTTCTTCTGCGTTCACGGTCCGTCTGGGTGTTCGGGAGGCCGCTGGATTACCAGACACCCCGCGGACTCGCGCTTGTAAACGCTCCTTATCGCGCAAGCGACGCCGCGATTGACAAATGCACGCGGGATCGGAGGGGATTACGATTCCGTTTCCTTGTTCGAGCAATTACCGCACGGTGAAATTGTTTGGATGAATTTAATAAGAGTCAGCCGGTTTTGTTTCATGCCTGTTCGAAGACTACTGCGTTGGATCTCGCTGTTGCATACCTACGATAACATTTTCTCTAGTATTCTCTCTCTATATTCAGTTCGGCATCCTATCTTGTATTACTCATCCTTGAACTTCATCCCTATCATTCATCCCTTACTGACCATTAGACTTAAAACAACCCCCCACCTTTCAGAACCAAACCTATATCTTCTGCTGATTTCTTCTTCTCGCAAGCATTCTTTTCTTTATTGAGCCACTGAAATCTATTATGGGCTCATTTCGGCTTTAACAATATTTTTTTTTAACAGTAGTCTTACAGTTAGTATAGAATGACAGAATTAATAATCTCTAGAGATGAAGATTGCAGTCGCATAAAAACTGAGAATATATTCACAGGCTTTAACATTAGGTTTAGCATAGAAAATGTCCGCTTTTAATGGTAGAAAAAACTTAATTTTACGCAACTTATTAACGAATTTAATTCCAGTCTTGTTTCGCTTCTGATCAATCTAGTCTTGTCTAGACTACTAAGTTCTTTTTGTATAACGTCTGTAGTTTGTATTTCGCTCAGAAATTGTACTTAATAAATATACACATATTAAGTATCCGGAATACAACATCGCGTTGTCTAATGTCGCATGGATTCGCGGAATTGTGTGTTCGTCGCGGAAACCAATTTTGCGGGATCGTACGAGCGTCTCGAGAGCAGTCGCTTGTCCTGGAGGAGCGATTGCAAGACTTCTAGACAGGGAAAGCGGAATCGCGGGGATCGTAGAACGGCCGGAAGATTATATTCGAAGATTTGGTTTCGGCCGCGACGGGACCTCTTCCTTCTGCCGTTTCGCTTCCCTTTCGCAGCTCGCTACCGGGAAACGAGTTACTCTATGCTAAGTTTATGGAGGGCCGGGGGCGATGCGTTGCCCTTGTAAAACCATTTTCAGATAACGCATCGCGTCCATTACGATCTGACGCGCGCATCCGCGCCGCGACTTCGCTCGTAGACCGGTAGGCGCGCGAACGCGCTCAAGCTCTTACATTTTACATTATGCATATCTGTAACTACGCAGGACCTCCTTCTCTATAATACACACCGACCCCGTATCGTTTCCCCGATCGGTTTATGGGCCGGCGTTTCTGCTGGGGTTTTACAATGATTGGAAACGCCGCGAATAGATACACGAGGCATCCCCTCCATGCGAGAACGACGCGAAACTTTTGACCCTCTTTTGTCTCGACACTCGTACACTCCGAATTTTATTTTCAATTTTTCGAATTGCTGTTTGCATATCTTTCATACTTGTTCGTCCTCTGTAGGATATATTTTACTGTTTAATCACACTAGGCTTATAGGTGTAATAGTTTCAATTGACAAATATCGTGATTATAAAGATGTATCTGCGAAGAATCGTTGAACTAGGTTACGATGACATTGGCAAATTGTTAAAAATTTAATGGCGATGTGAATAAATGATTCTTCGGGGTGAAATGTCTAGATGAAACTTCTGGAATTAGCTTCGAGCGCAAGAGGTTTGTGATTTATCGACTCCCCGCTTATATTGATATCTCGCTAATATAACGATATCGAGAACCGTAGGAAATGAGGAAGAACGATTCCCAGAGGAGCGAAAGAAAATTCAATTTCTCTTGGTGTTTCGGGCAGCAAAAGTTTCCCCGGGCGAGGAGCGTCGTAGTCGCTCGAAAATGGTTTTGCGGGGAATGGGGTCCGGCAACGGGCGATCCACGCAGCCGCGTTTATATGGCTTCATAGATGTGGAGAGGCGGCAGAACGGTGGCAGGAATCGGCGGGGCGTCATCAAAGTTGCATAAGCAGCTCTTAGGAAACGCTCTAGCGCGCGATCCCGGGGGAACCGTGACGCGCGTGTCCTGCAGGATGCGGCGGCACACTTTTTCCTGGATATGGTCGCCGCTTATAAACCGTTGCGGAGGAGATCGCCGGGCACGCGGGACGGATCGAACTTGTTACGTTAAGTGGCTCAACATGACTCATGAGACTGTTACGCTGGGTTCGTCTTCGCGACCCCCCTCCCCCCAGGATGCGTAAGCTGTTTAGCGGGGGCACTTCTCGAGCTTCCGAGGAAATCGGTTTTTGGCGTTGTGCTCGTTTCTGAATTACAGATTCAACGGCTGCGTTGCGCAACGAAGTAGTGGACACGAATCCGCAGATGCTGAATTCTTTTTTTTCTGAGGTCGTCCCAAAAGTTTGCTAAGGATCAATCGAACACCGATCACTATTGAGAACATAACTGACAGGATTCTTTAATCTTTCGTGAGCAAAAATTCATTATCCCGAGGAACAGAAGCATGCATAAAAAATGACTGGCGTGGAAGATGCAGGAATAAGAATTTTCGTATCTACGTCAACCAAGAATCCGCAGATGCTGAAGAGCGAGCAACTTGAAATTAGAAAGCGTAGATTTCCACTTTTTCCGAGGTTGTCCCAAAAATTTGCTTTCTTCTCAATCGGACACCGATCGCTATTGAGAACATAACTCTTCTGGTTGGATTCTTGAATCTTTCGTGAGCAAAAATTCATTATCCCGAGGAACAGAAGGATGCATAATACATGGCCGACGTGGAAGATACAGGAATAAGAATTGGCGCATCGACGTCAACCAAAATGGCGCTTATCGTCACCAGCAGTTCGCGTGAGAAACCGGTGCGTCGTTGGATAAGAGAGGGCGGGGGTCGGGAGACGTTGCTGCATTTTAATGTGTTCCTTATTCGCGGCCGTACACCTGAGACACGTCCGTGTATACGTCAAGATCCACGCGTATATGCATACGCGGACGTGAATATATACGCGAGCGCCTGGACGCGGCGCGGCCGAGAGAGCCGGCCAGAAGGAAGAGGCGGCCTGGTTGACTTGTAGATTTATTGACGAATTTGGCCGCACATTTGTTCGCCGGGATTTCAATACAATTGAAGGGGTTTCACCATTGTTGCCCCCGCGACGACGTCTCGCCGCCGCGCCGCTTGGAAAAAGGAGACTGTTGAGAAGAGAGAGGGAAAGAAAGAGAGAGAGAGACCAGGGGCTAGAGGGTGGGGCCGAGCAAGAGGGTGAATCGGCATTTGGTATTGTAATGGCAGGTCGTCCCCGTCGATCGGGCATCAGGCTGGATTTCTTGGGAGCTGACGGGCCGGGATTCGCACGTTCCGCGGGTTCTCATATCCATTAACGACCGGAGCCCAGGCTGACTTATAGTACGAACAGCTCTCTGGGAATCGTTCAACCCTCCGCGAGCTTGATTTCCATATCGGTCGCTTCAATTAACTCCGTTCGGCTAGTCCGTCTTTTTCTCGCGTTCGCTTAAACGCCCGGCCGCGATCGATCATTCGAGCCGTTCCCATTTTGTCTTCGCTCCGCGCCGTTGTCAATAAGGCGAGCGTGACGATACGGTGGATGGAGGAGAGTGAGAAAGAGAGAGAGAGAGAGCAAAGGGGATGGACGCAAGAGGGGCGAAATCAGGCTGGAAAGGAAGGAGTTAGCCAGAGGCCTATACGCGATGCGTGCAAGAGATAGCGGCGGCACGTATAGCGACCGACCGCCGTATCGAATAATTGGCTCCTGCGGCAAGTGCACATCCCGCCCATTATGTGCATCACTGCACCGTGCACTGCCATGCCGGACCATGGACGGGTAGAATATCGCCGACGATGCACTTCCCTCCTGTTCCCTGTCCCATTCTCCATCCTCCGTGGCTCTTTCTCGGTCGCGCTCGCTACATTATTTCACATATCGTAGCGCGCGGGCGCGGGCTGGCGTTATTCTTTCCGCTGGCAGCCAGCAGTCGAACGGTTTTTCTTCGCGTTTATCTTTTTCCCTCGGCAGCCTCGTGCCCGATAAGCCGCGAGCGACGTTGATCAAGAACCTCCGGACGATTAGGAAATCCGCGAAACGACGCGGTCGGAATATTAACGAGACGGGGAGCGCGGAATGCATCTTTCCGACGCTATGGTTTCGCAAGGTGTTCCGAAAGGGACGCGAAGAGATGTCGGTGACGCCGCACGGAGTCGCACCGCGTCGCGGGAACGTTGCGCCGCGGCGTGCAGAGTGCAGTCGACCATAATTTCATCAACGGCACGACTGTGTGCGCAGCGGTTGTTAGGTATATGCATTTGAATTTGATTAGTGGTGCAAAAGGGGGTGAACGCCGGGTGGAAACCGGGGGAAACGGGGGGGCGAGCCGGGGGCAGACTGGTGACACCCTTTGCCACAGCAACCCCAACCGACCAGTCAGCCAGCGCCGTCTCCACCACGGCTGCACGGTCGTGGCTGCAACTACTGCAATTATCCGCACACGTCATACGCGTGCATTACGCCAAACCCTGCACCCTGGCTGCGGTCACCTCGCGCCTCTGACTAACCGACCACCCCTGTCGGCTGCACCCCCGCGCTTCTAGGCCGCCGTTCACCCCCGGAGATATAATTTTAAACCCCGAACTGTCGGAGGACTTTGGCTGCGTTCCGATCGCACCCGCCTCTCGCCAGTAATTTCGGCCGCGCCGGTTATTCCAACATTTCCGAAACACGCGTGCCCCAAGAACAGGGAAAAGGGATCGCCTCTAGTAACCCCGTCTAAAAACGCCCCTGACCTGGACAACGCTAGCGATACCAACTGTGCGGTCCGCGAGCAAAACCGATTAAAACCGCTCTCTGACATTCTCTCTTCGTCCTTTATCACGGTAATTAAAAAACCGCAGACACTTTTGTAGATCCACTGTTTGAAACGATGATTTAAATCGTGGACTTCCATCGCGTCCATAATTTCATTTTACAGCAGTTTATGTGACTGGAAATACTATAAATGTTGGTAATTACATTCCTTATTAGCTGTAAGTACACAATTATCCTGGTAACTAGATGTTCCTGAATGTGTCGTATAATCAAGGAATCAACTTGAAAGGATTTACCGAAGGCACGTCCATTCGTTTAATTGAAATTACTCGGACCGATTCAGACTTTAGAACCCGCATTACAGGGGACTCTTTCGTGTCTCGATTTCTGCGGTTCGCGAGGTCCACGTGACCGATTCAGCGAATTGCAATCGGTAATGACGGGCCGACGTCACGGCATCGATCAGCAGATACGCTTATCGGTGCAGTGCGTTAAGCCGAGCGAATGATGGAAGCTCTCGCGGCGCGGCCGCCTCTCGTAAACCGTCTTTACGAGCTTTTCTGCCTGTTTACCGGCACGGCAGAGAGCACTTTCTTTTTCTTTTACCCCTGTTTCACCTTCTCCTCCTCCACCACGTCTTTGTGCGTTTTTTTTTAATCGAACGCCACGGGGAAAGAGAAGGAAAAAAAGAAGCTGAAACAGAGGGACGAGCGCGGCCAGTGAAACGTTCGTGTATACCTACGTATATATTTTATCGCCGGCAGTCTCGTATGGCCGAGTCGGTGGGCCCGCCCCCTCGCTCGCTGCGAGTTAGGTTTAATTAAAACCTAAATCGTATTTAACTGCGCCGTAAAACAAACCTGATGTCTTTCGTAGAGGGAACGCGGTAGCTACCAAACGACTCGCGAGCTCTTTGCTCTCGATCACCAGAGTCGATCTCCTTTTTGGTCGCGCGACTGCCGACGCCGATCCCCGGACCCAGCCCCCGAAGTCGCATAATATATTCCCGGCGCTTTCTTTTATGATCCATATTTCTCATTTCGCCGGTCGTAAATTGCTGGAAAGCAGCCGAGGCGCTCGCGCGAGCCCGATAAACGCGTCTTCCACGGATATTCGCAAAACCGTCGACGCGACCAACGCCGGAAAACGAACGGCCTTTGTCTACGTGGATCGGCCGCGTTTCTCGACTCGGCTAGCTAGACTCCTAGAAACCGCGAGGTGCGAACGAACTTGCTATACGAACGCGGTAAAAATCGCCGAGCAGTTTGGAAAGCGTAGTGTGACCCTACGACAGGATCTTCGAGGATCAGTAACGGACACGTCCAATATGGCGTCGATTCCAGCGGGAGGATTCCCATCCAACCAATCCCTCTTCTTCTCCGTAGCTCGTGCACCACCATTCCGACGGTGGAGAACGGGAGAAGGCGAGAACAAACGAGAAGAGAGAGAAGGACGAAGGACGAGAGAGCCGCGCGTATAGCCGAGCGGCAATAACGCCGAGCACCAGACGCTAATAACAGACCGTACTGGCTGCCCATAGGCCATCCCGTGCAATGAAACGGGACCAAATAAAAATCACGGGGGAATTATTATGGTGGTCGCTAACGCACGGCCGAAGGAGCGCGCCACGGCCGAGTTTTGCGAGTCCTGGCTCTCGTTTTCTCTTTCTCCCTGCGTTCTCTCTTTCGACCACCAGAGTTTTCCAGCCGGACGATTTTACGAGAGAACCAGCGTCCAATTACGCTAGAGCAATCGGATCGATCCGTTGCGTGTCCGACGTGCTCTTCTTATTAATTTTTAATGGCCGACGTCCGACAATCGGCTCATTTCCTCAGCCCCGTTAACGAGCACGCACTTTACGTACCGTTCGCAGCAGCGTTCGACATGATTTTACGATAAGCCCCCGTCGTCGTCATCGACGTCTGACCAACCGCGGGTCCAGATCCTATTAGAATATTGCACGCTGGGATACTGGCTGTTTGACAGTCACCGGTTGAATTAATAAACTCGATTATTTATGAACGGGGCCTGGATACGCCGCTCCGCACCGCCGATGATGGAATCCGGGAAAGTTGATCGCCGAGAGATTTGTGGCAACTAGCTGCTTAATAAATCGATCGCGGAAGCGTCGGGACTAACCGCGGCCGGTTACGCGGGATGATAGGGAACTACGACTGTGAGTTATAATGTTTACTTTTTGATTGATGAAGCAGTCGACGGATACAGTAGGAGTAACCTTTCAGTGCCTTCGAGTCGCGACGATGATAGCCCCGAGAGTGCGCTATCAAGTTATCGCTTGCCTGTTAGACGCGCATCAATTGCTTCTCGCCAACGGAATATCGTGCTTTGTCTTCTATCTGTTTCATGAGCGTGCACGGTGGAGCTTTCTGTGGATAACTTGCCAAAAGAGTCTGCCTCCATATGGGTATTCGTAGTCGCCAGTGGCGTTAAGCATTCACGAGCCAACGTTAACGGTACACATATCTATCATCAGCTTTAATGTTGAATAAGAATGACAGTATTCTACGAAACTATTAATTCTACTTTTGGTTAAAAAGATTTACGATATTTTTATAATTTCTCTTCCAAGAAATATCTTACTGTACAGAGCTCAGAGGAAACAAAAATGAATTTCTTTGGAAAAAAAGATTTTAAATTACACATATTACAAAGGAGACATTAAAAATTATACTAACAAAGGACATTGTAACAATGTCCTTTATATACATTGAATACATTGGACAATGACTTTTGGTTCACGCAAATGTATTATAAAAAAATTAATTTTTCCAAATGCATTGAGGATAGCCAACGTGTTTAAGATATGAAAAGGCGAGTGGCTGGAGCCGGACCCAAAAAGGGCAGTAGAGTGAATCGTGCTTTTCTCTCGCATTGAAGTAAAAGTGGCCGAAGCGGATGGAGCATGGAGAGAGGAGGGAGAGAGGAGGATAAGTTTGCAAGGAGTGAAGAGGACGAGCGGTCGCGGTTGTCGGGGCCGCGGAATAAGAGGCCGGCAAGGTTTTCGCCGACGCGCAATCATCGTCCCTGTGGGAAATCCCGGGTCCAGGCCTTGTCGAAGCCGCGTTCTGATTGGGCTGGCCGCGTGCGAGAAGGTTTTGACCTTCGCGTACACGCATCGTTGCCCTTAGGTCGTATCGGTCGAATGATCGAGGAGGACCTGGGGGCCGGGGGAAAAGGTGGCGTCGGCGGTTGCGGCCGGACAAGCGAAACGGGCGAAACGAGCGCGAAAGAGGAAGAGGAAGAACGCGCGAAAGCACCAGGTGGAGACGAGACGAGAGCACACAGGCCTCCAAGAGAAGAATGGCCGACCGCAATGAAGATTTTAACTGGTACCCTCACGGGCTGGTCGACCGGCCGCGGCCGGCCGGCTCGCTCTTTTTGTTATTGTTTCTTTCTGGTTCCCTTTTCTCTATCATTCCCCCCGCCCCCCTCCGCCCTGCCCCACCGCCCCTCTTCTCTCGCATCCTCGAAAACGATTTACCGAGGCCATTCCGACGAGGCTGCGTTCGCCGGCCGTTATTTGTATACCGGCGAACGTTCACGGAAATTGCGGCCGGTATAAGGTGTGCGTTGTTCGCCACGCACCGAGGAGGCTGCGTACACCCGAGACCCATGCTTGCGTAATCACGATAACCACAGGGCCCAGGAATAAGTAATAAGCGGAGTCCGGGGGAAGAATCGCGTCTATTTTCCAGCAATTAATCGCTGGTAATTACGATAAATCTGCCGCGTCGTTAAGGCACGACCGGAACCAGCGAAATTATTCCCAATATACGGGGGGATGATTTAAAAGCGACCCGCACGGGTGCTTGCGCCGCGCCGCGCCAAGCCGAGCCGCGCACAAATTGCATCGATCCGACTATAATTTTTCACCGGGGCTCGCTGTTTGTAACGCTTCTATGGAAATCCAATTGCCGTTCGACGAATCGCCGACTATGCCCGTGTTATTGCTTGTTCCCCAGTCTACCTTTTCGAAAGAGTCCTGGACTGCGTCCACGGTTTCGAACGTATTAGAGAGATAATGACAGAAATCAGTGGCGCGAAGAAACAAATAATTAAGATTCCAATTTTATCCGCTACTTTAATGTTACGAAAGAGGTGCGTGGCGTTATATGAAATTCGAGTCAGCTGCGTCGGATCTACAGCGTTGATCGGGGAACATCTTCCAGAGTCGTTCGACCGGGCAAAAAGTGGGTCAAAGACAACCGATCGATCTTCTCTCTGTATCGGTCGCCCTTCTAATCAAGCTGGATTGGTGCGTCTCGCTGCGGATGCCTGTGTATAAATTCCGCCTACGGCGAGCGTAATTGGCGCCGGCCGATATCGGCAACGGGGAAAAGATTGTCATCGTGGAGGTCGACCTTGTCAAGCGTTTGACCGCGAGAGAGCCGGCCTGCTCGCACCGAATCCGCTTTTATCCCCGTGGAATTCCAACGCGATGGCGGCTTTTGTGCGAGAGCCGAAGGTAACGATATCTGCGCCGCGGCATCGCCGTAGGGTCGCGCATATAATTATCGCGATGACGACACGGCCGGCAGACGAGCGTCTCTCTCTCCGGAGGATACGTCGCGTCGCGGCGGTTTACGGCGCACCAATCTACGTGTACGAGTGATATCGCGCGGATAATTGCAGGTGTCACGGCGACGTCCGCTCGCGATCCTATCGACCGGCTTCGAATTCCAGATTAAAGCAGGTCTTCTTTTTTCCCCCTGGCCTTCGACCGAACAAATTGGAGGCGAGCGGAGAGACCGGCGATACAAGATTGTGCCGCGTCTTTCGCCTTTCGTTAATTTTTCAGGTTACAAGGGAACGTACGATCCCCCACGAAACGATTCCGTTCAAAGTCGGCCGAGAGACGCTCGGACAAACATTCCTGACTCGAGCCCGTGTAATTTGCTCAAGGAATTTAATCCCTTTCAACTTTTCAAGGAAAGTTTTTAACCCCCCAAAACGTACATCCCACTGACTCTGAGGAATATTTCAAAAATTATTACTGACCGTGTCCACCAACAGCAGCTGCAATTAACTGCTCGAGTTACTAAAGTTAGAACTTCACCGATGAAATTAATATTCTAGAAAATTAAAGAGACAGAGACATTAACGGATATAATCGGCGATTGCTAAATGCAGGCAGCGCTCCGACAAAAAGGACAATGCGTTCGTCCGCGGAAACAAAAGGTGTCTTCATAAAAAAGTAACGTTAGGATAAATGATAGCGTGCTGGTTCGAACAATGGCCGGGGCTCTATTTTCTCTGTTGTTGCGCAATCGTCTTTTACTCGGTTACCGACACGAGGAAAGTGTTACAAGGACTCCGATACAAGTGTTCGAGCTTGAATCACGATTTGTATTCGATACTGGCTCCGGGCACGGTAACTTTCCGAGCGTTTTCAGGCTGATTGCGAGTTGATCGCCTAGGTGAACCCTCCCAGAAGCAAGAAGCAGCGCCGACACGGCGATTCCGATTCAATTGTCCCGGGAATGGCAACAGCGCGAGCCAAGCGCCCATCAAGGAGTACGCGCGTAATGTTGTTTACAGTGCGTGTACGTGTGCCGGGCCGGCGCGGTGGTACGCACGCGCGCGCGTCGCGTCGTTGCCACGAGGTTTCGCACATCGCACACACCGAGGCACCGCGCGCACGCACGCATACACGCGTGCGAAACGCACGCCCACACGGCGCGACGCCACACACGGCCGGCGGAACACGCGAGAGACGGGAGGCAGGTGCTCCGCGCGCCATTGGCCACCTCACCAACATGGCCGTACCCCTTTTCCTCACCAACACCACCAACACCGCGACGCGAAACGCAACCCACCGAGGTGTCTGCACGGCTTCACCGAAGCCACGGTTATTGTCGAAGATGCGTTTACGCTTTCTATTCTCGGGCACCCCGAGGATCCTCAGCTCTATACTCTACTTCCTATCTTCATCGAAGATCACTCCGGAACGCGCGAACCCTGAAGTAAGATTACGCGTTACTCCGAGCCCTCAAACTATCCCTTTACAGCCTGCAAATACTCCCTCCCTTAACAGGCCAGTGTCCAAGATCAGCTTCTATATCTAAATCCTATTTCAATTTTCTTTGCTGATGCTTAGAAAGCGTGCACGTTTCTCCAAGTTATCTGTGTCCAGACACTTGGTAGACTCTCCTTGCCAAACCCCATTTCAATCTTTGTCGGTACCATCAAAGAACACAAAGTTATGTTACGAAAACCACGAATAGATAACTGTACTAGTCCAAGGTGTTGTCCTCTCTGAAGAAGCAGGGTCTAGAGTACTACAGGTGCTAGGAAAGAAACGTTTGCACAGCGGTAGACGGCCCTACATCCTAATCGTTGCAACAAATATCCAAGCTTAGAAAAGGTTGAGAACGACACAGATAGAGTTTGTAAGTGGAGACTCTTCGAAACGAGTCCGCGAAACGTTCGTACCTATACAGGCTAGCGAAAGCAAAGCCTACCTGGCCGGACGCGAGCTCGTTCTGTAATTATTACTTGGAGTTCTGGTTAGAGAGCTCGCGCGTTCGGCTCGTCCAGTCGGCGATAAACGCGAGCGTGTACGAGAAGGTCCGGGCTGCATCCGTGGCCCGCTGCATACACAGGGAGATACGGGATCTCCGTTCAGCCGTAATGGCAGACTCGGACCAGGCCGAAGCAATTAGAAGTACGAGGTAAACACAGAGGAGCGTGCCCTCGGACCAGGGAGCCATTCGAAGAGCCCCCGCCGCGTTATTTTCTTCCCGCTCTCGACTCGGCGAAGGCTGTAATTAAATATTCCTGGAGAAGGATGCCGGGAGACCCGAAGAATCTTCTCGCGGTTCCATCTTCTACCCGCCTCTGCCGCGATCCACCGTCGGCTCGGCCCGTTGATGGAGAAAAGATAGATAGACGCGAGAGCGAGCGGCTCCGTTTCGTCCCCGTTCCCGTTGTTCATGTCTAAGAGGAGCCCGGCGAACGAGCTGCCTGGTGAGACAACAGAGCCCCGGGGATTTAAGTTTCTATAAATCATCTCAGGTCTCTCGAAACTCGGCCCCGTATTTACGACCCTTCGACCTTAGCCAGACGGCTGACCTAGGCCGGCCCTCGTCCGACTTCTTTGTACCCGAATGCGAGATCGTTTAACGACGACAAAGTATTCCGTCGATTTCGACTATGTTTCCCATTGAGTGGTCCGCGGAGACCTGCACCCGAGACCCGGGACCTGGCTGTCGTCGACATAAATTACTGACATCGCGGATCTGCTTTAAGTACTACCGGTTCTTGGAAGGGATACTGAATATTCCAAAACGAGAAATCGTTTCTCTTCAACGCGCCGCGCCGGTCGGGCTGGTCCAAGCGGTTCTGTCTCCGCCAATGGACACGTCGATACAAGAAACAGAAGGCGCTGTTCGACGTCCAGGGATAAGAACACCTATCGCAATTTGTCCGGATCCAGGAAAGTGTTACCGTTGAATAGATATTATGATTTGGAGTATTTAAGGCAGGGAGCGGAACTTCAATAGTAAGATTGCGAGTGAACCACGTGACTGGCGAGTCCGTCACTATCGAAAATAAGACATTCCCGATTGGCAGTCGGATTACGCGGTAATTACGATTGCATAAGGCATTCTCCTCGTTATCGTTGATTCATCGAAACCTCCCCTTTCCCGTTGATCGATCCGAGATACGGGCAATTAATTCGACAGCCGAGCATTACAGAACGATTATCGGGGCATCGACGGGGAAAGGAAGGAGAAAAGCTCGGTCTAAAGCGTTCCACGTAACGCGGCTACGCCCCCGCGACCGTACGCCAGCTTCGCCGGCAATAACAGGCTTTTCGGTAATGCAAAGAGTAATTAACATTCCTGTTTTAATTACAGCCTCCGCCGCCCGGCCACCCTCTTTATTTTCGCCACCCCTTCTCCGCCATTAGCCGGGAGCCCCGTGCTGTACGCGCGCGGACAAACAACGCGCGCCCACGCGCACACATACAAAGAAACGCCGCGGTCCGTCCGTGCGTACTTCCGCCTCGAAAAATCAAGCTTTTCATAGACACGCGCACCTGTTATTCGCGACCACAAGAGAACAGCCGCGGGCTTTTAGCCTCGGAGTCGCGAGTCACGCAATTAACGGGATTAATATCGGGCCACTTTCTATTTATTACGCGCTTTTGATCCGCGACGGTATGCGTCGCCGGAAGCCACGCCGCGCGCTGTCAAAAAATCCGAACTCGCGCGACCGGCATCCCGACGCTGCGCCGGACCTCTGTCGGATGCGCTCCGGATTTCCGCGAGCGGCTTCACGCGCGCGACCTTGTGTGCAGCTGACCGCGACGTGTGCTCCGCCAGGAACCGCGCGTGTGTTCCTGTGTGCACGTGTGTGTGTACATATGTGCGCGTATATGCGTGCTCCTGTCATATCGATCCTAAACCCCCGCGGCGTTGCTCCTTTGTAGCCGCGCGATTAAGCGCATTGGGACGCGTGTCGCCGCACCATACCCACCGCGAAATTCGGTTACCGATTCAATACGCTGGCTAACCGCGATCGTCAACTTTTCCTCGAACCGTGCATCATCGAGCACCTCGCTGCCAGAAGACATTTTCCCGCAGGATGCATCGACGTGTCAAGGAACCACCACATCCTGACAATTTAAGCGAACGATTTGTTGAGCTCACAAGCTTCCTGCTACTTCCATTTAGAGGATTTCAGACATTCCTTCAAAGAACGCAGCGAGAATAAGGAACATTACTGATGACTCATCATTTTTCAAATCCGCAATCTACTAATACAACAGTTTGCGAAAACAAAAGCACGCGAGTTCGCCGCTATCTCCGTTTGATCTCCGAAAACAAATCCTCATTCCATTTCTTAGCAATTTCCATGATACACGCGAATTATTATTCTGATATAATTTTTGCCCAATCATCAGCTTAAACATTTCCACGACTCGGTGGATCAGATAACAGCGTGCAAACAATCGAGAACAGCAAGATCGAAACCAATATGAGCCGCGGTAAACTAAAGTTCTCCGGTTGCCGTGGCGTAAAGCACGAAACGTCGACAACGCAAGAAATCACGGTTCCCCTCTCGGTGTTATCCGACACCTGTTCAAACAGTTTCTGGAACCTCGTAAATTCGAGTGGTAACGCGAGCCTTGAATGGCAGATCCGCGGCGCATCGACAGCGATCGCGGCTGTATCGAGGAGCCCGGTGGTAATCGATTGAGCAGCATCTTTTCGAAAGACTATCATTTTCTGGCGATCGGGGAATCAAATCGAGCCGAGTTTCGGGGAGGGGACGGCGGCGGTTGTATATCACCGGCATTCCCGATCTCCGGCACTCGGGGCAAGACAAGATCTCTGCCGCTCTCGTGTCCTTCGTTCCAGAAGGACGAGGCAAGCTGAGGCAAAGCGAAGCGAGGCGAGGCGCGGCGGCCCCGGTCTCGTCGCCCGAGGGCGCTCCAAGAGGATCGCACGGATCCTCTCCGGCCCGATCATTAATCTCCCGAATCGAATCTCGAGTGCCTCGGGACGATTGGAAAAGGTGGGTACGACGGTGTTGGTGGCGTTGGTTCGCTCAGCTTTTTCTCGTTCGAGTTTTTCTACATCGATGGCTCTCGGGAAGAAGCCCGAGTACATCTTCCCGGTTTCGAGCGTCTCCCGGACGTCCTCGTCACGGAACGTTAGGTGCGCGCCACTCTCCGAGGGAGGAGAGAAAAGTTCGCCGAGGTCGGAACCGTGTGGCTCTGGCCGTCGCGTCGGTAGGGATGAAACGGGAAGGCGAAGGGCGGCGGGAAGGGTCGGTCGGTCGGAGGTTCCATTTTGTTTCTCTGGCGGCGTGTGGCGGTGCGATAGCAGCGGCACTCTGTCAGAGCGTGACGTTATCACGACACCCCTTCTACTACCTAGCCAGGGGGTGCCCCGCACCCCTTTCCATCCAGAACCCCGTGGTTCCTGCGCGGGTACAACGTGGATCAAGCCGAGGGTTGCCTGACTGCCTGCCGTACCTCCTTCCTCGCTCGACCTCACTCTCCCTCGCTCTCTTACTCTGCCCCTCTTTCTCTCTTTATCGTCATCCCTCGATTTCTCCGGTCGTTCCCTGGTTTGAACGTAAGGCAGCGAAACCCTCCTCTCGGGCGGGAGGGGGCAAGGGGAAAACCGCGAGCCACGATAAGATTGTGCGGCCGGCCAAAGGGGTTAGAGTTTCAGCGTGAAACGCGCGCGGAAAACGTTTTTGCATTCTGATCACCGGAGCAACGGGTCGACCGCGGCCAGGCTACACGAAACGCGACACGATACTCTCGCCGGACAGTCCTGCACGCCGTCACGAACGCAAAACCCGAACGCGAACACGGCTCGATAGTATAACTCGCCGGGGCCGGATGACCGGCGGGAGAGAAGATACCGCGCGCGTTATTGTCCGCGATGACGTCGCGCGATCCTGTCTCCATAGCGCAGCTGGCTCGCCGGGCTGATAAACGACCGCACGGTCGCGGCGATAACGCAATTATCGCCTTCGTCGCTGGGAGCTCGGCTAATTAACCGACGAAACGATCGACGAGCGCCGGGAAAAATCGAGTTGAGCCTTCGGTTTACCGGTGACGCGATCGAGACTGTAATTGGCGCGGTAACCGGACCGCTCGCGATCAATCGCGTGCATCGAGGATTATAATTAGCACGTCAGGGAGAGAGAGAGAGTGAAAGAGAGAAAGAAAGAGAGAGCTGTTCGACGTGCTCGCGTCGAGCAAAGAAACGAAACCAAGGCAAATCTGCCGGTCGCGCGGGAAACTGGTAGAAAATCGCGGCTCGCGTTATCGTCGACGTCGACGACGAGTTGTGGGGACGACGAACGCGACACGTGGCGACAGAACACCGAACGGAGAGGGTGGCCAAACCGACAAAGAGAGAGGGAGAGAGACAGAGAGGGATGAAAGCAGTGGTATATGATTTCGGATCGGAGCCAAGAACATTTCGGAGATCCCTCTCGGATCTAACCAGGTATGCAGGCAGCGGGTTGAAAATAAGCAGCGACACGCCATCAACATAGCATCGCATAGCGAAGGGAGCTTCGCGTTTGACTTTTTTGCCAGCTGGCAGCCTGTTATAGCGGCAGATGATCTCCGAGTCGAGTTCTCCTCGGCCCTCTCTCCTCTTCGTCCTTCTTCGCTGCCTTTGCCACCTCTTCTTCTTCTTTCCTCGTCATCTTCTTCTTCTTCTCCTTCGTCGACTTCTTCCTCCTGTTTTCTCTACTCGTCCTACACGCCCGGACGTTCCTTTTATTTCGACTCCTTATTTTCTACGCGCGGCGGAGACCCAAGCGACTCCATCATTTCTCAGAGGCCCGTGCTCTCTCCGCGCCTCCGCCTGTTCGTAAAAACGCGCCACTTTCGTGCCCCTCCGAGGGATAATATCGTTGACCGTGTACGCCGTGTATAAGCACGAAAACAACCGACCAATCGAGCCTCGCTAAAAACACCTTCGTACACGATGCCAAAAAGAAAACTTTTGCTAGTTATGCTGAACAGGATCGTATTTCTCAATGGATGCAATGATGCGGTACCTAGGATGCCTAAGGTCTTTATTCCTCGGCTGGAAACTAACAGTGTCAAAACCAAAGAAACTTGGAATGATGAGGAAAGCGGAACAACGACCAGTAGAAGAAAGCGTACGATCCCGAAGACCGCACAACATTGCTGGTACACGGATGTTCTCGTCTTAGATACGCGTCCATGCGTTCGGCAAGGAGACTATGGAAGTTTTTCAATCCGTTCGATTCGAATCTCACGAGATCCGGCTGTTCGATAGCCCGGTAGAAGTTCCGAGCGGCTCACGATGTACAAGCCGAGCGCGGACCTCGACGAACTTCGATAAAACGAGGAACAAAGGATTCCACGCGTCCGTGGCAGAGATCTACGATCTCCATCGGATCCTCGGAAAGCAACGGCCGAGGAACCCGATTCCAAATCTCATCATCGTTCCATCACCAATCGGAGACACGGATCGTGGGACCGCGCGGACCCCGGGGACTACAAGGACTACAGCGGCCCAGGCCCGGCTCCGGGCGAGAGCAAACGATCACCAGAAAGCGTCCTCTTCGCCGCGTTGGAAGCATCAAATATCGTGAACAAAGTTTCGTCTGTTCCAAGAACCCGGCCCGACCCGCAAATGGCTGTTAGTTTCGGGTTTAAACAAAAATAATTAATCAGCTCTCGTCCCGGCCATTTCGCCGGCAGCCACGTTGCCGTCCTCTTCTCTTTTTTCTTTTATCCGTACCACGACCTCCCCCACTCGCTTGTCCCGGTATCCATTACATTATACATCACCGCGGATACTCGAATTCTAATTTATTCACGGGACGACTCTTCGGGACGAAAGTTCCGTCCGCTTCGATCCCCTCCCCCGCCGACCCCCGCGCATCTACGCTCTTTTTCCCCCTCGGACCCGTGCGCCTATAAATCTCTCGGGCGTCCCGTAATTGTCGCGGTCCTCGCTCCAAGGGACTCCGAGCCGGCGAAAGAAGAGATTTTTAAGACTCTGCTACCAGCAACGATCGCCTCTCGCGATTCCACCACTTCGAATCCGACTTTGCTACTCCCCGTTCCGAATATCTGCTCGAACGAGCCTCTAGACTCAAATGCATCTTCTAAACTTTCTAAACGATGTGTAAAACATCTGCTCGCGTCACGCACCTGTCCGGAAAAATAGAATTACACTGTTCCGTTAGACGGCGTAGCAAACGCGATTTTTTTATTTCAGCTAGAGAAGTTTAGCTTATTAAATTTATCTTATTAAATTGAAACTAATGCACCGATGTTCTAAAATCTTTTTGAGGTATCCACTGGTTTAAATTGTACGCACTCATTTCGTCACAAGTGCATTTCCAGTCTAGTCATGAATAATATTAATTTGGTGAATACAAGAATTTCGCCAACGTCGATATCAGTGAAAAGTTTGCTGGTTAAAGAGTGCAAGAGGAATCAACGATCAAAAGTCTCTGCGGAGAGCTGTTTCCGCAGGCACCATGACCGAGCAATGAATTATCACGTAACGGGTGGAGTACAGAGAGTGACGTCTCTTAGGGGAGGACGGTATCGCCTAATTCCAACGCGAGTCCGCAGCCTGACTATTTGGAGCAGCCGGTGGCCGCTATCAAGGCTGATTCGCAGAGGTGGTTCTGGGGCTGGTTCAGACACTAAGCCTGTAGACGCGGAGAAGCACCTGTGTCCCTGCTCCGCCCCCGGCCGAACCGACGACTAGATCGATGCCAGAGCTCTGTTCTCCCTTCTCCGTTCCTCTTGCTCCTCTCGGTTCCTCTCTTTCCTTTCTCTCCCCGCTGTCTCCTCTATCTCTCAACCTCTCTTCTCTTTCTCTCACTCTACCTCTCTCACACTCTCTCTACGTCTCTCTATCTCTTCGCAATATCTCTCTGCGCATCTCCGCGGCGAGTTCTCACGGCAAACAATGCACCGCGCGACGCCCTCGAAAACATCCACTTCTCTTGTCGCGGCGAGGGAGAACCGCGTCGCTTTCGAAATTTATTTCCCGCAAAAGCTCCCGATGCATCGAAGGGCCCGACACGAACGAGGGACGTCACCGATTCGGCCTGTCCGACGCTACGGACACTTTGGGGCCGAGAACCCGTTCACCTGCCCTACCCGTCTCAAACCTTCTACAGATATTCTTCTTCCTCCGGGATCGCGACTGCCGGATTATCCTTGTGGGTGTGCGCACTCTTCCTCCGGTCGGCGGTGCCTCGTTTAGCACGATCACCGATGTTTTAATCCTATCCTCTTCAACTTTAATTGCGAAACTATGCTCTCGAATGTTTTAATGTAAACTGGGATTATTGTATTAAGAAATTTTAGATCAAATTTTAGATCGAACCTTGTATATCGTCGTTTCCAAATCCCAGTCTCTCATAGTCTACGACTCATGAAATACAACTACAGCCACTGAAAGAGACGTGCACTTCGAAAGAAGAGTGGAAAGTTCGAAATTAAATAGAAACGTTTCTGCAGAATTTTCTCGACTGTACTCGACGCCGAAATGGAGCGTATTAACGGGGGTTTTCGCCGAAAGAAAAGCAAGAATCGTGAAAGTATTTGCCCAGCGTGATCCAGCAACTTCTTCGAATGGAATTTGATTGGCCGTTTGCCATAAGCATCGCGGAGTTGGCTGGCCGAGCGTTGCGTTTGGCCTCCGACGACTGTCCCCGGCACGTATCCATTCTCTCCGGTTCCTCCATTTTCTCGCAGTTCCGTTTTAACGCGCACGCACGTGCGTGACAGGGTCGTTAAGAAATTTCGCGACGCAAAAATAGAAATGCTAATGAAAGTATCGCCGCGGCGAGTTCTTATCGAGACGCGCAATAGGCCGGAACATTAAATCCTGAAAGGGAGAATGGCGCGAAACCGCGGCCTCCAGATCGATTCGGTAATCTGAAATCTCGAAGCCCCCCGCTGTTCTAATTACAAACGCGTCTTGGCTAGTTCATTAATTAAACCGGGGGTCCTAGAAGAGTGCATAAATGTTTGAACCACTTAGGCGATAAATAATTTTTAAAGCCAGTTCGACTAATCTTTTATTCAAATCCTTAATTGCGATGGTTATCGTATTAAAAGTCTTTTATCCTTCTACTTTTCCCTTCCCTTTTTTTCAAATACGGTACTCGTTCCAGAAATAAATTACTTATCCGTCGGTTGACCAGTTCCAGGGAAACTCAAAGCGTTTCCGCGCCGGAAGATCTATCGTCGAGGAACCTCCCTCGAAGCCGCGCCCTCCGCCCCCTCCAAACTCTCTCTCTCTCTCTCTCTCTCTCTCTCTCTCTCGATACCGTCTCCAGGCGCAGGATAAACCAGGATAAATGTCGCGGAAATATAGTGGGCCAGCTTGAGGCAGAAACAGGAAATGGAAGCTTGCGGTCGGATGCGGATATGTATTTCGTTTGGCTCGGCGAATTTTTTCGAGCGTTCTCGCCCTCATAACAGTTTTTGATATCCGGAGGGTGCCGCTCGTTTCACCCCCACCTCCTCCCCGTAACCCGCCGGAATTCCTGAGCGGTGTACAAATCGGCAGCTACACCTACAATTCCCGAAAACAGCTTAACAACTCGTCAATTACTTGCTAAACGACTGCGCACTTGCGTGGAAGCATTCATGCTCTCCAGTCTATTTAATATGAACACCGACCACGGTAAACACCAAATATTCCCAATGGTCGGCCTTTGCAAAAAGGAGACTTCCTTTTCACTCCTTCAAAAGTTAAACAAGTGAGTCACCTAAATACAGAATTTCTTAACCGACGATACAAAATTCTTTACTGGTCTTTTATGAAATCGAAGGTACTCGATCGAGTCGAATTCAGATAAATTTTAAGATTCATACTCAGGAATTTTAAATATTCTCGACAATTTCGGGTTCGCGTACACGTTTGCTGGCATTGCTTTGATCAGGACGCGAAATCTCGCGGAGCGGAAACCTGAATTCGAGAAGGTATGTCTGCGACACCCACGATCGCCCTCGGCTCGAGCGTGGCGAGGTACAAAGGGTTCCCCTTTCGCGGATCAACGTCGGACAAAGGATCAGTTGTCCCAACAAAAATTCGTGTCGTACGCACAAAAGTGAGACGATCCGGGGAACCGACAACGCCGCATGACACTACGCGGATCACGGAACAGGTGGTGCTCGAACGGCCGAGTGGCGACGAGGGCCAGGCCCGACTTGATCGTTGTTTTGTGAGAGAGCGTGCGCCCGCGTGTACCCGATGATCGATCAACCCGTTCCCCGTGTCGAATTCCGTCTAGAACACCGCTCGGATACTCCTGGATCGTTTCCGTAACCCGAACTCCCGAGCGATCAATGAAAACGGATCCGCGAACGGAAAGAGAGAGAGAAAGAGGCCCCAGAAGACACTCGAAATCAGCGGCAACAAATCGCCCGTCACAATCGAGAGACAAGCCTCATAAATATACTCCTGTCCATAAGCGTTAGAACATATGCTGGCTTCGTAGAGGAAGGTGATGATTCATCGTCGATATCGTTACACCTGTAATTTGCCGACAATGTGAACGGATTTTTAGCATTTCAGTGCCAAAAAGTTGAAGCTGAAAGATCCCCTTTGCTTTGTTGGTTTGGACACTAAAGTTTTCCTTGTTCTTTTTAGTTTCTACCGTAATGTTTTACACAGAAAAAGCCCCGTGCTTGTAAAACTTTATCAGTCAAACAAAATTGTGTAGCTACACGACGCTGCGTCACTGTCCGTTACTGTAAGGGCTCAAACAGAAGCGAGGGTTATCGAAAGGAAGTAGGCGGCAATTACGCGGTTCGCAGTCCATGTTTCGCTGTATCGTTGCATTATTGAAAACAGGAGAAGCGTAAGTGTCCTAACACTGGTGGATAGGGGTATACATTGTATATGTATAGAAAGAGGGGCTCGCGTGTGTTCGAGGCAAAGCTTCGGCAAGATTTCTAAATCAAAGTGTTGAAATAAAGTGGATGACATTACTCCCTCATCCGGTCTGAAATACGACAAGCACTTTTACCGCGAGGGCGAGTTTTCACGCGATCGTTTGCAAGTGCTCGCTGGCACGATACAGCCCCCGGTCGTCCGTGGCGGGGACGGGAGAGGGTACAGGGGATCGGAGAGGGTTGGGGTTTGGAAGGAGATCGTGCCAGGTCCGAAACCGCGGTCTCGATTCCGCGCGGACGGCATAAAACTTTCGCTACACGTTCGCGCGGCGGTAGATCGCACCGGTGGATTTAAGCGAATGGTGCATTTTCGTATCTTTACGACACGCGATAAACGACAGAACGGAAAGGAAGAAGTCGGAAGGGTGGCGCGATTAAAAGTCCTTCAGAGAATAGCGTGGATACACAGCTGGCGAGAGGTAATTGCGCCACGTGACTGTTCCCTGTACACTGCACCGAGCAACCAACCAACCAACTAACCCACCCACCCGCTCTCGCCCATCCAACCCCCTTCGTCCCTAGCCCCCTCGGCGAACCCCCGCGCCTCTCCTCAGCTATTCCACCTTTCTCCATCAGCACCACCACCGAGAGAGCCTTCGTGCGCCTCCAACAACGTCGAACCCCCGTGTGGGTCCCACTCTCGGTTCCCATCCCCTTCCACACCCCTCGAGGAACGAGCAACGAGCAATTTCATTACTGCTTAACGCCTGTCATAAATCTCCGCGAGCACCCTCCGTCCCGCTGCCCCCCTCGCGTTTCCACCTACCACCCGCTCGAGACCCTCCCCTCGATCCCTGCTCTCTCCCCTCATTCTCTCTCATTCTCTCTCTCTCTCTCTCTCTCTCTCTCTGAACGTTTCCTCGTCTCAGTTTTCCTTCCTCATTACTCCAACGCGTTTTCTGCACTCTACCTCCTCCTTCTTCTCCCTTTTTACTATTTTTTCCTTCGCTCGAACTCTGTGTGTATGCTCGCCATACGCCTCTGACCCCAGAGTCAGCTCGCGAAACTCTGCGAAGTTTTCGGGGTCAGGGAACGAGGAAAAAGGGGACACAGAACGTCCATTTCTGCGCGTCCCACTCGTTCGCGAAAAAATAAACGGCGGACACGTATTTCTCCCCGCTCGCCTCGCAACCGTGCGCTTCCGGAAAACGTAATCTTCCTTCTTGTTCGCGGAAATTGAGGAAGCCACGCGGCAGGGAGGGGGATGGATTCGCAGCGCGGACGAAAAACGGCCGGGACGATGTAAACCCGCGGAGACGGAAAGAAAACGACCAAGAGGCCCCGAGCGACCTTCTCTACCCCGTCTGTCTTTTGTCGCAGCTTTCTTCGCGGGAGAGATTGTCGTTAGACGCTTCATTTACGCTCACTCGGTGAAATTCACTGGCTGCGACACCGGCGCGCTGATAAATCACACGGACTGGCTTAAACGGTTCCTCTTCCTCCTCTTCCACTCGCGAACGCTCACGCACCACCACATTGATAAAATTTCAAAATGAAACCGGAATTGTATCTTGCGAACTATCGAATCGGTGAGGTCTTCTTCGACGCTAATCCATGGATGTCGACTCGTTCGCGATTTTACGACAACTGACTAACTCTGGTCATCGAGACCCGCTTTTATAGGCAGAAATATAAAAAATGCCGCCCATCGGCATCGGTACCACGCCGAAAAGGGTCGAAGCGGCTCGAACAATCGTAGCGGCAATGTGCCTTGATCGTTAAAGGCACACGTGCACAGACAAGTCGTCAGCGGTAACCTTACAGACGGAAGTTGTTTACTAACTGTTCTAATCTCTATACTCTTCTGATGTTCCTGTGGCATATCTGCACAAATTCCACTCCCTCTTTTTGTGTTCCACAAATTTCAGTGAAAATTGACACACAGCCAAATTCGTTTGTGTCAGTCACGTAGAACGGGTGGCAGCGCGTCGAAATCGCAACTGATTAATGTCGGATCGCCAAATAAATCATAAGGCAAGGGGTCGAAACGCGCGAGAAGAGGAGTGTGCATTTGTGTGCGGACGGGTCCAGGGGCTGGGAAAGAGACAAAATGTGTTTGGACAGCGCGAGAGGACAAGAAGTAAGAAAGCCGGGGCTCACGATCGCCCTGACAGTCGGCTTTCTCGCCCGCAGGATCGGAATGCAGATGGCATTGTCCCGGGGCGCCAATGGGTTCCGCGACGGAGCCGGAGGCGTTGATGAGCCGGCGCGGGCCACGGATGTTTTCTACGGTCTCGCGCTCTCTCGAGCCCTTGTGGCCCGCTGCTCATTCTCGCCCGTGAAAGACAGCGGAATGCGATTCGCCGAGTCCTCCGCGCCGGACCAACTATCGCTATACAACACCGCAAAAACTCGGCCCTCAGCTCGGCGTCTCGTCGCGTCGTTTCAACGCACCCCGAGGCTCGACCAACAACGCTCGCCTGCGCTTCGCTTCTCTTCTCCTGTTTCATCGGCCGATCGTACAAACGATCGCGAACGTCTCGATTACTGGAAGTCGCCGGATTTACGGGTGAAACGCGAATCCGAGGGACGCGCAATTAACCTCTACGGCGAGATCAGACCCCGAGTACTTCTGCTATAACATCATTGGAAATATTCTTCCAAATGTTCTTTTATTATATAATTCTTAGATCTTTATAAAAAAAATTGTCTGCATTTGTTACGAGATATAGGAGCCACTTAAGAATGTATTCCTTCCTTCAATAATTTAGATAAAATAAAAAAAGTGTGCATTGATTGCAAGACACAGGAGTGAAGTAAAAGTTTCTTTCTTCTTTTAATTATCTGATGAAGCTGAAACCAATATACGTCCACCAAAACTACGGAAACCAAAATCCGTAGTCCAGTGATTTACTTTTGAAATAAGATTACTCCAAGTATTATTTCAGTGGAAAGTTCTGGTCGTTGTCGCAAGGAGCCAGGATCTCGAGCAACTGGAGATCTTTGCATGATCCAGTGGTGGCAGACATTCAGCGAGGATCTGCGGAGCCTCTTCAGGGTGTATCTGGGAAGATGACGCGTGACGGAGAGCATCCGCGACGCGTTTGACCGCGATCGATGCTGGCACAGCGGCGCGGACCTTCGACGGGAACGATAGGCGACACGGCGGAGTCACTTCGAGCCGTAATCCGACACGGTTCGTGTAATATAATGTAGAGAGGCTGCGCAAGAGGCAGAGCTATCTCGGTTTTGCCGGGCTGTATAGGGTTACTCCGTTCGAGCCGGCGACAGAGATCATCGGTAAGAACGATCCGAAAAAAGAAGATTGCGTCGCGCGGGGAAGATGCGCCGCCGGCCGGTGTTTCCGAGCAAGGATCTTATAATCAGGAGCGGGGGAAAAGCGGACCGTCAACCGGTAGAATGGTTTACGATCGCGGAAACCGCGGGTGATACGCGAAATCTCGGTACGGTTTCCGTAATTTATCCGAAAGATCGGATCTGCGATCTGCGATAGTGTTAAGAGGCTTTCTTCCTGGAGGACGACGGGTCGACACCGCGGATTCAGTTCCTTGAACACCAACACCGAATAACGTCGCTAAATCATAGAGGCTTCGACCGGCGCTGGCAGATAGCTCTTAGATAAGAAGGAAGATCGTCTGCGAGAGCGGCTCCGTTCGCGTGTATCAAAGGACTCCATCTGCCTGGAGCTACAAGTCCGCGTCCGGCCACGGCGTCAATGTCAACGGCCTAATCATGACTAATGGTTCTTTGCTGGGTACGTTGCCTCTTTCTTTCTCTCCCTGTCTCCGGAGACCCTCTCCCCCCTTTTTCGTCTAGGTTCGTCGCGACCACGAGAGAGGATAGGCCACGCATTCTGCGAACAAGAACCGCCACGCACACCTCGAGCGTAGCCGAGGCGCACGTACTGCGGGTAATGCGCCGGCATAATCGCGCGTGCGAAGAGAAAAAGCGAATGAGACGGCGCAGGAGGGTCGGTCGCGAGGAACGAGCGGGCAGAGAGGGCCAGCTCGACGTCGAGATAGGCACTTTGTAAAATCGTTACTCCTCGTTTCCCCGGCGGTTAGCCATGGCTTGTATACGTGTACCTTACCTACAGTGACGCTCACGAGGAGCGAAAGCCGATCCCTATCTCGGCGTGTTCTCTCTACGCCCGACGATCCCTGCGATCGTTCAGCGGGGCCCCGAGAAAGTCGCCGGGGCGCGCGGAAGGGGGCCGCCCCGGCCGGAGAGATTTTTGTCCAATTAGCATGCACCGCGTCGCGGAATCTTTTACCGATGTAATCTCCTCGGTGAGCCGGCCCTGCGTCCCGCGATATTACGATTAATGCAATTTGACGTCGGTGCTACGCTCGCCGTATCGCTCGAGCGTGCGCGAGAGGATGTTGCGCGCGGGTTCGATCTGTTCGCGATCTAGAATCTGCACCGGGATTCACGGACGCATGTCCCGCCCGGTAGGCTGACGGCCGATTCTCCTGCACGCTCGAGAACCACGGTCCAGATTCATCTAATGGACGAGGATCGATTCGCCTGCGTTGTCCTGGCGAATCATTCGCTAACTCGCTCGAGCGATAGTCGAACCGCTCCAACGGATTTCGAACTTCTCCAGAAGAGTTTGCTGTTCTTTGGACGTCTATTTTGACCCTGGATAACTGGTCTCTTCTAAAAATTGCAATCGGCGCGGTGGAATCTTCGTATCTCTATCTGGCATCGTCGTTTATCAGCATGATGGTTACCAATAGACAGCGGATCTTTTTGCAAAATATAAATTTTCTACCTGAATTGCAACAAGCTGGAGTTACATAACTTTAGATTCGACCGCCAATCTTTTGATTAACTAAAATTATTCTTTAGTGGATCAATCGGTATGCTCTTTCCTCGAACGACATTATTTAGCGAGAGCTTGAATTACATTATTTTTGCGAAGGTCGAGCGCAAGAATCATAAAATATATTTTCCTATCTAACCAAGGGGATCGAGGACAAGAACCAATTCCAAAGAAATTCGGAAAGTAGAGACGAAAATCTAGTCCAGATCGAGCCGTTCCAATTTCCATGGCGGGATTTCGTTGCCGCGATAAAAGAAGAGCGACGCCGGATCCGGGATCGCGTAATTCCGGCACATTAGCTGGGAGGAAATGTTTCTGGATTCCCAGCAGATCGAATGCCAGCGCTACCGGCAATTCGGATGAGCCAGGACGAAGGGCGGGATTGCTTATATAGAGATGGCCGTCGGTGATATAAGATCCGGTGGATCCCGTAGGAAATCCCGGGAACGGATCTATCTTACCCCGAGGGATGGCTGCGCGGTCTTCGGGTGGGGAGGAATTCACCTGTCAGCCTGAATTAAAGGATGGTCGGGTCGGACGCGTGTGAGAGACCCACTCCGGGCTTGTTTCTCGCAATTGAAGCGTCTTGCGGACCCGGCTAACTCCCATTTCGAGGAGACGTAGAGAGGATACCGGTGTTTCGACCACCCCCGAGACTTCTATCGCACGGATTCAGGCAAATCCTTGGCGACTAGTCCTCTACGTGTAACCAAACATTCATGGGATCCGTAAGAACCTGCCGAACCAGATTACGGAATTCTACACAACGGATATTATTCCAACCGAACTGGTAAAGCTGAACACTCCCTTCCAATGTCAAATTCGTACATTGCTTTTTTACAGTCATTTCCTACTTCAAGGTTCCCTTTCTTTTCACAGAATTAATGATAGCTGAACTTTAAAAGCTGAACTATAAAATACGGAAAGAATGAGCAATGACTAGACTGCAGATTTAATGCATTTATGGCAAAAATGAGTAGTTGAAACACAAACTAGAAATTATAAATTTAAGAATTATTACCAACCTGTTAAAATGATTAACCGAAGAAATTAATTGTTATGTATTTCCATATTCTTTTGACTGATACATACAATTTTTATTTTGCGTGAAGATCCACAGTCTAGTGATGATGTGGACAATGTCGACCTCAGAGAATCCAGAAACATCCTCTGCCTGTTCGGAGCTGAGAGTCGCGTATACTGAATCGTATAGTTTTCGGGATGAAAAGGGTAAAAATGAAGCGAGAAGATGTTTTCCTTTGCGAATGCATCGCAGCGATCGCATGCGAAATACCTGAGCGGCGGAAGGCTGAAACGACCGGAGTTATAGAAGGTTGGTTCGGGCGGGCACGAGGAAAGAGGCTCGAAACAAAGAAAAAGAAGGGGGTAAGGCGACGAGGAACGATACCGGGTGAAGACCGTGAAATCCGGATCCACTCTAAGCTCCGTTCAGCCGGCGAAGCGACTCTCTTTCCTCTGTCCCTTGGATGGGCAATCCGATAAAAGGAGGATGCGCGCGCGATTCTCGCGAGACGAGAGAAAGAGACGGAAAGAGAGAGAGAAAGATCCGCGTGGCGAATCGACGCGAACGGCGTCGTTGTGTTGCGTCGCGTTGTTGGCACGGCTGGCCGGTTCGTTAACCGTCCAATCGCGATGACGACGGTGCTCGTTGTGTTGCCGGCTGCAAAAGGTGCCGCAAAAATCGCGTGGCCGTTCGAGAGACGCGCGTGCTCCGCGGAAAGAAATCACGCGAACAGAAAACTCGTAACGAGCCGTAACGAGCGATCACGGTCGGGGGTTTACGGGTCCGTGGGTTGTGCTCGGCGAGCCGTGGGGTCGGAGGCCACCCGAGTACAACCCGATTATTAATTAACATTTCGTTAATTACGCGCGATAGACGTTCGCGAGGCGCGATTGTCCAGGGTCCCGGCAGTACTCGAGGCCGACTCGCCCGGCCGTAAATAATTTATTCGGGGCTCCGCAGTTTTGCGCTCCGCCTTTATTATCGATTGAAAACACTCGGTGATATTTTGTTAACGGCTCGGTAATTAATGTCCCGCTCGCGGGGACCCGGCGACGCCATTGTACCTCGGCCACTCGCACGCGGACCTCTGCCCAAGGATCGCTAAAAACAATTACGTGGAAGCCGGCTATCGATCGTCCAGCGGGCTCGTATCATCCTACGGCGGAGAGGAAAGAGCGAGCCCGCTCTGAAAGCGTTCAATGTGTTGTGAATAATATAATCGATCAGCTATATGTTTCTCTCTCTCTCTCTCCGTCTCTCTTTTTCTGCTTCGTCTTTCTCCTCTGTACCTGGTCGCGCAACGGTCATCCAGTATTCTGACCCCGGTCTCTGGAAGGAGACGGCAAAAAGAGCAAGACAGATAGATCCGGAAGAACGGGAGAGACATCAAGTATTGATGCCGCTTTGACTGGTGTGCACGCACAGGTACGCGTCAATATCTAACCAACACCGGCCCGTCCGTGCACACCAATGTCCCTTCGGCTTGCTACGAGCCTCTAATGCTCGCTAGGTACACACGCCGCATCGATGTCCAGCACTCTCCTTAATGGGGTGCCACGGATATCCTCCTCCTCCCTCGCTGAAACGTTCTCGAATATATACACACACACACCCATACATACATACATACAAGCAACCGTAAACGCGAGCTAGGCATCCTGCGAGAGGATCAGGGGCTTCCACGGTTCCCTACGTGCTCGGCTCCTCCGCTTTGCTCTGCGTTTCCTCTCTAACGTCGCGTTTCGTTTTTAATAGCTTATAGGTCTTTTAGTAAAAGGAAAAGCAACCAACAATGGAGACGGAACGGAAGTTGGTGTCTCTTTGGTGTAGTACAATGCGAATGCAGCGTTGAAACGTTCAATTAGGATCATTGGAGCTTCTAATTATGCAAAGCAACGTCGGATACCATTTTTAAACTGGGTTATATCAAATCGAATTCAAAATAAGAATTGTTACAGTAGTTATTTGAAAGTTTTTTTCTTTAATAATAGTAATTAATTCTACGACGAAAAGATGAAATAATGTTCTCCTCTGGTTCTGAACTCTCGTGTCAGGGGACATTTCCGAGATAGAGGAGCGCAAATGCTAGACGCTTAGAAGAAGTTTAAAGGTCTACTTGGAATCGCGGGTAACGCACCTTAATGGGATCGGTATTCGCGGAACGATCATTAACGTCGACGGGAGAAGAGTCTGGCGGTCGAGGTGGAGTCGCGTTTTGTCCGCAGAGCTCAGCCTAGTTCACGGACAGGCGGCTCTGCCCCATAAATCCTCAGCCAGCTCTCGTGGGACGAGACTCGACTGGCCAGAGTTGCGATAACTACGGAACTTTAAGCGGTTATTAACCGGGTCTTAGGTGTAATCGAGCTACGGGCGAACACCCGACGAACTGTCGCGTTAAATTTCTATTCGGGTGGAAAAGGCGTCTCGGGAATCTAAACACCTGTCGCCATTCTAAACTGGTCTTAACCATCTTATGTTCGGATCAACGTTGCCTTCCAAGGTAGGTTAAAGTTTTTCTGCATTGCAATAGATAATCAGTGAATCGAAGACAATTCTGAGCGTACAAGAAAATGAACGATTCGATTAGAAAAATTCGTGGATTACCATATAAAAGAGTATATAATTTGAGAAGGAACGAGAGGAACAATGAGCAGAGCTAGCTGAAGACAAATTCGAACGACACTTTAGGAAGGGCCGTAATTGGTTGATCGGAAAACGGGATGCAGAGAAGAAATCGTACAACAAAATGTACGTTTCGATTAGAAAAATTCGTGGATTACCATATGAAAGAATATAAAATTTGAATGAGACGACTCCAAGCTGAAAGGGAACGAGAGGAACAATGAGCAGAGCTGGCTGAGAAGACAAATTCAAATGACACCTTAGGAAGGGCCGTAATTGGTTGATCGGAAAACGGGATGCAGAGAAGAAATCAGTCCGCAAGGTGTTCGACGACGTATGGTCCACCCGTTGAATTTCTCCAACGCGGATCCTTTCGAAATCGCCGTGACTAATCCGAGCCGCCGCGAGGACGCTTTGCATATGGATGACGGCGCAGACCTTGCGTCCATTATTCGGCTTAAACCTTTAAAGTCCGGGTCCGAGGCGAGCGAAAGCGAGACGGAGATGGGTGGAGCGAGAATACGAAGCGAGAGGAAGCCTCGGCCGGTCTTCGCTTTGCTCGGCATGCATAATTGGATTAATTTAAACTGTAACGAAAGCACCGTCCCTGACGAATCCGCGATGTGTTTCACACCTGCGTACATTCGCCGATAGGCTGGCTCGGAGGAGAGGAGAGAAGAGTACAGCTTGGTATCAGGTTACGCCGGCGGTTGTAGCGGTGCGAACGTTGACGGGTCGGGAACGGATCACACGGGCTGGGCGTTGCACGCTTAGTTAACCGAATAACTCATTTCTGCCGCGGCCGGTATGCTCTGCCGAATGATCTGATAACACATGGAATCTCGTGCTGCGATAAACGAGCGGGCTCCGTAACGAGCATCACTCGGGAGAGGATCTCGGGACGGAGGCGATAGCTCCGGAAGTAGCGTCAGCGTCAAAGTTAAGCCTGGTCAGGCGAGGTCTGGACGGACGTGAGATTACGCCGAGCGACAAGTAGGACCAGAAAGGCTAATGAGTGGCCGAGTTAATACCGGGCTCTCCGGCCGACGCTTAGCGCTCGGTGCGCGCGAGAACCAGCGAGCGAACGAGCGAGCGAGTACGAAACGACTTTCCCTCGGCCCGCCAGGGATATAGCGCGAGTCAGCCCCGGTTTAAACCTATGAATGCATATTCAAGATACGAATGTTTTAAATCCCGGCCGGATTAACCGTCGACGAGTAGTCCACTGCGCGACGCAGAGGCAGAGTCGGGCCAGAGGGATGGTTTGCGCGGGGGTTGTCGCGCTGGGCGAGTATAAAGACGCGGCAATTTTATTATTTTTCATATCGACAACGGGGGCGGAGTGAGCCTCGCAGAGGGCGAGGAGACGAAGGGACGGGCGCACGGGAGAAAGAGAGCAAAACCGGAGAGGACAACGAGAACAACGGAGGGAAGCTGGGGGGGTGAGGGATTAACGGCGATAAATTTCGCAAAAATAGGGGCTTACCCTGTCGTGGGGCGACAGTCTAATCCTGGCTCCGCGCGCCACCCCCTTCACGTAGACGGGGGTGGGTCTCTCTCTTTCTCTTTCCTCTGTCTCTCTTTCGTCCTGTCTCTGGTGTCCGTTGTGCACAGTGGCCGGCGTTCCTGCACAGCGTATAGCGTCGGTAGCAGCGCGCAGTTTTTGCAATTATCTCCGCGGCTCTTAAGAATTCTGTTCCTTTTTTTAATCATCTAACCGCGAGAAGCGTGCTGCCTCCTTCTCCCGGTTAATCTTCGGGCTCGCTATTAATTTCGCACGGGGATCTGTTCGTTTCGAGACTGGGAATTGGACGATCGATTGTTATGGCGGCGAGTTGCCTCTGTTTTTATCCGCGGTCGCCGCACCGCGCCCGTAGGTAAGCTCACGGTGTCTCGGACTCCGCCATGATTCCAACCACCTTTTTCCCCATTCATTGTCCGGTTTCGGCAAAACGCATCAAGGATACAAGAATAATCGTCTCGGTTTCTCTCGCCATGGCGGCCTGGCGTGGGCGAGAGGGGAGAGGCCTTTCCAAAGAGGGAAAGAAGCAGATTCGGCATTCAGCAGGGCGTCCAGGATGGACGCAACAATGGCTGCGCATCAACATAATTACAGTTCGCCTCGGTTGCCGGGACGCTCCGGTCGACGAGGGCCAAGTATTATATTCAAATGCGAGCCGAGGCGGCGCCAGTGAGAGCACCGACCAAAGGCAAAAGGGGTTGCCGTACCCCGGGGCCGGCCCGAGGAGGTTGAAGGTTGTAGGTTGACCGTGGGGACGTGCCTCGGATATGCGACTACCTTTCGCAAGACGACAGCAGAGAACCACCAGCAGCACATAGAAACGTCACTTCGCGCGGATTAACCCCCAGAGAGGAAATTACGTCGTCTGGCTCGAACCCTCCGACGCTTCCGCGATCTTTTCTCTTGCTTCCGAGTGAAAAGCGACGACTCTGGACCATTCAAAGCCGAGGAAATTCGAAACCGATCCTAAACTCTACATTTCAATCTTACTGCACCTGCTTTCGACGCTGTCCAATCATTAGAACCGGTAGAACACGATTATCTCAATAGGGTTTGTTATTTTCGAAGCAAATCTTAAATAAACTAAGATTGTCCTCAATGGAACGTGACAGAATTTTATCAGACTGAGGACGAATATTTTTTTCTCTAGAACGCACATCGAGAAATAATTGGAACAAAAAGAGAAAACATAAATAATGTTTGACTGTCTCTTATAAAGTTGTTGAGGCTCGGTTAATACCCGTGCAATGCCAATGGCAAAGATCAGAAATTTTTACGTCTGATACATTTAAGACTTACTGGACGAAGTCAAAAGTTCAAAACAATTCTTCGACAGACACACGAAGGGAAAGACCTCGAATTATAGGGCTGACTGAATATACGACAAGGGGGATAAACATGCAGGGACTGTCGAAGTTCCACAGACATTGGCAATTACCAAATATAGAAGAATTCAATCAAGCCGACATGATTGGATCGACGCGGACCACGCCACGAAGAGGGTATCGCGAAAGCTTGCGAACGCCCGCGTAGGCAGATCGTAAGATGGCGAATCGCAGTCGAATAAAACTAACATCGCAGATTGTGAGGAACGGCAACACGGGGATGAAGGGGGTCGGTCGTTGGGATCGAGGAAAGCATTGACTCGGCGGAGGAGGACGGTTGGTGGGTTAGTCGACGAAGGGCGAGACTCGACGCAAGGATTTGTTCGAGCGGAAAACTGCCGGTCGATGTATGCAAACGTCTCTTCCACGTCCTTTCGAGCCGATAGGGTGACAACGGGCGCGTCGTGTCTGCCGGGTAACTTTCTCTCTCTCTCTCTCTCTCTCGGTAGGATAAGAATTGTCCAAGTTGACGGAGGTTAGCGGTCTCGGGTAGCAGACTCATCAAACAGTCGTGGGACGTTGCTGGGGCGAGGGAACGCTCTCCGGCTCGCAGACCTTGACCCAGCAATGGGCAAGGACGAGCAGCCGGTACCGGAAGCGGAGCGGTTCAACGGCTGGTCCAGGGGTGGCAAGGGGACAATAGATATCAGTCGGTACGCGGACACCACGCCGGGGCCGAGATAGCAGATCTAAGTGGGCCATGCCGCGCTACGGTTATGGCGGCATAAAACGCTCCACTCCGCTCCGCTCCGGCGAAGAGGGCGGCGCGGGAGGGTAGAGCCAACCAGTCAGCCAGCCAGCTGCTGGTTGCTGCTGGCTGTTGCCTGCCCTGAGTCGTGCCAGTCGACTCGAGTGCCGGCGAGAGCCCCTTTACGGTCGAAAAAACTGCCGCTATGATTGTCTATGCAAATTGTTTAAAATATCCGGACTAAGGCGGTTCCCCGCCTTTTGCGGCCGCCGTCTCCGTGATAACCGCCGGTGCCAGCTCGAGAACTACCAATAAGGATATCTGAGGGGTGAATCCTGGAGACGACGATCGCTGTTCCCAGGATTTAAGAGATGCCACCCTTTCAGCATCGTCGTCTCTATTGCATATTAATTCGCCGATCGACCGTTTAACGAGAACGCCGCGATTAACGGTTCTATCTCTATTCCTCCTCTATTTCATTGAAAGAAATCAATCGCTCTACAACTCGCACAAATTTTAACACGTAAAGACCACTGTTCCAATAATCGAATTACCAACCGTAATCTGTTAGGTTCTCCGAATAAGAGAGTTTCTCTGCAACGTATACATATACGTCTGTGCAACGCAACAATTGAAAAAGGATTTTACAGAACGACGTAATTGCGCCGACCGCTACCAAACGCGGAGATCAGCCTCAGGCGGAATGTCTACATCGCGTGTCCGCTTCGACGTCGCTTTCCGTGTGACGCGTCGAACCAGCGGACCGTCGAAAATGGCTGAAGAGGCGCGAGAACGATGAAAATTGCACGGCGAATAATGGCGGCGGGATTCTATGCGAGTAAAAGGATTATGGCGTTTACGGCGATGTGGAACGTGGAAGAATGCCGCCACGCGTCAGATCGATCTGCCGTTTTTGTTCGCAGCTTCACGCTGCGTCCCGGGTCCGATCGGCTCGCGCGATACGGATGAATTAAAGATCGCGGCAAGATATATTGGAACGGCAACGCGCAATACGCTAAATGAAACGCGTTTCATTATCGATCTCGATGAAACCGCGCTTGCATCTCAGCTTGCTGCCCCGCCGATCTACGGATGCGCGTTTCTCCGTGTGCATGCCTCCGTGTACACGTGTACGAGTATGTGTGTGCAGATAATGGCATTGCCGGTTTGCGGTTTGTACCGTAGCTGCGTTACCTGCCTTAGATGGCTTATTGATTGCCCCGGCAGCGCTCGGTGCTTGTGTTACAACACTGAATATCGAATAGGAATCGTTTCCAAAGCGGCTGGCTGGCGCCGCTCGAATTAAATTCGTTTCCATAATTTCGGAGCCGCTGCGGAAGAACGCGAGTCGAATCCTTCGTGCATTCAATTAAGATTCGTTTTTTTTCCTGGAGCTCCGAGCCACGACATGCACGGAGAAAAAGGATTTGATACGGAATTAGTTTCCCGCTGGCACGATGAAATTTATTTCACCGGGAGAAACGGTGCGGGTACGAACGGAGAGAAATAGAGTGAGAGAAAGGGAGAGATTCCGCGGCGCCACTCGATACGTGAAACGGAGCGGCATACAGCGTAGAACTGGCAAATGTAATTTCGCGAAATGCTTCCATTGATATAAGAAGACTACGGTATCTAGGGATAAGGACGACGCCGGAGGAAGAGGCAGAGGTAGAAAATGGAAGAACGAAGGGAACGCGCGCCGGGCACCGCCACCGAAGTGGGGCGGAGTCGCGGGAAACTGCAAGCTAGACGGATATATCTTTCCGAGTAAATTAAAATGGATTATATATGTCGACTCCATCTTCAATCTTTCTTCTTTTCCCCCGGTGAACACCCCGTCTTCGGATTATTGCGCCGTCTCGCGTAATTGTTACCAGCTCCGGGATATTTTCGAAATGAATTTCCCACTGTACCGCGGGGATTCTGATTGATCGCGACCTCGCCGGACTGGGTTTCAATGGCTATTCGCAATCCTGCGCGGGAAATCTTCTCGAGGCCACCGGAATGATTAATAAGAAAATTTCTAACGTCGAACGATAGGCGTTCCAGGATTTTTAGGACGCGCTCGTTGCCGACGATTAATCGGAGAAAACTGCCGATTGGAGAAAGCCGAGTCGAGGATCTAATCGAAGAATTTATAAAATCAAATCTTTTCGTTCTACCATAAGTTTACGTGGGTTTGCATTTTTATGAATTATTCTGCAACGCACAAGGATAAGGAAATAATTTCTCTCATCGAGTCTAATCAGTTTCTCTAATATACACTAATGTACACCTAGACATGTACATGGTGTACAAAATTTATATGTCACGACGACCCTAGCGTAATTCTACACCTCGTGATCGGTGAAGGTTTTGAAGGTCACATTTTTTTTATAATTGCATCGTGCTCTACTCATCAAGAGGATAAAAAGTGTCAAAGGAACCACAGGTCGGAACTTGTGGTTAACATCATATATCATCGTATAATCTTAAAAAAAATTTGACATTTGAAACCTTAAAAAAGTCAGTCAAGGACTTGTACAATCACGCTATGGTGGTCGTGACATATAATTTTTATACACCCTGTGCGATAGACCTGCGATTATCGAAATATTTTGTACAAAGAAATATACGATCAGAGTTGGCGAAGGTTTTCCCTTCGGCGATGCAGAATCCTGCCGGAACAATCCTTGCCGAGAGACAGCACTTGAAACATTGTTCCCGAAGGTGTGCACAAGGAAAGCGCCGGACAGGAGTGGTAGTAGGTCGGTGGCCACAATTCTGGAAAGCCCAAGTTGGCTGCCGTGGAAGGTCGGGACACGGAGTCGACCATGATGTATGCTTCTCTTCCGTCTAATTAAACTTGGGGAGGGTCGCAGAGTTGGTTGGTTGGCTGGTCTGGTACGCTGGCTGGTCGGACAGACGTACGAACGGACGGTGAGGGGCGGTCGTCGGATGGCTTTCAAAATGACAACCGGCAAGGAAGAGAGAACGAGGACGAAAAGCGGGAGAAGAAAGGCGTCGACCTCGAGAGACGATATCATTGAGAAAGTTGCTCCATTCTCCTTCCTTCTGTATCCAATTATTACAGATCTTATTCCGAAAAGAACGACGGTCAGAAATTTCGTTGATGTTTTTCGATTGGAGAATCCAAATGTATGTATTTTCCCGAAGACCCGGACAGCGAGGGTATTATTTGTCCTTCATCGGCGCGTAAAACAAGTTGTTTAACTTGCGCATCGATCGGCGCGCAAATAAACGGATGTCCATCGCCGTTAAAAGTGAAACTTTCATGGTTCGCAGTTCAACAGACGTGGCGCTCTTTCAATAATTTATGTCGAATTACCATCGATCCATTTCACCGGGAACGACAGGCTAAATGGTAAATCTTGGTCGATGGGCGCATGAATCAGAGAGATTGATATCGTTTCAACGGCCGATAAATATTTTCCGGCCGTAAAAACAACGCAGATTTCCAGGATCCACGGGGGCGCGGGCTCGTTCTGGCGCAGTGACTCGCGCGCACACACACGGACCTCCCCGTCGGCGGTTTGGCGAAAGAAAAATGCAACTGCAGTCACGAGAGCCGACGAATGCACGCCGGAGTCAGCGCCGCCTCCATCAAATTAATTTAATTTATACTCGGCCGTCCGAGATGCCGAGCTCCGCGCGTTCCTCCCTCTGTCTCTCGGCCTTGTGTTGCTCGCACCGCTCCAGCGCAGCTTGTTCGTCTCCTTTGATCTAACGTCAAGGCGAAAGCTCGTTCCTTTTCTCTTTTGCCTGTCTACGACCGCGGGGCTCGCCGTCCGCGTCCCTCGCGATTCCCCTCGCCCGAACCTCCGGCCGATCTGTCTATGGGCGTATGTAAACTATGCTCGTCGCTTTTCCCCGTTGCCCTACGTCAATGCGGAACGCGGCTCTCGCTCGCGGATTGGCGTCTGCACTCTCGAACGGGGACAGGTTATTGGCGCGACCCGGCGAATTCCTTGGCGCGGACCGTCGCGATTCCAAAATGTTTCACCGACCGGGTGAAACGGCGCGTCCCGAACACACGATGACGACACCCGACGAGGAATAGACGAGACCACGCGCTCGCTTTCACGCTGATAAATTTACACGCTGCCTTTACCCGCGCCCCAGAATTCAAGTTCGACCGCGAGCTGATTTGCTCGCGAATTAGTCGTCGGCTCGAGCGCCGTGCTCGATTTTTGGAAAAAGTTGCAGAAAATTCTGCGTGACTCGTAAATTTCATTTTTTTTTTTTTTAGAAAATCTCAGAAGAGATTTATTACAACGTTAGATATAATTGTACATCGAGTGATCAGAACAAGAAAGCTTATACAAAGTTAAGCATGAGGATGTACAACCATTTGGTTTTTCTTAAACATATAAGTTACAACTTTTTAGAATCGAATGAAGTAAATTTCATTTTTTACAGGTAGATGTATCATTGTCGTCATGCAATGACTTAACGATACCATCGATGATGGATTTTTTCAATAGAAATGCAAAGCATGCGAAATTCAGTTAAGTTCAACGCGTTGAATCATTTTTGAAAATCACGATTTTTATTGTTGCCGAATGAAAACTGTGTGCTGAAACTTACAAGATGTTGCTTGTACTTGTTAGATCAGACGGAGCTAACAAGTCGTTTGTCTTTTTGGAAGGCGTGTTGTAACTTGTCAGCGAATTGTGACACCGCGGACGTTGAAAGTTGGTAGTTTAACGGGGACACAAATTAATTTAGAGGACTGATAGTGGAACGTGAATACCTATTTCATGAAATACAGCGCTATTCGTGTCCTGTGATCAAAACTTCAAAAGATTTGGAGCCTTTGTAGCGGGTGCCCTCCAATAAACAACGCGTGTGAACGAGCGTCCGGCAGCCGAACTCTCTGCCTCGTTCCCCGATGAACAAGTAACCGTACAAATTGGTGTAAACGTGACATTATTATTATCAATTTATCCTCGACCAATTAAGTTTGTAGTTCTAGCACGGGGTGGAGAACACGTTACAGCCAAGTTGCGCTACATTCACCGTTACCGACATCTGTTCTATAATAATTACCAGGCGAAACAGTTCGCGCGGGGTGAGTATACCGAGAAACGGTGGACCTTGTTGCGGCCGTAAGTCATCGCGGGAGAAAGATTAGGACGCTAAATCAGGGCTGTTGAGGCCGTAATTCGTTTGCTCGGAAAAAGGGAACGCCGAGTCGCGCCGGGGACGCGAGGGCTCTCTTAAAGAGCCTGCCAGCCGAGTGAATACACAGTTGGCGTCGAGTCACTTACTCTTTTAAGGCGTAATATGTATCCAGCGCGCCGAATGAATTCCGGTTCACGGTGCAGTCGCTTAATCGCTCGTAATAACGCCGAGACGAATGCCCGCGAGACGACCGTCGCGAAAAACCGCTGTAATTCCTGGCAGTGGATACACCGCGTAATAGCGCGGCCACGGACCCATGAATCCCGACCGCTGATGCGCTTATTTTTACCTTGTAATTGTTCCTAATTTATCGCCCGGCCACGCCGGTCCGTGCGAAAACTCTGCCGAAGATTCTGGGTCGGATTCTACAGGCAACTTCCCTCGATCGCGGAAATACCTTTTTCCCCCGTTAAAAATAAAAATCACCTTCCTACCGATTTCAGACCGGAACCAGTCGGAATATCTTCCCTGAGATATTATCGAACCTCTCTTCTTTGTACACGAGTCCAAGTCAATTTACGTACTACAACTTTGGTTTGTAACAGTTTTGCAGGAGTTTAGTCGCGTCGGTTTTTCCGCCTGTTTGAATTGCCTGCAAGAAAATTTACATCGACTAAAAGCTCGGTTCGCGTTGCCAATAAACACATCACAGAGAGCCACGTCTCCGGCTACATGAAAGGGTGCGAATACGTTCTCGCGACTCGTCCGTGGTACAGTAGATCACGCGTGAGTCTGGCGAGAGACCTCAAAGAAGCTAGCAGAAGACTGTTAAGGGCCCGGCCGACTTACATTAAAATCCTTTCAAGCCTAGCTCGCGCATGACGCCGTGAAGCTGGGTGAAAGCTCCCGAGGACGCGATTAACCGAACAAGAGGAACGACGTTTGGCCCGGCGTGGCACAGCGTTCGCTCGCTCGTCTTTTCCAGGAGCTGCGCGCGATATCGTCATCGTGCAAACAGCGTATATGCATTAAACCATGAACCCACTATCCCCGACGTCATATCCAATACACGTTGTTAGGGGGTTGCCGAAGCCGACGGTAGAGAAGCGAAGAGGAGACTGCGGGAGCGGATCGGTGAGGGGCGGACTGGTTGCGGGGTGGTTTCGAGGGTGGCTGCCAGCCCTCCCTCCCACCGGTGCGGTAATGGCATTAACCGAGCTGCAATATGATTACCGCTCTCGCAAGGTAACCTGATCACACCCGAAATCTATGGGGTGTCCGTAGTATGAGGGACAATGTATCGTGCTCCGAATTGCTGCCCAACGTTACGCAACCGCGGTTACAGGCGTCGGCTACGGTGGCCAAACGCGGCAACACTCTTCCACCCTCGTCCCTTTAATCGCGTTGCGCTTTTTGCGGCTCAGATTACCCGTGAATCATTAGATGTCCCGCTAGGATCGAGAAAGATCGTGGTTCAGGGGGGGTGCCGGAAGACCAAGGGGGTGACGGGGTGGCGCTCCCAGTCTCCTTATCTTGGCATTAGGAGATTAGTGTCTGCCCCCAACGGCGAACGCGTTTTTCCGTCTTCGTTTTTCCCGGACGAAACTCTCTCTCTTTCTCTCTTGCTCTTCGGAGCAAAAGCAATTTGGGAAATGTTTCTTTTTGCCGGCGGGTTTCGCTCCCGTCGTTTATCTTCGCGTCCCGGGTTAAGCGTGCTTTGATAAGTCACTGATTGTGATTCCACCGGGTTCCACGATTCTCTCGGGGCTCTGTGTTTTTAGCAAACTATCCTCTCGACGGTGTTTTTCTCGCGGTTGGGAATACGCACTTCGTTGCAACAACCGGCGAATGTCGCCGCGATCAAAACGCGAGCTACTCGGTAATTAAACGATTATCATTATAAATGAGTAGTTGTGTTCACGGGCGAGGATGGACAAAAATCTTCGAAAGAGTATGCTTGCACCCTTGTGGAAAGCAAGTTGCGTTCGGTTGCCGAGCTTGGTCGTCGAGTATGGTTGTTTAATGTTTGATCTCTCAGGGACCTCGTCGTCAGCGACTGGTCGACAGTGTGCAACAGCTTTAAGAATGCACGGGAGACCGGTCGACGAACAACGTTGACGAACGGCGACGACGAGAGGCCGTCGCTCGACGAGACGGTGGCGCGACGATCCGTCGAAGACAGGAACGTCACGCCGACCAGCGCGACACGACGATAGACGAATGTAGACACTTACCGTAAGGTGTTGAAACAGCCACGCCCTGAGGATGTTCGTCGCGACCTTGGGAAAGATACCCCGCTTCTTCTGGTTCTTCTTACCCGACGAATCGTCGTCTTCCTCGCCGGTGCCTTCACCACTGCCGATACTCGCGTTACTCGCGTCACCTGCAACACGAAGGAAAAAATATTCTTTACTCGTTCGGTTCGCAAACGCCTTCTGTCTGTCTTATTTTCAGCGGGAATTAGGAAATAATTGCGGAATTAATTATTCTACTTTACCCAGATCTTCATGTTTCGTTTCATCTTTTTTGCTGATCAATAGCAAGATTCTTGTAGATTTTCTTTAAATGAAATGTAATATTGTACGAATCGATACCTGTGAAATTTTCGTGAATAACAAGCTGAAGTAGTGTAGGGTTATTCGTGCGCTGGTCGGAATATATGCGTCGAGAGGGTAAAAGTTTTAAGCGTTTCGAACCACGGCCCCGATTTTCGGTGCAAACTGTACCAAGCGATAACCACCTCACCCCTAAAGCCGGTTCCCATGCATACAAACACCATTAAGCCACCCGCAATCACCCTGTCCCTCTTCTACACGCTGCCCTCTAAACGTTCCAGCCCCCGATCCCGTGACCGCCCCCTTTCATCCCTTCTTTTCCATCCCCAGCGCATTAATTCCCCGTCATTTATCAATCTTAGCTTTTTAATTGCACGGTCACCGGGGACTCGAGGAGCGGGACGGTAATGAGAGATATTAAGACGGCTTACGGTCACGCTTCCCCGAGGCAAATATCATTTTTATAAATTATCGGCCTGGAGCTGGCTCCAGGTACATCCCAACCCTCTTTTTCCCGGCGAAATCGTTTCTCACATTAATTAAGCGAGCAGACGATGAACCGGCCGGGAAGTTTTAACACCTCGACGACGACTGACTCTACATTGCATCGAAACGGATACAAATTCTGGTTATACCTGACCCACAGTCACGCGAACATCGATTACAAAATACGAAAAGAATATTTAATCGTAATGAGATAGCTACTAATATCGGCAAGAGGGTATTCGCCACCCCCCGAGGTGGAATAAACTAGGGCATATTTATCGAACGAGATTAAAGCGTGGAAATGGAGTTGGCCGGCAGCGAAAACATCATCATCAGAAATTCACCTGGCGTCCTCGCCAATCCATCTCGCTGGAACGGCCGGAAGTTCGAGGCTCCCTTTATTCCTTTCTCTCTCAATCAGCGCGGAAGGAGAACGGCAGGCTACTTACGCCGACGGATTATAAATGACCGAGCCTTATCGTGCTGCCCAAGGCTCCGGTTCCCAAGGTTCTATCGTAACAGAGAGATCAGGGTGAGCCCGGTGCTCCCAGGGGTTTCACGATGACAGGTCGCCCGGGGGCGCCACCGGCCCACCTCCCTTACGAGACAGAACGGAACGGTCTCGTGGCCGAGATTAACTTTGAATTCGTCTGAACGGAGGCTGGCGAAACCGGTGATCGAAGTTCGCCGGTGGAGGACGAAAAATTTGTCCGTCGCAGGAGCAAACGAACCGGAACGACGGGAGATCGATGGAAATCGAACCTACGTTAGACGTGTACCCGCGCTCCACGCTTTCCCGAAACGTTACATGGGGTCGACGAGCCAATAGGGGTTGGGTCGATCGACTTCGATCAAGCTTGACCACCTGCCATTCCATTCGTAGACGAGATTCCAGCCGGAGATTTTGTCGTATCCCGGAAGGCGGAGATAATGGTCCACTGAAGAAATGTTCCGTCTCGAGTTGGACGTGTCGAAGGATGTAAAACTCTGAATTTCTCGCAGGATTTAAATTGCAAGAACGTTCTTGCAAAATACAAAAATTCATGTACATAAAAATTTGTTTAAAATACGAAACTCCAAAGAAAAACAAATTTCCAGTCGACCGTGCGTCGTGCCCGAGGGATTAAAGCAAGAACTGTTCATTAAGATCTAAGGATGCACAATATTGGCTAAATGCCTTTTTCTGGCAAATACCGATGCTGATACTTCTGGGGGTGTGTTCAGCCGGCGCAATAACGGCCAAGAAATCACGTCATCAGCGTGAATCCTCACGGTCGGGTACACAAGGAGCCAGGAGTCTCGGCGTCGCCCTGTTTCCCAACCTTGTTTTCGTCCGTCGGACAAGAGCCGTTTGCGGTGGTCCTTGTACAGGCAACAAAAACGACGTTAGGTCCTCGTCCTCCCTTGTCCCTCCCGTAATGGCGATTCCGTGCGAGCGAATAGAGCAGTCTAGAGGCGCGCGGAACGGCCGGCAGCCGGCTAGCGGAATAACGGAATGGCCAGCGGAGCGTCCCCCTGATTGCAGTTAATTTACTCGGTGAATCGAGTTAATGTAGCGTGCCGATCGTGCGCCACCGTTACTGCGCCTTGACGTATCAGCCGAAGAACCGTGCTCCCGCTCGTCAGGAATTTCTCATTTCCGCGAGAGAAACTAATCCCACCGAAAAACCGTGTTCCGCGGCAAGAAACTCGAGACGAGCGTAGCGGAGGCTCGGGTATTAGAGACCGGTTGAAAAATAGACGACCACGGGGTAGCAGTCGTCGGAGCACCGGAGCCAGAACGCGCTCGGAAAAATGCTATGCAACGAACGGCGATCCAGGAACGTGCTAACTTCGTGTCTATTAATTTCTTGCGCGTCTGCACTGATTTGTCGGACTGTGGGAACTGTGTTCTTGCCGAGAGCTCGTTTCACCACCATTATCGGCGCTGCACTCCGTTGACGTTATAGTCGCCAACTTCTAATGCGCGATGTAAAGTACACTCCTATTAGCCGTGGCGTTCAGGAATCCGCGATTTAACTTTCTGCTCTTTGTGTTCGAAGCTACATCTCGTGCCGGAAAAGTACATGGGGTTTACGAAATTGCCTGGCAATCAGAAGATCAACAATCCAGCTGTTGCGAGTCGTCAGAGATCCAACGATACCAAGGATTAACTTGAGAGACGCAAAAATAAGTTCCGATTTTTAAATAGAACATGACGCGTCTAACGAGATACACCTTTTTTCGAGGAACAAAGAAGAACGGTACGTGTGTTCAAAGGTTTATGCAACTGTCACGGACGAGTGGTCGATTGCTTCTTGCAAATCTAATAAAGCTGTCCCATACAAATCGAGTAGTGCAAGCGAAACAATCGGCTTCGCTCCTGAGCTCGTAAAGCGAACAGACACTGGGTGTATCGCAATAAGAGACCACATCGCAATGAAAATAGGACCTGAAGACCGACGCGGCTCGACGCAGCACGGACACAATATTTCCCTGTTCCGCGACACAATCCGTGATTTATTCGCGAAGGTGCGCATTGACGCTTGATCAAGGATCCGCGCGCCATTCCAGGAGCAACGGGTAGCGGGTAAACCGGGTGCGTCGTCGTTCGCGCGTGACCGACAGCCCACGTCCTGTCGCTGATAAGGCGAAGCCGTTTCTCCGGTCGGAATCGGATCGAGATCGACGACACGATTGTGGCTCGCGATCGTGCGTGCCTAGATCGCGGGCTCGTAGACCGTTCGAACGGAAACAAGTGTCCGGCTCCGCTTGGCGCGGGTCGTGCGTGCCGCGAGAATTGTTTTTCCTTATTTAACGTCGCTTTTATATTCTTTTTATTAAAAAGGGATAACAAATGAACCGAACTACACCAAATTAATTTAAACTCGTTGGAAACGCGAGCGAAGAAGGACGTCGTATTATATTGACAGCTAGATTCGAAGTAAGGAGACGCAGCAGAGAAAAACGAAATAGAACCATACATTGTTCACTTCGTATAAAATTGAGTAGGCCTGTAAGTTCATTGACTTCTTGTGTATCACCTGTTTACAGTGATCCTCATATTTAATTAAATTAATTTTTGTCTTTCTACGAGGCAACACTTTTTGTCCAGCACTTTTTCAACTCTTTCTACTTTCGACGAGGACCTATAGTTTTGTTTAAAGGTGGGTTTCGAACCACCTTAGGCACCACAGCATTAGATGGCACATGGAATATTTCCAAAGGTGCCGACGGCGGGATCGCCCGCTCTACCCAGTGAGCCACTGAACGGCCGCCGTGAGAATTAAATGCTCCCCGAATCAAGCTCGAATTTACCGTGGCGATAAATCGCGGCCGGAAAGTCGCGAAAATTGTGCCGGACACGCTTGTGTACGCACCCCGCGCTCCCTAGGACGCGTTTACGAGTGCGAGGGAACGGGACGCGGGCGGGAGCCATATCGTCCTCGTGTTGATTTACGCGGCGCACCGCGCATTTTTACTGCCGCGTTATAGAGATTTAAGTGCAGCCAATTATACGTTTACGCTCGGTCCTCGCGCCGTTCCTCTTCGCCTTCCTCCTCGACGCTCGAGACGAACAGCCGAGAGCCCGCGACCAACGCGGACGTCGCGTCGTCGCGCTCTTTCAGCTTCACCCTCTTCCTCTTTCTCGCCGCGCTTCTTTCCTGAAGAGTTGTCGCGGTCTATACTTAGCCGATGGGTCAAGAATAAGCGAAGTCCCACGTCGGCCTGACTATACGCTATTTCGAGAGCGCGAGCGGACAGCCGAAACACGGCGGTCCCATGTCGATCCGCACCGCGAAACTGCTGGATCTCGATAACCGTACCCGCTCCGTCCTCAACAACGTCCACAAGCTGTCAAACTGAGATTTCCGTGAAACTCTGCGTCTCGTAGTACAGACGAAACCGATAAGCATACATTTTCGTTGTACGCTGTGAATTATTTGATTCGCGCCGTTCAGAAGGTAGCAGGATTCAGACGTTCGTAGCGTTGTACATTCGAGCACGTCCGTTTCATTCGTTCGGATAGGCATTCTACGTTTCGGACATCTTCATACACGATTATTTATTCGACGCGTATTTAGAGGCTTCCTCCATCAAGAGGCAATTCCTTGTCGGTGGAAGACGAACGCTTAACGCGCGCACAAAGGGAACGATTCGTCCCTGTCTTCATAAATATGTACAAAGTGCGTCGGTGCCGTTGATACCGTCCGTAGGATACAATCAAGCAATCACCGATGGGAGTTGAAGGCCCGTCGACGCGCAAGTAACGTCCATTGAATCGACCGACGTAATCACCGGCGAAAGTAATAATAATCATAATCGGGTAGCATTGAAGGGGACGCACGTGGTCATTAGCGCCTCGCTGACCGGCTGGCCAAGCGACGAGAGATCTCCGCGGGCCTAATCGGCCCGATAACGCAATAATAACGAAGGGAACAGGTAGCAATTAACGTCACGCGCCGCCGGCTGGCGTCGTTTTCACGAGAACGATCGCCGAACGAACGAGGACTATGATAGAGAGCCGCGACCACCGAAAACGTCTTCGTCGGGGACGAGACCCCTACCTCTATTTAGGGTGGCCGCGCGCGCGGATCGTCGAAATAAACCGCGCATATGGCCGCCGAAAATAAACTCCTCATTCCCATCCCGTCGAACCGAGGACCGTGTTCACTCCACCTTCTTCCCTTTCTTCGCTCCTCCTCGAGAGCCACCTCGCCGCATTCCTACTCGCCTCGGATCCGCTTCGAACCCCGAGCTTAACAGGCCCTCTAACTTTTGGACACCACATTTCAAATCACATTTTCATTCCTAACCTCTATTAATCGATATATCATGTATTCTTAACATGTAACTTCAAGTTGAGACAACAGTTTCATCATCCTTGACCACCTTTACATTCTTCATTTTTGTCTGGAATATTTCTTGTTGAGCACACAATTTTAGTACAGAGTTACATAAACAAAATATTCTATAATATTCTTGTATCAGTAATGCTTTTAAAAAAATTTAGGTTCGTAATCTCTTCATGACACTAAGAATGATGATCTTCATTCATTATTCTGGTATATTTCTTATTGAACACACAATTTCAATACAGAATTACATGCAACAAAATATTCTATAATATTCTTCTATCAGTATCGTTTTTAAAAAAATTTAGGTTCGTAATCTCTTCATGGCACTAAGAATGATGATCTTCATTCATTATTCTGGTATACTTCTTATTGAACACACAATTTCAATAGAGAGTTACATGCAACAAAATATTCTATAATATTCTTGTATCAGTAACGCTTTTAAAAAAATTTAGGTTCGTAGTCTCTTCATAATACTAAGAATGGTGATCTTCATTCATTCTTCACTATATAACTCGAAGGGGTGAAAAAAGTTGAGCATATTTATTCACCTTTACATTCGTTACTTCTCTCTTAGGCAGTCTTAGTGCTGAACATACACAAAATTTGTACTCTTCTGTACTGTTGAGAAAATATCGTAGTTGCCCCAAATTGAATTTTCGGCGATCACCTAGGTTAGCCGCGACCTTCCACTCGCGTAGGCTGCGAGCGTGCCGGACATCGAGACATTTATTCGTCGAAGAATGACAGGGACCCGTGCGAATCTCTCGAGGGAAAGCGAGAGGGAAAAAGCGGGAATCGTCCTACGCGGTCTCTTCGATATCACGTTTCATGGACGGACTCCTACGCGGTTAGGGTGCCTCGATCGGGGTGTTCGACGAATACGGGATTCTATTTCTGGGTGGCGGTGTCTCGCACCTTCGTAGCCGGAGAAATATTTGGTCGAGGACACGCGGTTGCCTGCGTGACGAAACAAAATCGAAGATGATCTTACCTCGCGATCTTTGTTTCCAATAAAATTTCACGAATATATTGTGATTGGCTCCGCGGCTTGTTGGTTTGCGGTTCGGTCAATGATTATGAACGTTGACAGTCGTCTTAGCAGAGTTTCAGCGATAAAATTACGCGACGAGGTTGACGAGAAGCAGATAACACGCTGTTGGCGTAAGTGGAAACAGTCGGCAGTGGACAGACATAGCTCTCGTGTCCGCGTGGCTACCAAAAAGGGAATCGTCTCGCGGAAATTGTATCGTTTAGCGTGTAAAGTACCCCGGAAAATGGTTCGCGCGAAATATTTGCAATAATAAGTTAGTCATTCGCGGATCCACTGTGTGCATTATTTGAGGGTTAATTGCGAGGACGGACGCGAGAGTTTGACGAAATATTGGCCGGTTAAAGCCGGGGATTTGTTTATCGATATTAGAGCTGGTGAAATATGAACGGAGTTGAATCAAGCCCGCGAAAATGTATTTCATTTTTCAAAACACACCGTGAGTGTCACGCAATAACAAACGATAAAGCGTGAACGCCGTTAAGTGGAAAATTTAATGTCCCGTGTTTATATACGATGTAATATTTGCAATAAACGTTTGTAGAATTTTTATGCGATTTTTTCCGCCGACAGAAACTATAAAATAAAGTCACCCCGTCGGGTACGTTATATCGGAACCATATAACACGATGGTTCGCCCGGCCGAAACTTTTCATTCGTTGAATTATCCGCGACGGTAAGCAGCTTTCATTAAACAAATTATATAACGGCGATCGTTTCGAATCTTTCAATTTTACGCACACGTTAGAAAGCTACGAACACGTTCGACTCGTTACATTTATTACAGTCTAAATCAACATGAATCACCGTCTCACGAAGAAGAGTTTAGCTATTCGCGCAATTCACATTATATGAATGGAAGATCGAGAAGACTTTAGCATTTCCGAATTTGATGATCACTCGAGCATCGAAATTATGAAGGACGTTGTAGCAAACACTGGTCAATTCCATCCTTTGCTCGGAGCGTCCAGCAACCGTGTGATCCATTAATCAAAATTAAAAATCGGGGGTGGGTTTCGGTCGGCTGAAAACCGAGCGGGGGGTGGGAGGGTGGTAGGATGGAAGGGTTCAACGCACCAAAACAGAGTGTTTCTGGCTGGCGTTTCGGTGCGGCGGCCTCGACCAGTTGCCACTGGCGGGGTCGGCTCTTCGTCGATTCGGAAACTATTTTCGGCGATGAAATGCAGCTCGACCCATCGCGCGCCCCACCCGTCGGTGGCTCCTTTCCCGTCGTTTCCTTTATTTGTTTTTTTCCCGCGCTGTTTCGCCGACCGGCCCTCTTCCGGCGCGGCGGTGTGTCGTTTGCGCGCGCAAAGATCGCCTCGCTCGATTTCCCGTGGCGCGCGCGCGTGCTCGCGCGTATATCTCGAGAGATATCGCCAGAGAGGACACCTCGGCGTCGGTGTCGGAGTCGCGACAGCCGCATAAGCGGCCCGCTTAATCCGGGAATCTGCTTAACCGAAAGATTAATTGGCGATTGTGGGAGAGATGAGGCGCGATGAGGAGCTGTGTGTCCTGTCGCCGTGACGGTATCCCCCGTGGCAACGGAATCGCCGTTCACAGCCGGCAGCCAGCGGCGGCCACACTTTGTAGGAGTTTGTCTTACAAATGAGCCGAGCGACGGGGATAATTTAGTATGCTACGGACGCGCACTAGCTCGCTCGTGCTCGCTTGCTCCGTATTCGCTTCCCTTTCGCGCGAACCTTTCGCTGCGCGACACCCCGATGCGCTCGTTACGCCTTGCTTATCTACGCTCGACCAGAAGATCCTCACCCCGCGGCTTCAATCTCTACCGTCGCTCATTCTCCGCGGTCCTTCTCTCTTCTTTGCTAACAGACATCGGTGTCAATTATCCGCAAAACACCGACCCACCGTCGCAACCTAACGCGATCATCAGCACGTCGATCAAACAGCCTGCAAACTGAAATTATTCGATACCCGTATGTCGTCATGTGGAAACATAAGTTTCACTAGCCTGGAATCGCATTAAATAGTAATCTGTAGACTCCTTATGCAAAATTAAAATTTTCTATGGCATTTGCAAGCAACAAAGACTAAATACACAATTTATTTCTTTTTTAATGGTTGCAATAATGGTTCGATGCGGATTTGATTGAGAATCCTTTATTAAATATTAAAGAAATGCATTTAATTCGGTAACTTGCACTGTCTCGTCTCACTTTGCGTCTTGTGTTCTCTTAACCTAAAAACTCTTTAACTCTTACAATCAGAAATCTTCTCGTCTCGTGTTCCCTTTTAAAAACTGTCTCTACTCGTCAATTTCTCCGAAGATTGCCCTGACCTACCTCTTAAAATATATATATATATATATATATATATATATATATATATATTATTGTGCTCTCTTTCTTATTTATCATTCGCACTCGCTTGCTCGGTCGTTGACCCATCGCGCATTTACCTTTTCGGATCTAACTGTCAACCGCTGACCAGTTAGATCAAAAAACGTATTTTTACATGGTTCAATCGTCGTCGTTCGAATTTCTAGGCTCAACTTCCTACAGTATTTTATTGTGTTGAGAGCGTTTCGCGAAATTATCAATCTCAGAAGCCTGGTAGAGAAAAAGGGTGTTCAAAATGTGTGTGAATTAGACTGGTTCGACAGAGGACAATATATAGAGAACGAGAAAAAAAATATATTTAACTAGAGCAAGCTGAAAAATTGCATAAATGCATAAAATCCGCAGTCCAATAGTCAGTCCATTTCTATTATTCAAGATGCGCGGAAAGTTTCATTTCGCTGACCACGTAGGCGTCAGCGACGATGTTCATCGTGAAGATTAGGAGATGAAGGATCGCGCCGAACGATTTTAAGGTGCAAGGAATAAGTCGAGGATATTTTTCCGAGAAGAAAGACGACTCTGTTCGCTTCGTCGCAGCTCGACGAGGAAGAGTTGCGCAATGAGTTGGCTGTATGTAGGTACACACGTATTCGAACGACGCGAGTCGTCGATTCGGAGAGGCTGGCTTTTGTGAAATTCTCGTGGCCGTGGTGACGCAAGACGCGTCCCCGAGAACCGGGACCAACAGAGCAGACGAAAATACCGGCCTATCGTCAAATGAGTCGGAGCGTACGAGCGCCAAAGGGACGAAAAAAGAGGCGGCGATGCCGAATTTGTACGGATTAACGAGAGGAACCGGGCGGATTCCTCGAACTCCCGTTTCGCTTTCTCGCGGAGAGCCGAAGAAGCTGCCGTTTCTTTTTTGCCGTTGGACTTTTCGGAATGTTTCAGACGGAGGAGTGGATTGGACGCACCGCGATTCCGCGGCTGATTGTTTACACAAAACCCGGTGGAACGGCGCGAACCGACGTCGAAGTGGTTGAAAGAGAAACACGTATTTCGACACCTGACGCTGTTCGTCAACGATAAACGTCCGACGCTCGCCACTTATTTACGAAGTCAAAATATAAACTATTAATAGACCCCGTAAAATAGGGAGTGCATCTGCAATCGTTGAAATTATTCCACGCGATTCCCGTTGTTCGACGCGCTTATATCGTCATTTTTCTGTCACTACCGCCGCGTTTACATTGGGCGCATCGTGGCTGGGCTGTTGCGTCGCTCAATCTCAAGTCGTTCAATTGATATTAAATTGTAAATTCTGAATTGTACATTCTAAATTGTAAATTGTTTTTTTAATTGCAATATTCATACGAATCACTTCAACTATTCCACAAGCATACATGTGATTGATATAAATCGATACATTTATTGACTGTGCGTTGGGTGGTCCGCTTTGCAAGTGGTCCGACGGTGAGGAGGTAAAATAGTTGTAAACGAAAATTTACAAGAATCTAATACTAAAGATAAATTGCTTAAACGTTGTACGATATTCCACTTAAGTCTTCCCTAGATATTTCTGCCTGGAGAACCGTTTATACGAGAAACCACAGAATAGTTTCACAACTGAAATCGCTTAAAATCCAAACTAAACTAGTCGCCGGTTTCCTAAGACAGTGTGCCCGAAGCGGTAGTGTTTAGCTAGGAGTAGTTCAAGCGTTAAATAATAACGTGCATAATATCCGAATGACGCAACGAGCGTTCCCAGTACGGTAGGTGGTCTTCTATTGAGTCTGGCGGGACGCGAGAGCTCGGCAAACGACCGAGCTCGGAGTACAAAAAGAGAGCGAGATCGATAAGAGGAGATTTGCAAGAGCGGCTCGAGGAACGTAGTCCGAGCGTACGAGAATCCGGTCGAAAGTCGCGAGGAGGAAAGAAAGCGGTCGGTGACAAGCGGCGGATCGGCGCGGCAGAAGGAGAGGAACGAGCTCGGTTGATTGAGACATCGACGGAGCGGCTGTGACAGTTATCTGATTCATGGACATGCCGAGTATATTTTATGCCGTACGACCTATGAATACAGATCGATCGGACGCGGGACGACGGTGTATGGCGGCGTCGGTGGAAGTCGGCAGCAATGGCAACGGCAAGCGACTCCGCTGGCCCCGAGGAGATCATAGGTGCCTCCTCGTATATGGATATATCAATTACGCGCGCACGCTTCGCCGGCGCAGCAACACGTACCTAGATGCGCGAAGAAGTAACGCAGCCGATGCCACTGCTGCGCGCAACTTGGAGACACCGATCGCCGGTGAACATCGCATTACGATTCATCAGGCGTACCGGGTACCAGTTCTACGAGGATTCGCGGCAATGCTTATCCGGTAACGATCTACGTGATAAATCGCCGATTTGTATCGACGCCGAGTGTCCTGCCCGATATCCGACTCGATAAAGGACGCGAAACTCGCGCATCTATATTTCTGTCTACCGTAAGAATCACCTAGTTTCGCGCTAAGGGTGGTTCTCGTTAGATGCTGCAATATCTGAGGCCCAATTATCGGGGATGGGATCAAGTTCAACATGTGTTTACGACTCTAATTTAAATAATAATAAATTCACAAAATCTATTCGAAAATAAAAACTTCTGAGTATACTTGCTATGCAAGATCGAGACTCTTAAAAGGTTTGAATCTACTTGGCTAGAATTCGAGTATATTTAGAAACACGATTTACGTTCTTTAAAATTCTTGCAAGTATTGCTTTCCTTTTTCGAGGGACTCGTGATACATTTGAAACTACCCGAACCACTTGTAATACATGTATATTGGGAGCCGTTATGTTTTGAACGTTACCGTCATTCGATAGGGGAACAGGGAGATAACATGATGGCTAATCGTATTGCATCAGAAGGTGGGGATTGTGTGAATTGGTCGAAAATTGGTCGAAGCACGGTTTCTCTTAGCGTGGACAGAGTTTAGGTGGCATCGGTCCGCCGATTACAATTATGAACGCGGAAGCGGACCCGATCCAGACGAGAAAGTGATCCGACGCCGCGGGGAGAAAGCTGAACGCCATCGCGGCCGCTTGACGAATGCGTCGTGGCGTGTAACGCATCGTTCGCGTGCTCGCACAGGACCGAGAAGACGAGCCCGTCACCGGCAGCCGCATCAACATAAAAGTCGACGCGCAGATTTATACGCGCCGCGTAAATAACGATCGTCAGAGACGGGGGAGGCTGCGTTGCGCAACCCTGCTCGGCCCTCGATAGAAGATTAGGAACAGAAATCGCTTAACCCTTCGTGGGACTTTATTTCCGAGACAAGACTTTATTAACAACTTCACTGTCGATCATTTCTTCAAACATCCCACAAAGTATTTGAAT